>JBBMOI010000001.1:28650000-28720000 GCA_038088405.1 Porites divaricata | reverse complement strand
TATGGAGGAGGTGATAGAAGAGGTCCACCACGGTCGGAGGACTTTAGAGAACCTTCAGTAGGTAAGGAACCACTCTAATCTTTTCACTCTTTGAAGAAACCAAAGTTGAAGCAATACAGAGCAAAACACAAAACCTCGAAGTTTCTTTACTGTAAGCTGCTGCTTATAAGCCCTGGGCTTATACATTTTCTTAAGGGGTTTTAGGAGGGCTTATAAATGAAGGGGCTTATAACCAGAATAGAAAAAGTGCTTCAAAACAAGCTATAGTAGTTCTGTTCAAAATATGTTTTGCATTTACTGCTCTTTAATTAAGCTTTAAAAGGTCATAATACAGCATACATCAAATTTATTTCAATTCAAGCGAGAGGGGGGCTTATGATTGGACATGCCTTTTTGTTTAACATGTACTGGTAGTTGGGCTTGTAGCTACAATCTTGGACAAAATAAAATGGATCAGCAAACCCCCATCCCCCCAAATCAAGAGTAAAGCCGTGTGAAGGGCAAAAACGCGCCATTTTCCCATCCTTGATTTGAGAGGGAGGGGGGATCTAGGTTTTCCATTTATTTTGTCCAAGATTGCAATCGTGGACAAAATAAAATGGAACAGCAAACCCCCATCCCCCCAAATCAAGGATGACACCGCATGAAGGGCAAAAATGCACCATTTTCCCATCCTTGATTTGAGGGGGAGGGGGGATGTAGGTTTTCCATTTATTTTGTCCAAGATTGTAGGAGGGCCTATAAGTGTGCTGGGAGGGGGGGTCTTATACAGTTTGGAAGGAGCAGTTTATGGTATGTAAAGGAAAGAAAACAAATGTACTTACCATACCTATTGCTACTGCTGTGTCCTGGCTCATGAAAATCCCTAAAGATTCTCCATTTGGTGAAGCAGTTGTTACAGTGTTTTTAGAAAACATTCACATTTATTTTTTTCCTTTATAAAAATAGAGGAGCTTGCAGCCAGACCAAGATTAAAACTCCAGCCACGTACAGTGAAAGATCCCGTGAATGAAGTGGCATCAAGTGTTCAACAAATGGCAATATTTGGTGGAGCAAAACCAAGAGATGAAAATGAACATAAAACAAACAGAGAGGAAAGAGATGGAAGCGAAAGCAAATCAAGCCAAAGTAGTGACTAAGAAGGCAAGGTAAATCAGCATTGGTGCTTTATACCTGTGGCTAAATTTGCTTTATTTTTTTGTTTGCTATTTTGCTCAACCATTTGATAATATAGTTTTGTCATGATATCACCAGTTCAAGGTTTAGTAACAAATTCATGCAACCAGCTGCAGGTTACATACGTTCAGTCACATGAAATCATAGGTCACATGATTTTCAAGTAGACAAACATGATTGGTGGTTGTAATGTATTTTTTTGTCATTGTTTCCATTCATTGAACAGAGCACTGATTAAGACAGGGTACTTATGATTATGCATAATAGTGATTCCTCAAAGGCCCACATTTTGGTACTGAATTTCTTATTGCATGTCCTAATCCTTAAATTCTACTTCCACTACAGGGAAAATATTATTTTAATTGACAAGAAGGCTGCTTTCTCGGATATTGAAGAAATCAAAAGCTGCTGCAGAAATAAGGCACAGTACTTTCATCTCAAGAGCTGCTCCCTGTTCAGCTATCCAATCAGTAGATTTGTCAGACTATTTCTACATTTCATGGCTTGGTGTAACTTGGAAGTTGTGAACAATCCATAGTTGATGATGACTTTCTGAAATAATCCTTCTTTAGGACTGCTTTCAGTGGTCATAGAACTGCAAGAGTAAATTGTTAAACATTCTAAGTTAATATGCATCTTTTTTTGGCCTCTCTGTTGCTTGTTGGAATCATATCCTATAGATATTATTATAATTTAGATATTATTCTTTGTGTACGCTTGATTTTAGATTATTCCTCCAGTCATTTTCCTTTCACTTGTAAGTGAATGATCAGTTTTGTTTATTACAATTTCAGTTACAATTCTATGCATTAAGTGACAAACAATTTAACATTTTTCTTGAGGAAATTATTAATAATAGTCTAAAAAAATGCAATCCCTCTCCTGTTCATATTTCATTGTTGTGTTATTGATGATGACTTAAATTTCTTCTCTCTTTGGGATGTCTTAATAATGCACCTATCAATGTTAAGCCCCTGTGTGGGGGAGGGGTGGGGGGGGGGCGGGCAGACCCAGGGGAATTTGACATTTTAATGGCAGCCAGAGTCAAATTCCCACCCCCAGGCACCTACTAAATGTCAATTTCCCGCCTCTGGGGTAACTTTTTCTAACAGAGTTAGGACTTAATAATTGACAGGTTGGAAAGGATATGTCTTTTACAACCTCACATAGAAACAGAAACAGAAGGAACGAAGACTCTTCTATTTATAAACATTCGATCATACAATGAAAGAAGTGATGGTTCATATATACCGAAAAATAAAACAGATTTCCTCACCATTCTTTCGCTCATGTTGTCTTGTTACTTTCAAGAAAAGCAGAGATCATTTACCTCTGGTGACTTCTGGGTATTACCAAGATGGCAGGTCACTCATTTCCAGTTTCTCTCGGTCTTCCAAGATGGCGGCCATATCAAATTCCCGACCCTGGGGCAACGCTTAAATGTCAAAATCCCTACCCAGGGGAAGGAACGCCCAGTCAATTTCCCGTGGGTAGCCCGCCCCCCCGCACCCTGGGGCTTAACATTGATAGGTGCATAAAGTGAATAACTGCACACTGAATGAAAAATTATTGCAGAAAAACTAATAGCCACTAATAAAGAGAAAAAATATACACTTTTCTGTTTTGGGTGATTTTCTTTTTCAACAAAAGGGTGTTCCTGTATTCAATTGTCCCATTATGGTTACTTTTCTATTTAATTTTACTGAAAATGTTAGAAACTCTTCTTGAGCTCATTAGCCTGGGTCAGGCTCATTAATTTTTGTATACTTCAGCTCTATTGTTCATCAAAGCTTTTCCTTCTAACTAGTAGACGTATTGACTAATGGGCACTGTTCTCTCTATAAGATGGTCATTTAGTCAGGGTCATCAGTGAGTCAGTAGTTTTAACAATTTTCTTATGATGTACTGTTTAGAAAAGATGTTTCATTCTAAGCAATGGTCTGATGGGTTGATGGAAATAATAATATTAGAGGCTTTTTATATGATACTGTAATGACTTTCATTCCAGAATGAGTTTTGTCCCAGTGTGAAGTTCATACTGCATTCACATCATAAAATTGAATGGCTCAGCCTAAGGTGTTCTCACTTAAATGTGTGGTTTTCGTCCCACATCAAATACACAAACACCACTCAACTCAGTACTAAACAATTTGGGATTTTCAATCCAGAACAAAGTTCATTTTCAGTTTCATGATACCAGAATGAAATTTCGTACCAGAGCGGGAATATTTCATGCAGACTGGAAGCTGGAATGACCTGTAGGGGGATGCATGGAACATTGTTTTGGTATCTGATAAACAAATATAGAGAAATATAAGGAGATGGAATGAACTCATTACAGAATGAAAGTCATTCTGGTACCATGTGAAGAGCCCCTTTGTCTGTTGACCAATCAGAAACATTGATGTAATGTTAATGTTTATTAAAGTTGTTATCAATGATCTGATTTTGTGACAAGGTAAAAAATGTCACCCAGGCAGGATTTTATGTGATGCATGTGCTAGGTAAGCAAGTCATTACAACTTGAAATTGCTTTTTTGTGGATTTTAATGTTTTTGTAAAACAGAGTTGTGAATGGTGAAATCACGCTGGTAAGAGTAGTCAGTGATGTCACTCGGATATTGTACTTAATATTTAAATATCCAATGTCAGCCCTGTTCAGAAGAATAAACACTCTTTGTGAAAGAATTTTGTCGTTTTTTACCTCTGATAATATTTTATAGTTACATATAAGCTCATTAAACAAATACTCAAAGTTAGTTAGAGACACACGAAGCTCATGTTATTTGCCAGCGAGAGCCCACGCTTCAAGCGAGTCGAGTTGCAGGTATTTGAAGGGGAAGAGAGCTTAATACATGAATGGCATGAAGGAAGGTGGGGCTGTGCTATGCCCAGTTGTCGCTGGTTCCTCACGTTTGCGTTTGGACAACTAAGAAATCTAAGCTTTTCCATGAAAGTCACATACTGGACACCCAGGTTTCACGGGTTCCAAGCACTGGGCTCCCAGCCATGGTGGAGGAAGAAAGGGAAATAAACTTTCCTGCTCCTTACCCTGCGAGCAGAGCTTTCTCTCTTTCATGGCTTTTAGCAAATATTTTACAAAGTTGTTCACGTCGCTTGTTAGTGATGAAGTTACTTACTTCTTTGTACCTGGTAAAAAGTTTCTCCCGGGGCGTAAAGAACAAACTAACTATGTGACA
Organism: Porites divaricata; assembly: GCA_038088405.1. Classification (NCBI taxonomy): domain Eukaryota; kingdom Metazoa; phylum Cnidaria; class Anthozoa; order Scleractinia; family Poritidae; genus Porites; species Porites divaricata. The sequence continues at coordinate 28,715,624 of JBBMOI010000001.1, read as the reverse complement.
TACAAGAGACACAAACGACTTTTTAAAGGCTTAAATCCAAGCAAGAGAGAAACCTCTGCTTGCTCTCCTTAGCTTCCTTGCACACCCATCACAATCTTGTAATTTACCCTTTCTCTCCTCCTTTGTTCGTTTGCCACACAGACTGCTATATTTCTGGTGTCACTTAATTTTGCTGTGAAGGAAGATTCATTTTATAAATGGAAGAGTAAAATGAAATCAAAGTGCATGACACAAAACTGAAATTTGTAGAGGGATGTAGAGTTTGAAATCCTTAAAAAAAAAAAAAATTTACTGCAATGATCATTCTTCACTTTCATCTATAACCGCAGTTCAAAATGAATTATTTCCTTTCTTCACATCATCTTAATAATCATTTTCTTAACAAGCTTACTCCATGAGTTCAGGATTAAACATTATGCTGTGGTGAATCCAAATCTTGATTTAAAGGAGGGGCTGAGCCCTGGTAGGGCACTCCCTTCTTTGGCCTATAAGTGTATGTGCCATTATTTTAGCATCTTGAACAGGGTGTCTTTTTAGACCGGAAACCTTAAAGAGGGGGTTGGTGTTTGATCTACGTGTGTTATAACAACATTTTTTAAAAATATTAATCTAATGTTTGCCCTTGTAATTGTTTGTTAATAAATATATACTTCAGTGGACAGTCTAAACAATCCCAAAGAATTTTTTTTATATAAATCAGAAGAATATTATTTTTATCCCTTAATTTCTTTTCTTAAACCTGTCATTTGTGTATGTGAACGTACTGGTCATAATTTTACTCTTGTTCAGGTTCGTTTCACACATTTTTTTTGTGATTCTAGAGTCATATGAAGTGTCATGTTATTTTGTGCTTAATACATAGACTTACTAGACCACCTAAGCGGGGGGGGGGGGGGGGGGGGGTGGGGAGGGGAAGTTGCAGCTGCCGTTACTGTGGAGTATGAAATTTAAAAACTTAATAATTGCACTATGTTGTCACTGTTATTAACTTGTTTCTGTTTCACTAGATTACTGTTGATCGGAAGACTTTTTTTAGGTTAGAAATTTTGTACACTGATTCTTTTTGGTGGTGGTGGGAGGTTACATCCTTGGGCAAATGGCAATAATAGGCATTCAGCCAAAGTTAAGCCCATGTCCAGTCCTTAATACAGACATTTGGTTAAATATTACGACCACATGATGATTGCCATATCTATCTGACCATGAAAATTGCTGATTTATTGTCATGTCTCTAAGAGCCCCACTAATCACCTATTTTGTCATAGACCTGGCCTTGGGTGTGGTCCGAGATAATAGTTCTGATATAGGATTTATCACTCATTTCATACATTTTTCATTAGCTAGCGTGCCTGTCAAAAACTAATCATTATTCAAACAAAGTAGCAAAAATAGGGATATTACCACAGCCAAACCGTCTCAATAAATCTGTGGTTAATCTGTGCTCCGAGCCTTGTACGCTGGTAAACCTGTGCCACTACCCACATAAACTACTTCATGTAACAGGTATCAAATTTCACACATCTGCCACATTGAAATCTGGTGAAGTGTTTGCAGACAACGATGGTAAGCTGACTTTTACCATTCAATCCATATTTGATTGCTTTATTGAACAGCTCCGTTTATCACTTTTCTGATCGATTTCATGTTGGGTTATTTTATCCTCGCAGTCTGCCATCTTCAACTTTCAAAGTTTGTTAACAGTGGTGCTTTTGTTAATCTGTACATGTGCTTACATTCGATCGATTTACCCTGCTCTCTTGGACAAGAATAAAACCGGGTAAGAAAACTCCTCTGCTTATGGTATTGACATTTCTGAGTATAAGATTGCCCTGTTTCATCTCTGTATTTGGTCTTTTAATAGTGCACAATACATTTCACGGCTACATTAAAAGATTGTTGTGTGATGACGTGGAAAAAACTACGATCTACTTCTTTGGCCCCAGAAATTAATTGCCTCTTTAGTTCAGTCAAAGTTAGGTGTTTTTTCAAAAACTGCAGGTCTAAAGTTTTCCATCTATTTTGTCCAAGATTGCAATCATGGACAGAATAAACTGGAACAGCCAGCAAATTCCCCTTCCCCCTGAAATTGAGGATGAAGCCCTCCAAAAGCCGAAATGTGCCACGCTCCCATGCTTGATTTTGGTGGGGAGGGGTATCTAACTATTCTGTCTATTTTTAGATTGTAGCCTGCATGACAGGCATTGCTAAGAGGAGGGGAGGAGAAGGCTTGCAAGAAAGCCATTGTTTCTGTCATCTCCCCATCATAATAATTATTAGATCCACAAATCTGAGTTATCTTTGACTAAGAAAAAGTTGGCAGGTATAGAAAATCATGGTATGTGAACCACCTCTCATATTATCTTTTCTCTCTTGAGAGAAGTAAAACAAAACTGCATTTCTGCCTTTAATTTGTTTTTAACAGTTATGGTGTTTTTAAAGATCCCTTTTTCCTTAGGCAACCAAATCTTTCATTCAGTTAGCCATTTGAGATCACATCTGTTTTGTTTTACAGTTGACCTTTGCCTTGGATTATTCCACTGCTTGAATGCCACTACTTTAGTAATGCAGTGGAATTTGAATTGCACTAATTCTGTACAAATTAATAGTCTGATACATGTATCTCGTTCTTCTCCAACAAAGGCTCACCCATGCCAGCGAACTAAGATGTTGATCAAATATTCAATATCCATTTTTACCAAATTGCTTAATATTTTTTATCAGCCTAAATTGAGAACAACCAACATTCAAATTAGCATGGTTATGATTTCTACCACTCTGATGGACATGTAATTAACAAATAGCAATGTGTACATGCTACAAATCTGAGTGTAAAAAAATGGGTCAAACAATATGTCCTTGCAGGCATTCCTTTCTCTCTTCCCTCACATACCCATTGCATTCTCAGGCCACTAAATTCACCCTTTCTTGTCCCTGTCAAATGCCTTACACTTAGGCTATCAGTTACTGTATATCTCTGTAATAAGTCCCTCCCCTTGTTGAGCGCATTCCCGTTAAAGGGTAACCATACCTGATTTTTCTTTCTGTTACACAGCCTGCTGGGAATATTCTGGAAGGCTGCAAGAATAGGTGAGACTGGACTACTGTTAATTTTTCTTACCTCAGCCCACCTAAATATAATAACTATTTTAATTATTAATAATAATTGTTATTATTATACCAGTTTGCATCATTAACCAAACGTGAGGTCAGGATGAATGGATGTTGGCTGAAAAATTAGTCAACATCAAGCAATTGTTCTTTATCCTGCTTTATGTTGCCTTAGAAATCCTAGTAAAAGGCTACTTCATTAAACTATATTTAAACATAATTTAGAAAATCATGAAGAATTCAGTTTATGGAAGTTGATTTAAATTCAGACTATTTGACACTCTTTCAATACTCTTTTCTGTAGGTGAAAGAAAAAGTCCTTATGTTGCTGTTTGCTGTATAGCCATGGCCGCAAGCATTCTCTTTTGGCAGTAAAGCAGTAATTTAATACATTGTACTTGTATCCATCAATGGAATCAATGAAACGTCAACAGGAGTAACCCGGAAATAGTCGCCAAAAAAATAATTAGGGAAGGAACAAACGAGACAAAGTTTATATCAAAATTATGGAACATGTATATGGACAGTATTCTTTCAATGTGAAATCTTCATTCTACGACTTTGTAAAATAATGGTAAACAGTATTATTTATCAGTACATTGTTTTTGTTTCTAACAGTAGTGGAATGAGTATTTTCATATTCATTCATTAAACATCTTCATAGACTTGATATATATACCTGCCAAATTGTTTTTTGATTGCTCAAGCTTTAAGTTTGGGTTAAAATATGAAAAAAGATTTTATAGATGCTGTCAGTGAGTAGAGGATAATAACCATGTTTTAATGACAAACTTATCATCTTGACAAGCCAGGACATTAACATTTGTGAACTCTAAAATTAAGTGGTGATGAATGATCCGTCTAGACAAATAAAATGTGTCAGCTCATTTTCCAAGACAAGCTAAGCAGATAGTTTATCCACTAGGACGATCCTTCTGTTTTCCATATTAATACACACACAAATTATAGGATGATTATGTCAAGTACAGTAAAACAAGCAAGGTATCCTGTCCCAATGTGGTCAACATTAATTTTAGCCTGTATCACAGCTTCTCAAAGACATTAATCATTCATAAAGAAAATACAAACTTAAGGAAATGAATGTTTAATGAGTGTTTGGAAATCAGATGAAAAACTGCTCATTTTTGCATCCTTAATTTCTCCTTCTAAAATCATTTTGTTTGAGAAGTAATATCAAGCATTTGACACAGTGTTTCATCACCAGATGAAACACCTTGAAGTTCATCAAAAATACTCCGCTGCACGTTGTATTTTCAACTACGTGTATCTTCTCAGTGTTTCATCTGGTGATCAAACACTGCGTCTCATGCTTGACATATGGCGTATCATTGTTGAAGATGTTATATTCTCAACTTGTTAATAATTCATAAAAAAGGAAATTAATGTTTAATGAGTGTTTGGAAATCGGATGAAAAACTGCTCATTTTTGCATCCTTAATTTGTCCTTCTAAAATCATTTTGCCTGAGAAGTAATATCAAGCATTATTCATAGCAAGCATTAGACAGTGTTACATCACCGGCCAGACAAAACAACTCAAAGTTCATAAAAAATACTCTGCTGCGCGTCGTATTTTCAACTCTCTTCTTTGTGTTTCATCTGGTGATGAAACAATGCGTCTCATGCTGCACATATTACATCAATAATAGGGAAAGTGTTTTCCATTGGTGCACTTTGATTGATCAATAATCTCCTAACTAATTCCCTCATCTTTCTTCAAGATGTAAATGAAATACATACCATAAAACTGAAATTCTTTGTACATTAAAGTGGAGTTCTGAGACAGTGTTGTGTATTGCTCCTTTTCTTTGCATATTCTTGTTTGCTCAGCTATGCAGGCATTATTAAGGCCAAGGATACACTCCTCCCCTTAAGTGACAAGCCAGGGGTGTCTGTGTATACTGTAGAGGCTGAGACTAATTCTGGTCTCTCCCTCCAGTCTCTGTCACAAATTGCATGGAAGGCGGGGGAGGGGCTTGTATTGTTTTTATGTTTGTTTGTTTGTTGTCCATTTTCTTTCCTTCCTTCCAAAAAGTTATATCAAGTCCAGAGGTACAGAAAATAATGAAGTAAATGACCCAACTAAGCTCCTAGCCAGTTCTTAGTGTCTGTGGATGCCCAGCTAGAGTTGCTGGCTTGAGAGTTGATGTGGACACCAACTTATTACCCTGTTCCAGATGTTCAAGGAGCGAGGATGGCAAAAAGAAGAAAACAGAGGTGATAAAAAGAAAAAGAACTGGGGGGGGGGGGGGGGGGGAGTGAAGGTGCTTCTCTCTCCTTCTCCCACTTTTTCTCTGGCATTTCCACTTTGATCACTCCTCACTACCTGAATGCTTGCTAAAACCCTCTCTGTCAGAAACCGAAGTTAGATGAAAAGGCTCAACAACACAAGCATGGATTTCAGTTAAATAATTTCAAAGTTGCCATCAGGGTTTGAGGGGGATCTGGATGTAAGATTGCTGAAAAGTAAGGTACGCAACTACAATGAATATTTGCTGTAATGTCTACTGATTGAAGTTTAATATCAAGGCAAAACAACAAACATTGAAATTCAAAAGATTAGAACCTTTTGATCACTTAGATGTAAATAAAATACATTTCCTTGCTTGAGAAAATGTCAAGAGACACATTAATATTCTTCAAAAACACTTCATTTGTTGTCTTTTAACATACCTTCCATATTTCCTTATTGTGTAATGGCCATGGGATAGAGAGTACAGGAGTGGTTTTTGATCTTTTTAATGACTGCTCCATTGCATCTTCACGAGCAGTGGAACATGAGAAATTATCTCTTGAACCACATTCTTCACACAGTTTTACAGCCAAACCACAACAAAAATGTGTGGAATGAACTAGTTGTGTCTGACAAATCCTACAAGCTACACAGGCTAGTTGTCCCTTCCATTAACAGTTTAGCTGATTAAAATGTTGCCCTCAGAATTTCAGCTAGCCTGCAACACATTTATGAAAAGATATTTTTTGGAGGAGATCTCAAAGCTTGAAATTAAGAGCCCTAGTATCAAGAATACACAAATCTTTTTAGAATGACTTCTCTAAAAAAGCAACAGCATGAAGTGCGAAAGCCTGTTACTTAAGACCCTGTTATCTATCCGTTTTACTAGAAAAATATCACTGTCACATTTTCTGACTGTACTTGATCAGCAAGACAAAGTTCACACATGCATATTAAACACAAGTCGTATCAATAATGATTACTCTGAAGTTAGTACAAGTTTAAAGAAAGTAGAATTAAACGTCATACTACCAAGATTCAACCAAGGTAGGTGTTTCTTTGTAACTCTATCCTAGATCAGGGAAGATTGTCTCAAAGTGGCTTATGATGACACCACAACTTCAGTTGAAAAAACAACCTCCATGCCTTGAAACCAGTTAAGCTCAGTTTGTTTCTTGTACAGGTTCTCAAAAATGCGAATATTTTTCTGCACGACCTCTAACTGCAGGGCGACATCTGCAATGGTTTTTGGCTGTAAGAAGTTTCCCAGTATCCCACCTTCATCCTTTGACAGGATGCACAAATTGTCATACTCAGCACCAATCTTCTCTGGGGTAAGCTCTAGACCAGCATGACTCATAGCTGCTATGAGACATTCAAATGCCAAGTTGTCGACTTCCATCCACTTTGCACTTTCTGATTCAGATTTTATGGAAGGGGAGGAAAGGGTGAGACCTGGAATACGACTTTTGATCACCTGGACTTTATGCCTGGGTCTGAACCTGCGAACTTGTCGAGCTGGTTTGGAAGCTTTTGCTGCTTGAGCTGTCCCATATGGATTGCAGCAAAGGTAGCAGCGACACCTGTGGGAGCAGCCAGATGCATTCCGATAACAGGCACAGCGGGTGAGGTAACCACCCTCCAAAGTCAAGCAGAACTGGGTACGCTTCTGGTTCTTGCCACTTCCTCGTCCACAACTACAGGAAAAAGCCTGCTTCTGGATGTTCACACTGTCTGTGAAGGTTACAACTGCTTCACTGTCAAGCAAGCCAGGCTTTCTCCCAGGGGTGGAAGATTCTCCAAGGGACTTACCACGTCCTGCATTAACAGGTTTAGGGATTAAAACCTCTTCACCACATGCTGCCTCAGCTTCCTTATCTTCACAATCCATAGACTGATCTATCAGATCCTCTGCAATGGTATGGGTTGGCATATTTCCCTCTGCAATGGCTTCCTCTTCTTGGGGCACCACTTCTGTTTCACTGGACTGTAAAATGGTTTGTTCTTCATCTACTGCTGGTTCAGTACCTGGTACGATTGCAATTTTCAAAGGACTTTCAGTAATGGCTGATTGCATGGTGCTCTCATCTACCCCTGCCTCACTGTAAGCCATTTCAATAAGGTTGGCTGCAGCTTCAACTCCTTCATCAACAGTACCAACAGTTGCAGAGGGAACCAGGCTGGAGTCTTGCATACTTTCTGTAGTTTCACCTTCTGTTTCCCCTGTGGATAGATCTACAGGTATGGCTTGTTCTGTTACATCAGCAGCAGATGAATCAAGTGTGGAGGACTCAAGTGCAGATGAATCAAGTGCTGTTGAATCTAGAATTGACTCATCCTGTGAAACCTCAGCATCAGCAGCATCTGTTTCCTTTTGAATCTCCTCTTCTTCCTCCTGAGAATTTCCTGATTTTGGTTTCTTTCCCCTCTTCTTGGGAGTTTGATTACTCTTCTGTAGTGCTATCTTCTCCCTGTACCGTTTCCTGCTATCCCTGCGTCTCTCCAAGGGATCAGTCATCAGTTTTGGCAGGACTATGGAACTACTAACGTAGGTCCCTACATCAAAGAACCCTCCAAAGCCAGCTGCATTGTAAGCCACGTGGACACAAGAGCCGATAATAATGGCATCTGATGGAACTACAGGGACGATGGGGAAATGCTGAAGGGAGGTGAAGACAATGACTGGCACTCGCAGGACCTTAGCAGCAGCAATTGGCAGGAGATTGGACATTTCAGCTACAATACAAGCAAAAAAAAGAAAATTCAATTCAAATTAATGCAATAACATTACTGCGCTTTTCACAAACATGCGAACTCTAAAGTTCAAAAGCCGCCTTCACAATTGCGTTTTTTGCTGCCATCAATCATACTTATGATCACAAGCAACGAACCTTGAAACATAGAAACACACAAAACGGATCGAAATCCACCAATCACAAGTAAAGTTTTGTTTCCTAAGAGGTCCGTTAAGATGATTGACGGCAGCAAAAAGCGCAATCGTCAGTTGGCTTTTGAACTTCAGAATTTGCATGTTTGTGAAAAGCGCAGTAAACTCATTGCTTGTACAAGTGCAACATGTAATATTATCCACTGCCTATAAAATTTAGGCTGAAAACAACTCCAAAAGAACATCTTGCCTCTCAGTATTAAAATAACAAAAGAAATCTGAAGAGAAACAAAACAGATATTACATTACATGTATCAGACTTTATACAGGGTTTAAACATTTTTTATGGATTGTTTTTATATGAAATCAATACTACAACTGTCTGGTTTCCAGTTTTATATGTAAGAGAATTCAAACTGAAAAAACTAACCAAGGCCAATACCTTCTGCACAAGTTTGAGCTTTAATTATGTTCCCATTATAAATAAAGATTTAGAAAAGCTATTACCACAGCTTTATCAGACAAACATGTGGTCTCCCTCGCAGCCATTTTCTGGATGTCACGCAATGCTGGGGGAGCATTGCGTGACATCCAAAAAACGGCTGCGAGGGAGAGTTAACAAACCTGAAAATCTGTTATGAGCAATGATATGTTGACATCAATATCTATTTAACTTGCAGCCATATTTCTTGGAACTGGGCGTTTTTTCCACAATGACTTATGGGAGCTTGTTTCTCCAACACCTGCTTCAATGTTCTTGAAATTTCAGTAAAATCTATGAGAGCGTTTTTGAGATATTTTGGGGTTAAGTTTTTAGGCTTAGAAATACAAAAATACAAGACTGGACAATTTTGATGTTCCGCCATTATCTTTAGAAAATGAAGTGCTTTTCAAATGCAATTTCACCACATAGTAGTTTCAATCTCTTCAAAAATGTGTCTGAAAATCATGGGGATAGCTCAATAGATTTTTTTTTTAGAAATATTCTCCAGCTTATATGACCTTTAAGTTTCATGATCATCGAAAACTTGTAAGACAATAAAATAAGGGCTCCAAAACACTAATGTTGTGTTGGAAATTTTGTGTTTAAAAGTGAGAGCCATTTATTGTTCAGAAGTATTGTCTCCAAGCTTCGTAATATTTTCGTGGACAACAATAGCTAGCATACATGTATCTGTATATTTCAAAATTATGCATTGTTAGTTTCTGCTGTTCACATTAAAAGGAAACTTTTGAATAATAAGAGGCTCTCACTTGTAATCATGAAATTCACAGCAAAAAATTAGTGCACTGGAGTCCTTATTCTATGGCATTACATGTTTTCCATGACGCTAAAACTTAAAAGTACAAAAAAAAGATGAGTAATCTTGAGCATATCATATTTTTTTTAAAAATCTATCATTTGTTAAAGTAGACCAAAATATTAATGAAACCAGAAGAACAAGCTCCTGTGAGCAATTGTGGGAAAAAAAATCTTCCAGTGCCGAGATATAGTCCTGCAAGTAAAATAGATAATGACGTCTTATTGTTGCTATGACTTCGATATCAACATAACATTGCTCATAACAAACAGCCTTGTCTGATACAGCTGTTGTAACCGTTTTTCCATCTTTGTTAATGGCAACATAGTTGATGTTCAAACTCGGGAGGTATTTTGGCCCTGAAAAATCCAATCGAGCCACCTCAAAAATGGTAATGATGTAGAAAATCTACGTTTGTTTTAGAATTCTATACAAAACATAAAAATTCCAAATTTTCTGCCCTACCAAGGATAGTGTAAATTTCAAGAACTTAAGTCTCATATCATCTTTAAATTTTCTAGTCCTGCCTGCAAATAAGGACAATATTATTAAATAATTATGAAGAAAAAAAATGGGTTTTTACGAGTTTGTCTTATAAAACATATAAAAGAAAATTCACCCATTCAATATCTCTCCTAGTGTGAAGAGGTTCAGACCAGAGACTTTACTAAAAGAAAAGAGCATTATTTTATTCCTTGGAAAATGAATACAAGTGAAAAAGGACTGCCCTAGTATTAAATCTAAACTTTGTGGAACTGTGTTTTCTTGAGTAATTGCTCATTCTATATTTTCTCCACTTATCAATGGTAATTGGACAGGTTCTATGATTGTGGCTAAATTGCATGTCAAATGTTGGGAAAACACATTTGTCGTTTATAGAGCCTCTCATGTTTCATACCTTTAAAGTATCCTCTGTTTCTGAATGCTTGTGCCTCTTCTGAGAAGCTGATCATATGTGACACCAGAAGCTTGCTGTAGTCTTCTTCACTCGCCAGCCACTCATCACTAATCAAATGTCGTAGCACAGAAATATTCTCTTCCAGGCTGCTCCCTTCATCAGTAAGGTAACCAATGGATGCAAGGTGCTGTTTAACCGATTCTATTTCAGGCAAATCACTTCGAAGGATGGAGTTGAGCCCAGAACTGACTGCAGTGAAGAACCCATCTGCTTCTGTAGTGTCCTTTTTCTCTGAGAACACCATCAGCTGGTAGTAACGCAGCATTTCACTCAGCCGTACTTCATGGTTTGATCGGTCATCAATGGCACATTCATTGCGACTGAACAGGATCAAAGAACAAGCCATCAGGTGCAACAGACGGGGGTTGATGGACACTTCATTGACTGCTTGTGTTTTCAAAAGCTCCCACACAGACATCAGATTTGATGCTCTTGCAATGACTTTCTTGAGAACTGACTGACTCAAGCTGTTCTCGCTGCTTGCCTGCTGTACCTCTGCATCTTTGTGGCCATCAAATGCATCCAGGATCAAACATTGCAAAGCTAGTACATCAAAGGAGTAAGTGGCAGAAGAAAGGCCATCACTGGTCTCATCCTCTTCTGTCTTGACAATTCCAAACCTCTCGGAACTTGGTGTAAAACCACTGACTTCTAAAGTGCCCCTGTACTTTGCAATTGGCCTCACAAGAGCACCAATTGGCAGCTGATTAGCTTTCCTCTCATTCCACACATACAGAAGAGTGGATATAAGAGCCAAAGCCATGTCAACATTCAGAAACTTTCTCTCCAAGACCGGCCTTAAAATGTTCTGCAGGTCAGCAACATTCTCGGTTGTGGAGGAGACAGGGATTTCAGACAGGCATCCTGCTGTAATATGATTTCTCAACTGAACAATCTGCCTTTGTGCAGCCAGCGTTAAGACACGCTCAGTCCCTTCAATAATTTCTTTCCAGCCAGTAACAAAGGCATCAAGGTTTTCAGTAATAATCTTTGGAGGAGGTGTGTCCTCTTGCTGGGTGTCTCCTCGATCAGATGGATAACGAAGACACAGTGCAAAGTCGCGAACACAAGCTTTGGTCAACTGATTATCTTCTCTCTTCTTTGCAGGTATTTTCCTCACAACTCTGTGAATGGCTTTGGTCACTTCCAATTTGACAGGTACTTCTGCACCAAAAATATCCTGGAACAACTGTTTGGTTTCACAACACTCTGGAACAAGGATCATCTCCAGTTGTCTTCCTTGCTGTTGGAAACGTTGCTGCAGTCCAATCAAGATGTCTTTCACCTCATTTAGATCTTTTTCTTTGCTAAACTTCCATGCAATTACTTGGCCTTTCTCATTCATGACTGTGTACATGTTTTTAAAGTGAGTTGCCCACTTCCCATTATCTAGTTTTTCACCGATTGTAGTGGCTACTTTGAAGTAATAACCTGCAATAATACGTTTAGCAGACCACTCACTCATTCTCTGTATGTAGTAGAGCTCATTTCCTTCAAACATGTGTACTATGCTTGACATGATGGTTTCCAAAGATGGCACTTGTGAGGCTTTAAACTCAGGGAATTTCACAATTTCTGCTGGGTCGGTATCTGGGTTTTTCTCCATATAAGTCTTTAATTCTGCCTCAAATTTGCACTTGCGGTCTTCATATGCATCACGATGCCTCTGAATCAACACATTTTCGATCTCATGAAATGTCATACCAGCAAACACACACGAGTGAACCCAGTTTGCCAGTTCGCGAGTGAAGCCTGTTCTATGTAACAGGAAGAATGGAACTTGGAATGATGAAGGGATGTTCTCAATGATTCTTGGGTCATGAGCAATTACTTTGTGGCCTTTCTTACACGTGTACATGCGACTCACCAATAATGTACTTCCATCACAGCAATAAAGAACACGCGGGACATCCTGCGTTCCACGGGCAGCTTTCCACCTACCATAATGGCTCTTGCTGCTTGTGTGGGTTCTGAGCACACAATATTCATTATCATGAATCTCATGAGGACATGACAACTCTGTTAAGTTTGGAACTTGACTTTGGGGATCCCAAAGAATGACAGTAGGTACCAAGAACTTGGCAGGCTTTGGTGGACCTGGATCATCTCTTGCCACTGGTATCGGAGGAAGGACAGCATCAGCAGAGAGCCCACCTTCTGTTTCTTCATACTTCTTCAGGAGATCAGTGAGGTAATCTGCAGTCTCAATTGTTAATCCTTCCTTTTGCATCTAAAATTAAAAAGGAAAAACCTACCATTTTAAGCGTACAATGAGCTCAGTGAACATGAAATATCAAAGTTTTCTTTAAGTCGTCTCAGGACTTAAAGTTAAAGTGTTAAGCTAGAAATTAACTTCAGCGCTAGCATCCCTCTGCTGTGCACCAAAATGCACACCATTGAACAACTTCTTGAACAGCAACCTTCAATACATCATCTGTCGACGTGAGAAAAACATTTACGGACGTTCTTGAACTGGAAAGGTACGCGTTCGTTTCTTGTAGAAACATAATGACTCCCTGCCGCGAATATTTCAGTAATAAATGACACATATCTTCGTTCAAGTAGTTTCGCTCAACCACACACACACAAAGCACGTTTTGGAGAAATTTTGCATAATTTTCGCGCTCATTTTGTACCCTCTAAAAGATCCACGAGGTTGCTGAAAGGGATAAAAATAAGCTAGATAACGAAAACCAGATGTGTTATCTTCCTTTCCTAGCCCCCAAAATTCACAAAGATGCTGTCCTTAGAAATGTAGGCAGAAAAACCAGCGAACATGAAGCACTTTTCCACGTGGGAAAAAATACAATCATTTTCATGCGTCCTTACATGTTGGTCACATTGCATGGGCATCGATAACTTTTTTATTCTCTTTTGCTCTCGTTTTTCAAGACCAAGGAAAAAAATCAATGAAAAACACTAATAGATACTAATCAACATTATTTAGGAAGGGAATTAAGCTTACCTTGGGGTAATTTTTGGGAAAATTTAATCACCTATGGCGGAACCATCACAACTCCATGTGAAGCGTAAACGAAACTGGGACAAGGAGCGGTTACAAAGCAGTTAAATTAAATATTTACGTACCTCAGAGAATCACTTCAGCAAAAGGTTGAGATTAATCTAAATTTGCTTGAATCTGATCGCACGATGTTAGATGGGTTTAAAGTTTTTCTCCAGAGTGGTGATCGCCTTAGCCATAGTTTTAATAGCAGTAGTTATCTTAGAATTTATGTTACTTACTTTATACGTTAAGGAGCAAGAAGGAGATGTCATTAAAGCAACACAAGAGCCGATTGTTGCAGGGATTAGAGGACTTGAAGTTGCCACGGAGAACAATAATTTCGCGTCATCTGCAAAAAAACCAAATTCTAAGAAAGAAGAAGTGGTAGATGTTCCGACTAAAAGGTAAAGAAGTACACTTACCGCCTATGATAGGCAAGAAATAACATGCTTATAAGGTTATGTTATTATAAAAAAAACGTGAGCCGTTGCGATTGTCGAGGAACAATGATAATAGAAACCTGGGTAATAAATAACATTACACACGTAAAAGAGAACAAATGGCATGCTTTTCTCCCAGTCGTTACTAAAATGGAAACCTTGGTTTGCAGAGTAAGGCATGAAGCCGCTTGCATTTATTCATTGAGATACTCAGCTGATGTTTTTATTAACTGAATTATTTTCCAGCTGCTGGGAATTAAATGGTCAGCAGTTCACAGTTATCTGAGGGTCATTCCACAGATTCCACCAAACTCCCATAGATGACATTTTTTGAGGGGGTTGCTGTAATTGCACCTTTTTTCTTTGGAATATTTCGGAGGGATATGGAAAAATTCCCTTTGATTGTAGGGTAGAAAGAAAAGTGAGCTATTTGGAGGGGCTGGGTAGTGAACTGTGCCAGTACTGTTGATCCTTTTAAGGCTGGTTTTCACTAGCGACGGAGTCAGAGTCGGAGTCGGAGTCGTAAGCGGAGTCGTAAGAGCGCTTATGACCTAGTGAAAATCAAACATCGGAGTCGTAAGCGGAGTCATAAGCTTGACGGAATCGGAGTCAGAAGAATCAGAACATTTCCATTTTCTTCCAACTCCGTTTACGACTCCGTCGCTTGTGTTCCGCTTATGATCTGGTGAAAACCAGATTGTCGGAGTCGGAAGCAGAAGCGGAAGGATAGACCAATCACAATGCACGTTCCCACGCTTTGTGATTGGTTTGGTTCTTCTGCTTCCGCTTCTGACTCCGACAATCTGGTTTTCACTAGATCACAAGCGGAACATAAGCGACGGAGTCGTAAGCGGAATCGTAACGCTATTTTCACTAGATCATAAGCTCTACTCTTCTGATTACTTCTCCGACTCTGACTCCGTCGCTAGTGAAAACCAGCCTTTAGTCAATACATTTCATTTGTGGGTGTGGCAGGTGGGCGTGGCTATTAAATGGAAGATGTGAGCCATTAGTGCATGGCCATCTGCTAAAGTAAATTCTGGTAGGTTTTTAGTGACAGCTAAAATTATCAATAAATAATACTGAAGATTATGGACATCTCAGAGACATACATCCCTCTATAAGATTTCTTCAAACAATAATTACCGGTATTATGGTAAGATTGATCATTGGTAAAGAATTCCATTATCTGATGTACTGGTTATAGCATAGAGCATAGTTGTATGTGTAGAACCCCATGTGGGTCCACTTATGCCCCTTATCCCTTTTGTAAGTTCACTTACGTATTTTTTTGTTGAGGGTGGGGTGGGGAGATTCATATAAACCTTAAACCGGTGATCATTAAAGATTTGAAGTAACTGAGCCCTTTGAAAACTAAATCTTGTTTTTGAGAATGGCTTAAGTTTATTTTCCACTGTCACAAAATTTTTGTGCCTCTGCACATAAATTTTATGGCATAAATATGGTAGAGGTGGTGTGTGGAAGGTCAGCCCTAAGTTTAAAAGTTGAACCTCACTCAACCTACAAGCATAAATGCTATTGTGCTTATGCAAATAAAAATCAAATAACAATGAAAATCCATAACTGATCCATAACAGCACATTACCCAGTTGTGAATCCAGAAAATCCAGAAAGGGGTAGTCGGAACACTTGCCCACTAGCCGGCCATATACTTTTCTGAGAATTCTATAAAAATAATACAAAGTTTCAAAGAAAAAGGGGTGGCCGCGGTCCCCTTTGCCCACTTCTACATCTGCCCTTGTTACCTGTCAGTATAACTCATGATTAGCTAAGGTTTATTTTCATGGTGAATTAAACATCTGGCTTAAAGCTAGTTATATTCTCTTTTATTAGAACATTGACCCTACCTACCATTCATGTAAGTGCTGTGGTGTGTGGAGACCGGGCAATCGAAGCAACAACAATGCTCAAGTCAACAACTCTACTTACTAATAAAACTGTACAACTCCATGTTGTCGCAGAAGATCAACTCCATGATGACTTAAAGAACATTTTTAATCAATGGCATACAGTTCAATCTGGAAATGTCATGTTCAAAATTTACTCTTTACTCTTTCCTGGGGAAAAGTTTGATGAGTGGAAACAACTTTTCAAGCCATGTGCATCACAGAGGCTGTTTCTCGTGGTAAGTACAGAACTATTTATTATGTAATATTATATTATAATATAAGTAAATGTGTGTACTCTCTTTTGTTGTGTACTTGTCAGTTTAGATAATGACTTGTGGCTTTTGCTGGTTTGATCATATTGTGATAAGCTGTTTAAGGGCAATTTTATGTTAAGTTTTTTGTACACAATTCAAGAACCTTGATATAACAAAGGGCCAAGGGACTGGCAAAATGTGTTCGCTTTAATGTCGAGGATTCATTAATCAAAGTTCTTTTCCATATTTTACTATAACTGGGGTAAAGAAAATCATTCTCTTTACCAAAGACTTTGTTATATAGAGGTTTGTTATATTGGGTTATAACTGTAAGAAAAATATTAGAGGGGTTTTCAGAGCCACTTTAAATTTTGGGGATTTTGTGGTACACGGCATCTGAATAGTTACCTTCTTTATCCGTTTATATTTGCCATGATAACTTTGCATGTCATTATTACATTTGATGCACTAGCTAAATGCTGTTTGTGGACCTTGGTAAAAGATTGTTGTATTCTTTTCCATGGCCGGCTACATGCTCAAAAATAACCTAGCTACATTAACTTTCTAGTTTCAACAGTAAAATGCTGGTTGTTACCATAATAATTTTTGAAAATAAAAGTGGCTGTTACATGAAGGTTTCAATAAACAAAAAGATCTGGACTGGCAGGCAGGCAGGACACATTACATGGCCTTTACACAAAAGGGGGCATTATATATATGGGTGGAGGTTTGATTGTAATGGAACTGTTGTCAGCTTTCTTAAAATAGCATATCGGAAATCATTTTCTAGGATGTGCTGGATTCCATTGATAGTGTGCTGTACATGGATACAGACACGCTGTTGCTAAGACCTGTGGAAGACATTTGGGATCACTTCAAAAACTTTGACAGCTGGCAGCTGGCATCAATGGCTCCAGAGGGTGAAGAAACATCATTGAGCTGGTATCCCAGATTTGCACGTCATCCTTTTGCTGGCAAAAACGGAATGAATTCTGGTGTAATGCTTCTTAATTTAACCAGAATGCGAGCATTTGGGTGGAAGGAAAAGATAATTGAGGCTTACAACAAGTACAAACTTAGCATAACCTGGGGAGATCAGGACTTAATAAATATTGTTTTTCATGATTATCCAGGTAATGGCCTTGTTTCCTTTTTTGAAGATTATATATTTCGCACTAGCTTCCTGATGTGGAGGCCTCTGTGGAAGAATATCCCCTTGATAATCTGGTGAATTTTTCAAGTGCTGCAAAATTTCAAAATTATTATTATTACACAGTTTATTTTCTCATTTAGTACAGAAAAACTGTTCCAAGAAATTATGTGTGCAAAACACATCTGCTTTACAATCAGTGACAACTGAAAAAAAAATTATGCCCTCCTCTCACCCAAAGAATGTTGTTCCTTGTTGATTAAGGTGAAATGTAGTAATATTGGATGGAGTATTTGAGAAATATAATAGACCTTTTCCGCATTCCTGTAAATAAAGGCACCAACTTGAGGCTTGGGTGGACAAAATACAGTGATTTGTATGAAATTGTCCACTTGAGCCTCATCCTCATTTCTTTATGTTTGCTCACTGGAGCGTAATGCAGGAAAGGTCTATTTAATGTGATGTGCATTATCAAACAAGGTCGTAAGCTTGAGTTAGGTTTCACTTAAGAAAACTGCACATATTCTATAACATTGAAAGGGGGGTGGAGAGAGGGGATACTGCAGCAAGACATTGACCAGGGTAGTGCAAAGTAAGGGATGAATTAAGTTATTAAGTGCTGTACAAAATTATGTGGTGGAGGTATGGATATTTTCTGACAGGGTTTGCCACCCCACCCTCACTGATGTTTCTTATTGTTATTTGAGAATATCAGCTTTGCACCACTTGTATCTACATCACAACTAACTGTCAGATGTGATATTTTTAGGTTTGCTATATGTTTATACATGTGACTGGAACTATCGTCCTGACCACTGCATGTATGGGAACAATTGTGGGGCAGCTAAAGACAATGGCATATCAGTAATCCATGGAAACAGAGGAGTCTTCCACAATGATAAACAAGTCTTCTTTAAAGCTATTTATAACACCTTTAGAGATTTTAAACCTGGTGAAAACATCACGTTGCTGGCAACTCGTTTATCAGAAAACCTCAAATCTGTTAGGACTGATCCCTATTGTAATGCCATGGTTGACAATGTGTTAAAATATCCCAAAAAATATTCTGTTTTATAAAAAATGGTAATAATAATTAAATTGTTTTCATAATAGGTAGTTTGGTTTATAATACAGAATACAATACAGCAACAGTTACCTACTTTGCAATGGAAAATTAGCCTCTTACATACACCAATCGTTCATAATATTTATTTTAAGCATACCTGTATTTTGGTTCCTTTATAATAAGCATAAAGATGCTAAGTATTTTGACAGTAAACATTATTATTTTCACGTCCATGCACCCCTCTATAAATGAAAGGAATTTCATGATTTTGGAGTTGAGCTTATTCAAGAGGCCTACATAATCAAACTTCCCTGTAGCCTTCCACTCAGAAGTTCTCTTGGCTCATTACACAGCCCTCACCAAAAAACGTGGGGCAGCAACATGTGACAAAGCCCTAAGAATGTCTGCAAGGGAGGGTAACCTGTACAAGCTCCTGATTTTTTAAAAAATTGGCTTTTTATTAATTGGATTCAGAGGAGTTTTAGCTACCACAACAACAATACAATGGGAAAAATCACTTGAAAAACAATTCATGTTTATCACATCTCTTGTGACTGAGTAGTTCAGGTACCAATCAAAGTACAAGGGTAATAGTTTATCAGAACGGTAAACAGCAGCATATAAGAACAAATAGATTAAGAACATCAGGCTGAAATTTGCATCGTGTGTTCTTATGTGCTGGTGTTTACTGTATTTCATCTACTGAGAGAAGGAAATTAGCTGTTGTGCAAATGTTGTTTTAGATAGAAAACGTTGAACATGGTCACTTGACAGGTTGTTTGGGCAAATAAATGTTTAATCCAAGGGGGTGGGGGGGGGGAGGGGACTTCCTAGTAGTAAGCAAATGGGTATGGGCTGCTGGATGGGGTTGCATTTTCACAACTGGATATTGACTACTTTGGGGTGGCATTTTGATAAGAGTTACTAGAATGGGATTGCACATTTTCAGGATTTTGGGGGTCAGAAAATTCCGGTATGGAGGGATATAATATATAAATAGAAAGATTTACACCACATTAAGTTTTAACAATTGCATCAGTTTATTTCAGGATGACCATGTTAAAAGGCTTTATAAAGTAGATGCATAAACAGAAAATGACTAAGTTGGGATTACAAAAATTACTTTTCCCCAAAATGACTTTAAGATGGGGTCTACAATATGGCCACAGAATAGGCTACAATGCGGTAGGGGTTCTCAGGAGGCTAGTGGCACTTACCCATCAAAAATTAACCCAGTTACGAAGTACTGTTACTGTAATATGCTTTTACCTTTATATGATTATGCGATATGCATGCATGGTTCTTATCTAGTTTTTAATCATTTATTTAATTTAATTTAAGTTCCAGTTAGTGTAAGTTATTTTTAATGACACTGTGATTCATTTTTAGATGTATTTAATAGACTAGTTTATATTTAAAAAGCAGTTGTTAGTTCTCTAGTAGCCTTTAGTTAAATAACAACTAAATAAGAAATTTCTTTATGATTTTTCTTTACAAATGAATGCCAATAAACATTAAGAAGACATTGTCAAATGCAAATGGTGCTAAATTGGTGGGGAGGTGACTGGATACCATTCATGGGGACAAGATTCCTTTTTAAGGCCAGTCTACATCAGTGAAAGGAAACAAATCCACCATAACAGAAATTTTACCTTTAAAAAGCAGAGTTTTGCATAGGCTCCCCTTACGTTCCCATTATAGACTGAGGTAGCTGTCAATTTCTTTTTGGTTTGGAAAGGAACTTTTACTACGTCTTGTCCCCCTACCCAGATGTTAAGGGGGGGGAGGGTAAAAAAGAGGAGTTTTCAGGTTTTTTTTTCCAGAAACATTTTACACTGTCATAAACCGTATCACATGTACACTTCGCCTCGCTGTGAGATAGAGGCTTGAAGCATCTCCGCAGTGACCTTATTTTTATTAAACGTTTACCAAAACATAATTACAAGAGAGACATTTACAAACTTCTACTCCTCTTAAATAAATTGATCATTAATTTGTATTAAAAAGCTCACACGTACGTGCACGGTCTTTCCATTCTACTTGATTTTATCATATATCAGTAGGTTTTAACACCCACAGGCTCTGAATTCTTTTAATACAATACTTTCTTATCTTTAAGTGGAGGCAGCAACATACCAACTTGTATGGGTATGGATTTTTGCTGGAATAACCCATTAAGCTAGTCAGACTGTTCTTCAGGAAGAAATGATAAATCAACATAACATCATATTGTTGCAGATCAGCACAGCATGGTTATAAGTATTCTTTTTGGTTGTCTTGTAATAGCTCTGGTTCAGTGCAATTACCATTAGCTGGTACTACTATTGTTCCCATTAGCAGTGTTCTTGGTGTTTCTATGTTGTAAAGTTTTCCCGGCCATGCTAAGGGCCCCACTGCGTGTCTCATTGCCTCCAATAAAACCACTTGCATGAACAAAAATGCATCCCTGAATTCCACTAAGTGAACTAAGGGGCTCATCTCTAATTCCTCGCCATTCTTCCAACAAGCTCAGCCTGTGGGCCAGAATAAAACGTTAGGCAAGTGACATGAGTTGTTTGTGCCACCATTTTCATGATGATGACATTTTACTACAACTACCACAATTCCTCAATTTTGTTTTTGCTTTCTTATTTAAACATGTCAATTCCGCAGAGGTTTAACCCATTTGCCCCTGAACTGCCTGTAACCGCCCGTGAGGATCCACGTCCTTTCTACCCCTTGTGACATCATCAGTTTTAACGGTCAAGGCCAACTTTGTCTGCTAACTTGTGCAGAGTGAAGAGATCTTTCAAACCATACCAGAATGAGCACAATTCAGTCAAGGCAAAACCTCCAGGAGCGAATGGGTTAAAATAGGCAATAGCTCTAACCAATTTTGCACAAGAAAACCACAAACTGAAGGATTCTGGTAGTTGTGGTAAAATGACATTATCAAGCAATAAATAATTGGAATGTCCTGTATGATAATCACACTGACGTCACCTATTGGTATTATGCCGACCAGAAGTGCATAGGTTTTAAAATTCTTTGTTTTTACTTGTCACAAATTTGAATAATACAAAGAATTAAAGTTTGCAAAAAGTGATGTCTCCTATTGACACCAAAGCTGTTTCATGTTTAAAAGCTGTCCAGTTTAACATTGAGCTGCCACTGATAAGATCAGTGAGGCATAATACTTGTTTTTTTATCATATACACCTAAAATGTTTGACCTTTTTTCTGTAGCAACTGTTATGGACATAATTATCATAATGATTACCTGTTTTCAAAGGAATCAGGGCGGACAGGAACACACTAGCAGGAAAAAAAAAAGATCTTAACATTAATTTTGTACCGTCATTAGTAACCAAGTATAATTAGCATTTAAGCTGCAACAGTGTTTTTGTATTGCCATTTTAGAGGGATTTTGTGTACTATTTGTATTCCATTTAGTTCTGGTTACTCACTGGAAAATAAATTTGTTTGTGCAGCTGTGTAGTACAAAGAGTCAACATAAAGATGAGACACTTACACTTGGGTGTTTACAGAGGCCCTGCCAGGGTAAATTCTGACAAGCGACATGGCCCAAAAAGTAGCGAATTTGTGTAAAATGAAATCGCGACAAGGGACAACATCCCTCACCCAAATTGCAACAGTGATGGCAAAGCCGACAATAAGTGACAAGCATTTATAAACACCGACACGAGACGTTTTAAAATTCAGACGGGCAACATGGAACCCCCCCCCCCCCCCCCCGGCAGGGCCCCTTTACAACAGGTCCCAACTATTATTATATTATAGTGCTTTGTCTTTGGAATTTTGAACCTTTGGATAGGAGGCTGCTTACGAGAGGTGGGTGCACAAAGACGTGTGAATGCATTTTTTAAAGTGTTGTAGCTCAAAGTAAATCTGCATGATAAAGCCCTTGACACCACGTGGTAAAGAACTGCACATACATGTATTTTAATTATGGTAACCTTGAGTTTTTCTCCAGTGTTAAAGCCCCAAATGAAAGACATATTATTATTATTATTCAATTGTGTTACCTACTAACTTACCTGTACTCTCCATTTGTGATTTTGATCTGTATAAATGACAAACTTAATCTCCCCCTCAATGTTTAAGTCTTTCTCTAATTCAAACAAATGTTCTTTCCAAGGGAATCCACCTTCTTCAAACTCTATAATCTCACCACTTGGATCAACCTAATTGACAATAAGTTAGGGAAGCAGAACAAAACACAATCAGTTTATACTACAACAAACTTTCCAGTTCTTTTTATATAAGGCTAATAGCTTACAATAAATTATTTCTAAATTAAGTACTAAGTATTGATGGTATCAGTCCCCTCATTACTTTAGAGAGGGTCAAATGATCACTTCTTACTCTTACTCCACTCAAAAAAGTAACAGATCATTAAATGTTTCTGGGAAACTGCCCACCTACCCCTCCCCTAAGCCAATATTTTGCCCTAAGTGAGAAGTGTAAGTGTTGATGTTGGCTTAGGGGAGGGGTAGATGGGCAGTTTCCCAGAAACGTATACTGAATGATTCAGAGAAACTATGGAAAGGGGACTGTCCATTAGCCCCTAATACAAGTGTTGTTGGGCTTGTGGGTAAAAAGAAAAATTAATGTGAGGCGATAGTTTCTTGAATTTTATAGCAGCATCATTTTTTCACTAGACTGAATTAGAACACCAAGATGTACATGCCTCTTGTCGTTTACAAAGTGCTTCCTTCACCAGACCTCTTGCAGGTAGCCAGGAGTCACGGTAAAAACAAACTTTGTCTAAAAACTCCTCCCCAACTAAATTCATGGCCTTCTGAAACTGTTTCTGTTGATGGAAATTTTAAAAAGATGCATTGCTGAGCTTTAATGCTGCAAGTGGAGGAGTTAGACAGCTATACCGGTAAATGAGTGAGTTACTTACCCTTCTAGAAAAGTCATTATATGACTTCCTATCAAGAGTCTCAGTTTGAAGTAAACAAGCAATTTAATGACTACTGAAGCAATGCATAGGCACTTAATATAATATAATTAATTTTGTCTGTGCATGTCTTTCCTTGTCCACATTTTGTGCATTTAAAAAAATCTTCCCACACAGTGGCGGATCCAAGACCCTCAGATAAGGGGGGGGGGGAGGGGCGGTCATCCAGACCCTGAGATAAGGGGGGGCCCCGGCCTGAAAAAAAAAATCAATTTCAGCTCTTTGGGCCTAGGTCTAAAAAAAGGGGGGGGGGGGGCAGGCTCCCCAGGCCCCTCCTCAGTAAAAAGTTGTACATACCTCAGAATCTGGATTTGGATCATTCCATCGTGGATTGAGGTGAGACACTCTAGAACTCAAGTTTGTATTGATGGAGTACCTGTTTTTAGAAGTTTTAATATTTTTGAAAATCTTGTAATGATTGTTAGTTCACCTGTCAATGATAATAAACTTCAACAAGATTTTTAACCCACTCGATCCTGCCCACAAAAACATAGTCTTTATGGACTCTGATGAAAATCTCATTGCAAAACAGGTAAAAAGACACTGAAACACAATTTTTAAAGTCGATCTCTTTTGAAAAGTAATACTGGTAGCTATGCAGAGGCCTAGGAAGGCTGAAGGGCCTCTGCCCACAGGGAAATATTTTATCAATTGCTGAAGGCAAGTAAAAACTCCTTATTACAGACAACAAAGGGAAGAGCCAAGGCAATACAGACGTGTCCGTTTTATACTGAGGCAAGAATTGCATGGGGATCTGTGCTTCTTCTCCTTTTAGACCTTTTTGCCGCTTTTGGCACTGTAGATCACTCTACTTTACTTTTGGGTCTCGGTACTCGGTTTGGTGTGAAAAGAAGTGCTCTTGCATGGTTTGATTCTTACCTAGCATCTCGTAAATACTACGTACAAGTTGAGGGCTACAAGTCTTCCCTTCGGTCCCTGGATTCTGGTGTACCCCAGGGCTCAGTACTGGGCCCACTCTTGTACATGTTGTACACTTTTCCAGTAGCTGACATCATCAAGTCTCATGATTTGCAGTACCACTTTTATGCTGATGATACTCAGCTCTATATCACCTTTAAAACTGACTCCGCTGATGATGCGTGCTTGGCTAAATTTTTTTGGTTTTTAGTGTGTAAGATGTAATCGGTAATTATTTTTTAATTATATATAATCGTAGAAATTAGAATAGTAGGATGATATTGTAAAAGCTTTTTTATAGTTAGTATAAGGTTTAAAATTGTAAAGGGCTATGAATAATTAGTATTAATAGTGCTATATAAATGAATTATAGTATTATTATTATTATTACATGTATTTGGGATCAAGCCAGAACTATCTGTAATTAGAGAGGTATTAAGTGTCAATCATAAAGAAGTTTGACTACAAAAAGTAGACAGTGTTACCGTGGCTCCCCATCACATTGACTGATCCCGTTGTCAATAGCATCAATTTCCTGAACAAAGTTTTCATAAATTTTGTCATATATTTTATGGGTCACATCATCCTCGTCTTTGGTCTTGAGAATTTGTGAGATGACTTTATGTCCAAAGTGAAGATAAACAAGGCCTGCACTACTGAGTTTTGTGACCCAAGGTTTGTTTGGGTTCAGTGTCTTCATGCATCCTGTGAAGCTTCTATAATAAAAATTAAGAAATTGTTACAGTAAAAATTCCTTCCTAACAGTCAACTAGGGATGACATTATGGCTCCAACTTTCAGGATCAATTTACCAGTATACACGTTGATGTAGTCTCTTTTATTCCTAAAACATCTTATGATAAATGTCTAATAATTGATTAAAAATATGCAATTTATTTAATAAATTATTAATATTATTTATCAACAGAAGTTTCATCACTGCTACAGCTATCCAAGAAATATTGCGCCTTTGGTACGTAGCTCAGGGTTTAGGGTCAGTACCCAGCTGTCTAGGAATCAAAGGCTGGAGTCCTGTCAGGCATGCAGTCCTTTGATCTGACTTGTTGTTCCATCCACGAATAATACATCTTTTACATCTCTTTCTATTCCTTTGGTATAACTCCTTCAGCACATGGAGTTATTTAATGTGTTTCAACATTTGTCAAAATTAATTTTAAATTTTGATTATTAAATTCAATTTATTGACACACTAACATATAGGACCTTAACAAACATCAGTAGAAAGTTATTAACTGAAATGTAAGGGTTACTTTTCACTAAGAAAACAAGATATTCTGTTTTGGTTTTCTCAAAGTGAAGATGACTGGAGAATTTTGCAAAGCACAAAGGCATTCTCATTAAATTAACCTAGATAATATTTGTTAAAGAGTTTTGACCAATTGCATACCGCTGATGGTGGTCATATCGATGTATTTCAGCATCATAAACACCTCCAACATCAACAACAATGTCGCACTTAGACAGCTCCTCAGGATTCCTAGTCCTTATAATATCAGCATGTTTGTACTCTGGTAACTGCTTTAACATAAAGCAAGCTAAGGCCTCATCACAGTGAAATGTTCCATTATGTGTTCCTATCTTTGGAGTAACAAGAGGCTTCTTTGGTTGAGGAGAGTGATCATCATTCTGAAGGTCTGACTCAGCCATGGCAGCAAACCAGCTGGAGCCTTGAAAGAACCCTGTAGAAAGAAACAGCATAATCATATATTAGTCTTTACGTTGATGAACATATTAGAGGGTTGGAGGGTAAAGACTTAGCCGCCAGACATGGGTGTCACAATGCACCCACAGTAAGGAAAATTGTGGGGCCGTATTAAGACATGGCTGGAGACTGAGCCTAGGGGGAGCGTTCGCTTTGGAAAAGCAGCTATCAGGTTTTTCCTGTTTTCCTTTTTATTTACAAAGGGAACCACAATAACCTTTGCTTATTGGGCAATTCAAGTGGGCATGAAGAGTCAGCAAAAAAAAATCTACCAGTCCAAAACAATCGGATGAGACTTTCTTCAAGAGTTTGAGGAAGGAAAAGTTCCCATATAAAATGTATTCTATTAATATCATTATTGCATCCCATATTGATTCCATAAACAATGTTAGCTATTATTATTTCCCCAATTCTGATTGGCTAAAAGCACACGCATAATTCACCATAACTAGTTACTGATGACCAAATTTGGAAGAATTTTGTGTTTACCGAGGAAATGACGTAAAAAATGCAGCTTGCTACAGGTTAATGCACTGTCAACCGAGAAGATCTGGGGATGAGGTTGAGTTGTTTTGGTTATGAAAACAAAAATGGCCGACACTTCACTCGTTTCAAGAGTAAGAACTACAGCTGGAACAAGAACGCTCTTAGTAGCGTTGAGTCTCGCGTGCTTGGAGTAAAGCAACTGGGGCTGTTATACTACTTTTTACGGTTTGGAATACAAAACGAGTGTTGTATGTCATAATGTATATACTCAAAAAGTAGAAAAAATTGCAAGGAGAGACAGGCCGCACATCTTAACCTCAAACCGGTGTGAAGCCTTTGAAAACCTTCTACATATTGATATTGCTCCATTGAGGAGTACTCTTTCAGGGATTTTACACTTGAAAAATTGAACTATGATTTTTATTGGTATCAGGGGCTCATGACTCTGTCAGTATAAATATACATAGCTTCTTTGTACCGGACCAAGAAACGGCTCGGTACAGTATATGTTCAGCACAGGAAAAAAGTGTAAGTTTAACAGAACCTTATACAACACACAGTTAATTCAGTTCGCGCGTATTCCTGCTGAATTTGTTGTCCGTTTTATAAAATATCAATATCGTGTGAAAGTAATGACATTTTCCATAGCTGCTTAGTAACTACTTTTAATGTCTCCATACAGTCTCAGTACATTGTTTAGAGTTGTACACAGCATTCATTTTAGATAGATAGACAGACAGACAGATAGATAGATAGATAGATAGGCAGATAGATAGATAGACAGACAGACAGATAGACAGATAGATAGACAGACAGATAAATAGGTAGATAGATAGATAGACAGACAGATGGATAGATAGGTAGGTGGGTAGCTAAGAACCGAAGTTTACGGCACGATAAAAAGATCAGCATTGCTGGTGGGGTCGTGCATACAACAATTACAAGAAAAATAAGGAGTACTGAAAGCAAATGTACACTTAAAAATTAAAAACTGTTAAAGTTTTTTCTTGTATTACAGTATCACCGGGATAAAGAGTTTCATTTTCCAGGAAAATTTCTCTTTCTCGTCAAAACAATCACTGACTCAGACAGACTCGGATTAGTTTACTTGAATTTAGTGTTCAGTACAGAGAACGAGGTTATGTTCTCTCTACAGTCTGTGACCCACATCACCACTGATCCACGATTTATTTATTTATTTTATTTTCAAGTTCTTTTTAACCAATCCTCGATCCCTGATTTCTCGATCCTCGATCCTGATTTTCCAGTAAACCTTGAAGTTTTGCTCATTAAGATTATTCTTTTTTTTTCGACCACTGAAGTGATCAGTTGTTCCAAAATAATCAACACTTTCAAGCTATAGAATTCTTGGACCAACCCGTTCCGGAAAAGCTCGATATGGGATTTCTATTCTGTGGACATGAAGTGCTGCAAGACCCGTATAAACACATCCATGACACGTTAGGGTGGATTTCCACTGATGCGTTTTTGGCTCCGCACGTTAATTTTAATCACGTAAATCAAATAGAGGTATGACATAAAGTACTGAGATTAAACGTCAAATTAAGCGAGATTCTACTTTTACGCTTACATAATTGTACGTGCGGCCTTTCATACATTGCCTTTATTTTATTTGCGAACGCACTACGCACGTAAAAATTACGTGACAGTGGATACTTGATATCTCAAGTATTTATGAAGTGCAGCGCGACTTAACATCTTAACAACTGCAAAAATCTATCAATTAAATACATAAAACAAAGTGAATCTATTTAACTGTACATTTCCTGTAATTGCGACAATATTCTGAGAAACGTAACGCCTTAAAAAGCCACAAAATCCTGAGGATTTCCCAGCTATAATATTTTCTCATCCTGCTTGGGGATATTTCCTTTTTAAAGTGCCTGCATGCCGTGCATAATTACACGAAAATCAAGGACCTCCATTCGAGGATAATTACATCATTGCCAAACTTGTACACGTCATTTCAGTCATCGCCGAAAATAAACCGCATTCTCATCACGAGATCATTTCCATACAATGAAAGTCGTCACGATTCTTATCCCCAGTTTCCACGGTCTTCGCTAGGAACACAAGGCCTACAAACTAGGTCCGACAAAAAAAAAAACGACTGCATTTTAAGAGTCTCGCGTTGCTCAAAGCACACTCGACTAACTAACGAAATAATAGCAAAAAACATAGCAAAAACAAAAAGAAGACAACTCGGAGGGCGACATCTGCTATTTGGAGAATATTTGCGGAGCCGGGACAAACCTAAACATACACTATCAAAATGAACTTAACATCGATGGAGTTAAGCATGCTCTAGCTATGTTTTTAAACTAGGAATTATTTTGAATGAATAATAAAACAATTATTGAATTTGGCTTTTGTATCATATGAAGAATTATGGATATCTCAGAGGGTGTTATCCGCCTCGGCCTCGATGGATAACACCCTCCTCAATCTCCATAATTCTTCTTAAGATACTCAGCTTCATTCATTAACTGTTAAGTATTGTATTCGTCATTTGCACATCTCCCATAATACTCATTGCTTGCCCATCTCCCCCCCACCCAAAAAACCATTTTTCAAAAGCATTGTCTTCAATTTCCCTTGGGACGACTGTAATACCCAAGAGAATTTAAAACAAGGTGTATTATGGGAGATCTAGATGTACAAATGGCAAATTATTATTTAGTTGAAAAAGCTCTTTACCTCCTTTTCTCCAGGGACTGCTCCTCTGGAGTTTCTGGATGTCTTTTTTTTGTTACTTTTCAGTAAGATTAAAATGTCATTCAGAAAACAGCAGTATAATGACATCTATTGAGTAATGTACCAGTCAATTGCAAAACTGCCCATCCCTCCCTCTCCCCGTTTGACTGAAGTTTTGCTCTGTATAGTGGGGAAGTAGACACTAAATGAGGCCCACACGGTTGGGCATTTGACTTTCATGTCAAAACGCTGGTCAGCATCACGAGCAAAAGGATTTAGCAATTCTTTCATTCAGCATGTGCACTGCATTCACGGGTCATTGCTCCTATATTCACTGTTTTGTTGGAGAATTTTAAAGCCTTTGAAAAAATCTGTTAAATGTGGACTTTCTGGAATGGACAGTTTTATCGAAATGGACAAACCTCCACAAGACAGCTTTCCGAGACTTAGAATAATAAATTATTATTTCAGTGGTGTTTAGTAGGAAATTAATTTTGAATAAATGGTTTTGAAGAATGGGAAAATTTTAAATAATTGCTGGTGAGTGGGGTGTTTGATGCTTTTTGAAGTGTTAGCAGGTGCAGCATTTGACCATCTAAACTGCCAACATACTGGGGAATTTCACCAAGATTTTTCAAACAGTCAAATGCCCAGGGTTTTGCTGGGGGTTTTGGAATTGACTGGTACACAATATCTTTGACCATTCTTGCTATCACTTTGAGTCAGTATTTCTGTTTTGCCTTTGCATAACCATTTTCTTAAGTTTTGCACTCATGCTTCCTGACACCACTGTCTTGCGGGACAACGTAACAACGTCACCATTTTCACATAGACCATAAAGAACCTTGTTTACACCCAAAATTTTGCATAACCATTGATTCCAATTTCTCCTGGGTAAAACAGTCATCCCAAGAGAAGTGGAAGACCATGGTTATGCAAAATTTTGGGGGGTAAACTAGGTGCATTATGGTCTATGTGAAAATGGTGAGCATAATTGACATCTGAGTCACTGATGTCAGTGATGGTATAAAAAAGTACTCTAGTTATAAAGAATAAGGATTAAAGCCAAACAGAAACGAAAAAATATTTTGAGAGAAGAATAACATTAATTGAGCATTTGCAACTGATGAAAAAGTTGCATATTAAGTAGGAAGAACGTGACTGCATGCTGCACAGGTTGTGTAAACTTGAATCACTGTTGGTCAACAACAGAGCTATTGAAGACTGCACTCATCCGAACAATAACATTCCACCCTGTACTTATGAAATGACTCTTGTGTTGATCAAACCTTTCACTAAAAAAGAAGTTGCAATTCTCTGGGCAACCTCCAGAACCTCCGCCGAATATTTTTGGATATGCGCACAACTGCACAAGTCAAGGCCGCGATAACTCCATTAAGTACAAATTTGCGGTTATAATAATCATTTTAGGGGTCTTGAGATGATTATATTACCTCTGAAGAGGAACTTGCTTGTTCTCCTTCCAGTTGCTTGACTCAACACGTGCACGAAGAGAGCCGTCGTGTCGTCGGCGAAAAGAAAACGGATGTGATCTCGGCGCGCTTGGAATAAGTTTGCCGGGCAGGGGTGCACAGGAACACCAACTACCAGATGTTTTCCGCAGAAATGTTACAAGAGCAAATAGGACTATCTACCAAGCGTTGCCAAATGTAACATTCACCGAGACCGGGAAATATCAGAGCAAGCCGGCAAGAGAAAGAAAATATCTTAAAATGTGGAGAAAATTTCTTAAAAGGTGTAGTCTCAAGAACATGATAACAGCCGAAAGGTATTCTTTCAAAGATCAGTTATGGAGCAAGGAGAGGCATATTATTATCTGATTCGGGGGTAGAAGCGGAATCATTTGAATCTTGATATTCATGATTCCTGCCGTTTTTGCCTCGATGATTCATGATTGCTTCAAGAATTTTCTTCCAGATTCATTATTCACGAAGACTATTGATCACTTATTGACTTAATTTTCTCAGTGGCAACTTAGTCTCGTTTTTGTATAGTTTCTTCGGCGTTCAACTTTCTACTTCATCCAGACTGTTAGTGGAGAAACAAACAGACTATCAGCCCCGATTCCACGAATTATATAGGAGCATCCGGGGACATGCTCCCCCGGGAAAATTTTGGAAAATTGGACTCTCGGGAACGCCATATCCTGCATTCCCTGGATCGAACACAACTAATTTATACGTATATTTTGTTGAGCTTTTCTCTGAGTCTCGTTATTCATGATTCCCGAGCCGAAGTGCAAAGATTCATGATTCCCAAGTTTTTAAAACAAAGATTCAAGACTCTTATATGTTTTGTAAGTATGATTCATGATTCATGATTCCGCTTCCACCCCCGAATCTGATTGTCCGATATTTGGCTAAAAATTGTATTTTTGGTTGGCGCCTGAATTTATAAATACACAGACACACACAAGCGAATCTCACCAATCACTTTCAAATATACAGGCCGAGCGAATATCGGCAAAATACAGAATACATTGAGTACTATAGAAAATAAAAGAATGTTCATAACTAACGAGTTTCAGCAAGAATTGTTGATAAACATCCTAAAGATTCACCTACAGCGATATATAGTTTTTTTTTTTAAATTAGGCCCATTTATATAAAAAAAACCGCATGAAAACCTTAATCCTTTTGAGGACAGAGCACCGACACCAACGCAAAACCTTTATCATTTATTCCCTCCATATAAATCCTATTTATGAAATTACAAAATTTCGTGACCTAAACCTTTGTTCCATCTTCTCCATTTTAACACACTGATGGAAATAGCATTAGAGAGAGGGGTAACGTGTTCAGTTTTTGCTTGTATCTAAAAACCATCAGTTAAACTAATTTTCATTTGTATTGTTAACACGAATAATGTTTCAGCGTTTTATGTACACACAGGTATTGTTTCATCGTTCTCAATACATCGCTAGCCGAAGAACATTTTAAACTCTGAACGCAACTTCAGTTACGATAAAACCAATTTAAACCCTCCCAGACACCTATACTTTTTATTAAATAGAAAATGAAGTTCACTGATTTCTGCTTCACTTGATCGAGTGTTCTGACCTATCTGATCACTATGCGGTACACTGCAGTTTGTGGAACACTTGATCACGCTTTGAGTAACAGGGCGTGGCTCATCATATTACATCCTTTTCTCCCGTTTTTGTTCGGACTTCTCGATATCGTTCATTAAGACCGCAATTTCTCTAGCCATGTTCATCTCCGGCTTAGAAATAGTTTCCCTTCGCAGGGATAGTGGGGGAGGCTGGAACGGCAAATTTAGAGGGATTCCTTCTATGTTAGCCATATGCTGAAGAGTCCTTGCTTCAGCTTGTAACCGGTTTGCTTCCATCATGATTCTAGAACGACGAATGTTCCGTGCACGCGTGATCCCAGCCCGTCTGACCTCGTGCATTTGACGGTTAGCTTCCGAGAACAGGTTTCTAACCCTTGATCGCTCCTTACCGCTCATAGCGTCATAACCTAATTAAAAAGAGACAATAATTTTGTAATGTAAACACGTGCCGTTGGGATACAACATGTCACTCGGATGAAAACACAAACAAACAAACTAATACGTGGGTATATGAAAAATGAGTTGCCCAAATTTACGGGCATCCGGTTCGCGCTTGAAAAACCATTTCCCCTCGTAATCGCTCACTGAGGTATACTCCCACTTCATTTTTTTTTTCTGTTAAGAAAAATTGCCCAGTGTCTATTCACTTTTATATGCCTTGGAAGAGACACGAAGGCGCGCAAGGAATATTAACCCTACTGGCAATACAATCGGAGCAGCAGGGGATGGAGTCAGGCAACCTCAATCGACAGATACAGGCTTACCTTCCTCTGTCTATTATTTGGGCATTTCTATCCAGAAGTGACGTGTTTGATGGTTAGACTGTGGGCCGACTGATTACAGGCGCAGTTATTTGTAATATGTGGATACCTCGGTTTTTTACGTCCCCTTATAACATAGTGCCTTTCGATGGGGGGCCTCTCGAAAGTTGGGATATCCGCGTGCAAAGTGAGTTGGGGAGGGGGGTATACTGTCACTTTCATCAGCGGTTTTTTCCCACACGGAAAGCTTCTTGAGTTTATCAGACAAGAGAGGCTCCCTTGTGAAATCGTAACCCGACCTATATACATGACCAACTGGTTAGCCTCGAAAAGTCACTAAGCTCGGCAAGAATATTTGCTACAAACAAAGCACACTAGTATTCCCTCTCCACTACAATTTTGTCAATTCGGAACCCTCCCAAATTACTCTGCTAGTTCTTCAGAGAGGCTATATCTGTTGGTTTTATGCTCAATCCACGGACCGAGTTTGATTAAAAATTTGTTAGATTCCTTTTGCCGGGTATCGTTCACCAAACTGGCTTAATGGATACCGAATAGCAAAAAAAAAAAAAACAAACAAACAAACAAACAAAAATAAGAAGCCGGTGGGCAGATTGCTGTGTCAGGAAACTGTTTAAATTGCCAATTTAAGTAACTTAGTTTTCATCTCTTTTCACTTTTAGTGTCTGTATAAAATACCCACTTTGTATCCATATCCAGATCCTGATGCGGCAAGCGCAAGCTCCTTGCCATAGTCGTGAAAATATTCTCTATCACTCTCTCTCTATCGCCAGACTCGCTTTTTGCAACAATTACAGTTTTTGTTCACTCTTATATAGCATTTTATCTTCAGGAAACTGTTATTACTTAATGGCTTGAGTTGTGTTTAGCTGCGGAGTTGCAGGACTGCAATATCTTTAGTCACTTCCGAAATCCCTTCAGTAAGAAAACAAACCTTTGACAAGAGGACCACAGTCACACTGGGGACAAGATCCGGGAATCCTAACAATCTTGCACAGGGAGGGGCACTCTGGAGAAATGTTTGGGCACCCTGCAACGGTACAGTAAGAGTAGACATGGGAACGATGGACGACGGATAGAAAAATGGACGAATTAGTGTAATTAAAAACAAAACGAACCCTTCCGCACTCCTACGTTTGTAGAGCTGTACAACCGTGCACTCCAAAATCCCACTCATATACAGGGTTCCCCAGAAGATCCTGCGACCGGATAAAATCGCGGCTTTTAGTTGACACAAAGGCGCCGGCCTCTTACAGAGATAAAAAGTGGGACAATAAATCCGTCGTATTTCATTGTATTTTGGTTCCCAACACTTTTGTTAGATTGATGCAACTGTCGATAAATAAAGGTGATCCTTTTTCCCTGGTAGCTCAAAATGCACTGAAATGCACTTTTCAAGAACCGCAAAATAAAAATTATCCAAGGGGAGGCCCCTGGATTCCCCCCAATAAAAGGGGGTAGCCCCCTTCCTATACCTAACCTTATACATACAGTTCTGCCACGTTCAAGAAACGCCTTTCGATCGAATCAGTTGCCGCCCACTTAATCATTTTCTTCTTTTATTTCACATTTTCTGGAGAATCCTGTCACATACTTCGTAGAAAATTAAGAACTTTCAAGTACGCCCTTGTCAGTTACAACACCACATAACAGACAGACTATAAAATTAGGTAAAGAGGATGAAATAGTTGGTTACAAAGTTAAAAACAGATGCATAGTTTAGAAATCTTTATTAATAGGTCATTATAGAAATATATCGATATGGCTTGGTTCTTTAATACAGATGTTTGCTTGTTTGCACCTTCGCTTAACCGTCACATCTATTATGTTACAAAAAACTAAGTGAAAATGAAAACTACTTAGGGATGTGTACATATGCGTTATGTCCCTTACATTTTTTCTATTATTTTAGTTTCAGGCAATATTATTTCTTAGTTTAGCTCACAATTTTAATCCTAGTTTCAGAGAAAATATTGCATGAAATCCTTCTTCCACTCTATTAATTTACAGTATTTTTAGGTGAAACACGACTTAAATCTAAAATCGACATTTCTCCGTTACGACTACATCATCTTACAGATACAGTTTTAAAAAGTTTACAGGAAGAAATTTCAGTTACTTCTGCCAATCAAGGGAACCTTGAGAAAGCTTATTAGAGTATGATCATATTAGAGCATTAATAAAGTATTACAATCACGCTGGTTTAGTCTGAATGCCAGCTTAGTTGAGTGTCAAGAAACATTAACTCAGTAAGAAATAGATGTAGTGGAGACCGGTCGTTTCGATACGAACTCAAGCAGTGAAATTGCACAAAACTTTTGACCACTTCAAGTATAGTTTCTGCGTGAACAAGAAAAACATTTGGGGTGAATTTTCTTCGTCCTTTAAGCCAAGTACGTAAAACTATTTACACCTCGACTGAATAAAAGTGTATCGAAACGACCGGTAACCGATGTAGTTGACACTTTGTTATGGAAGAATTCCGGCACCAGTTAATCATTGCCCCAGTAACTGCTCCTCACCTCTCTTCCCATTTGCTGATTTTGTGCTATTGTTAGATTTATCTGAATTTCTTGAACGATCTGAAAATCATTAAAAAAGAGAAATATTAACTAAATTGACAAGTTGGAGAGAGACAGAAGCATGCGTTCAAGCACTTCGCAACACACTAGTCTCTCTGTGTCCCTCGGGCAATCGAATCCCGTCCCGATCGACCGCCTCCAGGAAACATGGTGCCGCAAGTTGAATAGCAAATGTATGAAAGACTTCAGTTATCACTCCACTTATTGAGGGGGACATACTTTCTTGAAAACACGTGGAATTCTCCTAGGCAGCGGGCCTTCAAATTCCTACCTCCCTGCCCACATGCTAGGACGTTAGCGTCAATATTCAGTGAACCAGACTGCAAAACGTTTGTAAAGAATCTTGTACAGCGGATGATCTTTTAGTTGCTTTACTAAAAGCGATATATAAATCAGTAGTTTTAGCAGAAATGATTTAACAATTCTTAACAACAATCCCTTTACCACCTTCCTCCTTTTTAGACGTTTACACTTGAAAAGCGATCGAACACGATTGAGCATACACACGTATAAACAGAACCATTGTTAAAATATAATAATAATAATCCAGCTACTCACAGAAAATAACTTTCTTAAGTGGAACAATAAGTCTATCGTATTTCATTTTATTTTAGATCCCAAAACTTTTGTTCCATTGAAGCAGATGTGGATAAATACAAGTGTCACCCTCATGGCTAAAATTTCTTTCCCTATCGCTCAAAATGCACTGAAATGCACTTTTCAGGAACCCCTCCAAATATTATGAATCCCAGGTTAGGCGCCAGGGTTCTGACCCAACAAAAGGGAGGTACTGTTGGGTAGGTGCAGTACTCACGTCTTTTGCAGATATATCCCAGGGGTTTGTAACAGTTATCATCATCCCATCTTCCCCAGTCATACTGTTGGTATATTATACCGCACTGCTCATCTTTACCGTCATAGTGTTGGCCTTCTTTCCAGTTCTGGTATCTAAGCAACATAACAACAGTATTTAATTAGTATTGCTGCTGTGTTAAGAGCTACTTTTGATATATACATAACGAGAAAAATCGATTTCCTTCCTACAACATTTGATGTTTAATCGATAAGCCTTGGAATCTCTCTAGAAGGTAGAAATTCTTGGAAATAATGAGGAGCGTCTATTTAATCCCCTTTCTCTCATTTTCCTTCCCATCACCCCCCGCTCGTGGTCTGCGCTCGTTCCCATCATACCCACTCGCGTTTCTCGCTCGTTTCCACTGGGCCTTAGGAAAGCCTGTGAAAGAAGTAATATACTCTCACTCGGAAGACCCGCACACAAAGTCAAACTGAATGAGCCTAAATGCACAAGATATGGGAGAATCGGCCCGAGGCTTTGCGAGTCGGTGAACCAGGAGAGAATACGAGGTATACCCCATCGCTTCGGGGAGGAGGGTGGGGCGAGAACTGCTGTCGAGGGTGCCGAGACCTAAACTTTACTGGAACTGGCTGAATAATCAAGAAGGCTGCTGTTAAAACTGAGGGACAAGGTCTGTGGGTATGCCATGTATTCTCCCTGACCACGCTGAGAATGTTAGGAAGTGCATTGATGCTAATTTAGGATTGGCAGCGGTATTTATCCAAGTTTTGTAATTTGGGCGAGCTCTTCACCTTCTCATGCGCCTAATTTCCTCTTTTCCCTTTCGTAACGTCAGCCTCGAAACCTGATGGCATCTCACAATACCTGCAGACTGGCTTTAAACAGAGTGTGTGGGTATTTATAACCTCATCCCCAGGGTTTTCCCTTATAAAATAGAAGGGGAAAAGCCCTGGGAACTAGGTTGGGGTATTTTTCTTAGCGGAGCTCCTCTGTTTGTTACGCCGTCATAATGAGTCGCAATAATGGTAAAACAGCTGTCAGCGGCTACAACCCGGATCTGTTTAGATTCTATCAGTGTAGTTTTTATGTCTTGCAAAGTAAATTTGAACGTAGTACGATCAACTTTGCAGATTGATGTTCACTATTAAGGATGAGCTTACGGTTAACTAGTTAACCTCGTTTCCCCAACAGGTTCTCTTTTGCGAAAAGTTTGAATCCAGGAGTCATTTCAAAAGTAGGTTGAGTTTGATCTTCCGGGTGAGCGTAGTCCTGAATAGGACTGTTGTTGTTGACAGTGACTGACGTTTCGACAACCTGTGCGGTAGTCATCTTCAGAGTCAAAGTGAGTTGTATCATGACAGTTGATGGTATTATACTCTGGTTATTTATCTGATTGGTCAATTACGTCACGATGTTATTGGTCGTCTGTCAGTTAAGCCGTGATGTTATTGGCTATGAAGACTCGTAATCAGTAATTGGTGCGTTTCGATCCGTCTATTGTCACAGTTAAACAGTCGTCGTCCTCGCTACAGGGGCCCGTTTCTCGAAAGTCCTAGTAACTTTTCGGGCCCGAAATCAAATATTCAAATCAAAATCTAAAGGAATAAAAGCAAAGGTTCTCGCTAACAAACCAGTCCATTTTGTTTTGTTAACCGATGTTAAGGACAAACAACAAAAGCTTTCCACGCCGGTTAATCATCAGGGCTTTCGGAAACGCGCCCCAGGGCTCCAAAGAACAAAAGGAAGAGAGACCCTGGAAACGAGATTATAAACTATCCCATATTCAGTACTAGGTACTAGGTACAAATTCTACACTTAAGACAACTGATAATCACTGAACCACTGACAACTGAAATTTGTGTGATTTTAGCTTTAGCAAGAGCCATAATCCCATTATGGCTTAGACTACGAGTAGTCCCCATTTTTCCCCTCTCTCACCGGCGCGTCTTGCCTTTCTCGCGTGGGGTGATTTTCACGCGCGCTTGCTTTTCTCTCACTCCACTATCCCTGAGGGAAAATGGGGACAACTCGTAGTCTAAATATGGCTCTTGGCTTTAGATGATTACCTGTAGCGTGAGCCGTCAATCCAGGACCACATTCGTCTTTGTTCCAAGTAGCTCATACCTATCCACAGTTTGTTCACTTCGGAAGACTTACGAAGCTCTTTCGTAACAAAGTCGTTTTCTTCTCTTGTGTGAACGCTCAGTAGTTCTGCGTCACAGACCTAAATAGAGAGACGCAAACCCTAGATCAGTTTTCTAGGCTCTTCTCACTTTGGAAGCGAAGTATCACAATTCAAATTAAACCCGAAAGGCTGTCGTCTGACGCTGTTTATAATGATGCACAAATTGGTTCCAACTTTTGCAAGTCTTCGGATAGAAACCTTAATACGTGTGACCATTCAGATGAAAGCTATTCTGTGCAGGTCAAATGATAAAACTATTTTGAGTAGTACCGCCTTGCAGTCCGGAACAAACTGTATCCTAATTTTTGATCCTGCGAATGATTTTCTAAAGTGTGACCATTCAAATGAAAACTACCGAGTAGCACTTTCCTGTGCTACTACTTGCTACGCATTATAAGGTGGCTCTTTGCTTGGGTACGGTACGCGCATTTCTATCCTCTCACGTTTAGTCCGTTCCTGTGGATTCTTTCGTTTCTTTCTCTCTCATTCAATTATTGGTAACCTTAAAAATTTAGTAGGAGATCGAGCTCCAGTGCAACGGTGCTATTTCAATCCATCCATATTTCCGGGATTGTCATTCTTTACTATTGCTTGTAAGCTCACAACAGACGTAAGGGATACGACTGATGTGGCCTCTATTAAGCCCTCGCTCTCAATTACGCACCCTCTTTCTTTAATAAGACCCTAACTTTCAGGGAAAGAAACTTATTAAGCTGCCCCCTCCTCCTCCTTTTTCTTCAAAAGCAAACATAATAGATTGTATAGATTAATTATGACTGTAACACTTCATGTGGACTGATCCGGTATGAAACAAACTAAGAGCAAGTGATAGACCGACACCCACCCACGCCCTAGCCAGTAGCTCGCTCATGCGCACAACCTTATCACACGGGCAGTAACTGCCATGGACAGGTTTTTTTTCCTTTTTAACTGCTCGTCAGGATGGTAGTGTTTGGTTTTGATTTTCGGCTGTGTGACCTCCAATTGGAGAATTGATACCATCCTCTGGATGTTTTTAAAAGCAGTGTAGCGCCTTGTTTTGTTTCATTAAATAAGTCCTCCATCTCAAACGTGCATGAAATAAATAAACCGCCCCTTAGGGCTTGATAGAGGATAGACGGTATCTAGAGCACATGAACTTCCAATCTGTTAAAGGTTCCTATTGTATCGATTACCTTGCAAGTTCTTACAGCGTCAAACCAACTCTTTGCATCACCTGTTGATACCTGGTATTCAAACGGCACATCTCCCTCCATAGGAACAAAGTTATCACACTTGGCGTAAATTGTATCTAATCAGATTAGAAGAAAGCAATTATAAGGCAAACACTATTTCAATCGATCATTAAATAACGTTTAATCAAAAACGACGAGACTTTGAGCCTCAATAGCTTGAGGCTCTTGTAATAAAAAATTATATTAAAATGTATAAGTAAATATAAGAGAAGAAAATTAATGAAAAGTAAGGAAGACTTACACCAACATATAAAAGAAAATAAAAGAAAAGGTATGTAAAACTAGTATATACCCTCTAGCCCCTTCCATAGCGTTTTTTTAATTGCTTTTCTTTGAGCCAAATCCAAGGCAAATAAAACTACCAATGACGTTTAAGTCTCTAACAAAGGTATCAGTTGTCTCGTCACGAACGCTACACAAGTGCACGAACACACGAAGAAAGATACTTGTAACTGATGTCATCTGGGGGAAAACATTAACGCGCGTTTGCAAGTCCGGAGTGAGTCTGGTTTTACGTCTGGACAAAAATGTGGCACGAATTCTCGCGCGTCATGAAGAATCATGTACCTCCTCGAGTAACCTTTACTTTAGCAACATTCCCTGCATCATCAGGCCTTAAGCCCAGCCTGTACTCTCCATTAAGCTTGAGCGGCTCCTCAGTCATAGCGTCAAACGCTTTTAGCACAATTCTCTTGTACTCATCCCCAGGCTCCAGGCGCGCGTATTCCACCTGCGATTCATCTGCATTAACTGTGGTGGCCGGGAGGATCTGGTCCGGGACTATTCTGGCGTGGCCTCCTGCGTGGTTTATGAGTTTAACATAAAACCATCTGTTATCGCTACCTAAGAAAAGAAGCTATGATTTAAAAGAAAGAAAACAAGTACACCTGACCATACGGAATTTTTCTACGATTCGCCACTTTGGAAACGAGGATGACACTGGGCCGCAAAGATTTCTGGGACTGTTACTAGGGACAGAAAAAAACTATTGGAGGTTCGTCTGAAAATAAAAAGTTGCCCATTAAAGACGCATAATTTCTCCGGATTTGAATCATTGAAAAGAAAGACGCGTTCCGTACGTTGGTGAGGTAGACGCCTTAGTGATAAAAACATGAAACACTTGCCCAAATTCTTGAGAATGTGGCCGTGACGAAAATCCAGGACACCACTTCTTGAGTCTATAGTTAACGAAAATACAGTTACAGGGGCGTCAGTATAAAAACTCAAAGCTCTTTTATATAAGCTACCAGTAAACCTCTTTTCTTCATTACCATTACTTCGCCACGTTTACAAATGTAGTGGCGAAAAATTTAGAAAAGTTCTTTCTGCTGACGTTGCGAAACTCGGCTACATTGTTGTGCACGGAAGCAATTGAATGTTGAGAGCATCTCTCATTTGATTTGGTTTCTTCCTTGTAATACCGTAGACTGCCGCTTTTAAGCCCTGGGCTTATACATCTTCGTAAGGGAAGTTAAGAAGATTTATAAATGGACGGGTTTCTATTTGAGTGGGTTTACAACAGGAAGAGAAAATGGCTTCGAAACAAGCTATAGCCATGCTGATCGAAATACATTTTGCCTTAATTGGTTTTGATTATGCTTTAATTTTAAGTCACAATGAATCAAA
This sequence comes from Porites divaricata, assembly GCA_038088405.1. Taxonomy (NCBI): domain Eukaryota; kingdom Metazoa; phylum Cnidaria; class Anthozoa; order Scleractinia; family Poritidae; genus Porites; species Porites divaricata. The sequence continues at coordinate 28,674,168 of JBBMOI010000001.1, read as the reverse complement.
TCCATTTTAATTCAAGCTAGAGGGGGCTCATATTCGGGGGGGGGGGGTGGTGGTTATAAGAGGAGGGCTCATAAGTGCGGGGGGGGCTTAGAAACGGCAGTTTACGGTTGTTTGAAAAAAAATTCTGCTACCTTTAAACAGATCTCTTTTTGTCAAAAGACTAGTCAGAACACAAATATCGCACCCACCTGATCGATAAACATAGGCTTTTTGCGTGTCATCGTATGTCGTTGGCCTTACAGTGAATTTGGTAACTCCATTTATGGTCAATGGTTTGTCTGTGTACTCATCCATTGCTTTGAGAGTGATTTTAGCCTTTCGGTCTTTTCCGTTAAGAAACCGATGATAGACGAAAATTTCGCCACTGCTCAGTACAGCAGTTGGAAGGATCTTGTTGGCTTTTATCTTGACACGTGTACCAACTTGGTTGATTATTTTCACGTTCGCCCATTTCTTGGCCTCTGTAACAGAGTAAAGGACAAAAAGGGGCTTACGTTCAATGAAAGTGTAGCATTTGAATACTTAACCATTCAAAAGAGAAGCCGCTTAGGACAAGCGCCGCTAATGAGAGCTTCTTACTAAAGCAAAACCTTTATAAAGCGGAAATTAAAGGAGCTGTGTCACGAAATTCAGCCAAATTAGGTATTACAAAATGCCCGTTAAATCCAAGAGAAACATAAAAATATCCTCTTAAAACATTAAAGGAAGGTTAAAATAACACAACAGATACAACAGATGCCACGGATGGGCAAAACTGAAGAAGATTGAACGGATTGAGATTAGAGTGTGAAAAGTTTTGCGGGCTGTTAAGAACCAATCATTGACACAATAATGATGATGATGATGATGATAATAATTAATGTAATTCTTACTATGTTTATGTCGATAATGATGATGACGTTTATGATGAAGGTGGTGGTGCTTTACTTTCTTGTCCTCCACGTACACATGTTTTACAGGGCCTGGGGCAAAGTTCCTTCTCGACAGTTCGTCAAATGAGGTGTCAGCGGATTCTTGATCTCCTCTATTACCCATGTAATTCTTGTAAATGTTACGGAAGTTCTTGGAACGTATGAGACCTACAGATAAGTAAGTATTAATTAAAACTGAAAGTTCCCTGGTAAGCGTGCAACAACAACAACAACAAGAAATAGATTTCATAAACGAAGATAACTTAAGAATTTTTGTTTGTTTTCTTGCAAAGGCTATTGCATCAAATCCCGTTGGAGGAATTCAAAAATGTTGCCAAAGCAGTTTTTTAAACAAACCAAATATTTTAATGCTTTCTTTTTTAATCAGACGTGCTTTGCAGCCATGGTTTTGTGCTTAGAAACGAGAAAAAAGACAAAGAAAACCACTTAAAACACTATTCTGCAAGACTGGCGAAGAAACAAGTATCGACAAGTAAATTGATTTTATTTCGTTTTGTTCTTTTGGCAATTCGGACTCTTCGGAAGTCTTCGGTGACGTTCGAAAATATCTGAAAACGGCCCTTAATGGCTTCAGATTGTTTTCGGGTAAATTCTGGAAATTCTACGGAAAAAATCTTCGAGAAATTAGTTAATAGCCTGCGAACGCTGACGTATTTCCGCTTATCGAGTGGACAAGCAACGACCGGAAAGACGTCTGCGTTCGAATACTTTGTATATGCAGTTTATTACTAACCCATGATGCGTTCAAACCACGGTCCTGGCGCATGCGTGGAAGGTCGAAAATTTGTAGTACCAGCTGCTGCAGCATCAGCAGCCTCGTCTGCTTCTACATCTGGATTATCTTGTTCATCTTGATCTGTCGCCGGGCAAACGCACAATTTTTGTCTCAATTTATGATGCACATTACTCTCTCATTCAATTGCCTTTAAAAGTTATTTTGCAAGATGTAAAAAGACAAACAGAAAATAAGGAACGAAGTACTTGAATGATCTGAACTTAATAGACAGTTAAGAACCTAGGTTCGAGTAGAAGCCGCATTTCGGAAAATGACTCCGCGCCTCGTAAAGGAGCAGACTCAAGAAAGCGGCCTACTGTAATCGACTCAAAAGTTAAAACTGCCTCTGAAGGAAAAAACTTGCTGCTTAGTTCATGGTATTATATCAAGTGTATAATACGTAATACCCGCGAAAGTATCACTGAATGTAAGTGAAAGCTATCATGAAGGAATGTAGAGGGTAGTCCTAAAACATTTTCAGAAAAAACAAATACATTGCTTTGTCTTGATTTATTTTGATTATTGATTGGTTAATCAAATACGTTTGAGACCTCAGCAAAATGTTCCCCGGAAATTTTAGTGAACTTCGTTAACCGTTAAATTCGTGGGAAACTGTTCGGAAACGATACTAAAACCTTAGGACAGTGTTCGGAAAATCCCTTCATTAGCCTCGACTTGAAGCTCCTCCCAATTTACCAATGGCATTTGAAAATGGTGTCTTACAGGTTGAACGCGACAGGTGTCAATCACAAATTATGGTACTAAGTTAGTCAACCAAGAGACATACGGCTATATTTACAGCTTACGGCGAAAAGACGTTTAAAAATATAAATAAGGACAATCAAATCTTAAAAAAGAAGAAAAGAAAAACAAAGGAAAATGAGCAACAGAATGGTAATAGTAAAAAACAGAAACACTGATGGACGCAAATAGCTATATGTCAAACCAAGCTTTACGGACACCCGCTTAATACGGAAGACCTCATTCTAACGGACAGTTTGATTTGTCCTCGGGGAAAGAAAGCCCTTAAATTTTCTCTAAATTCAACTCGCTTAATACGGACGCCCCCTAAATACGGACTCTTTCTATGGCCCCATCAGGGACCGTATTAACGAGGTTTGACGTATATACTTTTAAATCAGTGTTATCAGACTTGAAATCATTTACCGAAACTAATACAAACACCCATATTAAAGGTTTTAAAGAAAGTGATAAAGAGGGCGTTTCCCATAACAAAAAGGCACAGTGGGAGAACATCACATTTTTGCCCACAGAACTCAAATGAGATTCGAAAAAAATGGTCCTGTCTGGGAACTTAATGATAAACCCTTAAGTGTGACAATTCAAATGAAAGCCATCGAGTAAAACGTTTCTGGTGGCGCTGTTGTCGTCTCTTTTCTTAAGTTAAAAGTTAAAGTAATTTTTTTCAACTTGTACTGTACCTTCAATTGCGGACACAATCGCCAATAACCCAAAAATCAAACAAGAAGTGACTTGTTTTGTAATCTTCATGCTTAAGGACGCCTCCTCTTACAAAGTGCGTCGCACAAAGCGATATCTCATGAAAACAGCCCAGCATTTCACTGACCACTCGAGATTTGCAAATATTACATCAGAGAGAGGGGCGTAGAGAGGTCACCCCACCAGCGCCATAACCCTCAAGCTTTTTATTATTTGATTCCAAATTGTCAGAGCGCTACCAATCGTGACGTTCCGTCCTCTTGTTTGGCTTCTTTCTCGACAGGGCGTCCATCAAAAACGGGTGAAAATGATGCAAAAGAACCGATGATAAGATCTTAAGTTGGAAGGTACTTGTTTCTCATGGAATCGAATGGATGCAATCTACAGAACAGACATTTTTTCCATCGCTGACTCGAACGTTTGATCAGAACATTTTAGTGTTCCATATGCACATGTACGTAATTTGTTTTGGCGACGCGCAGGATTTGTTTTCGAAGCACGTTATCATAATGAGACGGGCCACAAGGCAACAAGTGTCCGCAGCAGGTCGAATTAACTACGAATGACGCTTCAAAACACACAACAAAACTTAATTAGAAAATATGGTCCGAAGCATGTTCAAGAATCGAATCAGAAACCCAACGGAGCAAGAAGATTTCATGATTAAAAAGGAGAAAAAAACAACTGACATACACCATATACGCCCGTACACTTAACGAGGTAGCTTGTTTGAGTGGCAGCCCGTCAGACTTCCAGTCGGGGGGTCTTGGGTTTTAGTCTCACAATGACTATTAACTGAAGATGTTTCTTGATTAGTAGTACCGAGTTCAACTCATCGGTCACGCTTGTAAATAGCCAGCTACTTTGTTTCTGCCAGTTGGGGCGAATTTTTAATAGCAGTATTTTAAAAATAACATTATATTGGTTTGCGATCATTTGAGTGGGGTGCCTATATAAACTAAATAACACCCACTTCCACTTAAATAATGAATAAACAATAAATGGCGATTTTGAGGTAGCACTTCCACTAGGTGGTTCTTCGTCTACCTGCTTCCTGGTCGAATTGGAATTTGCGAATGTTGGTTTTTGAGGAGAGGGGAAAACTAACATTTGAAAACCTTCTTGGAGCAAAGGAGAGAACCAGCCACAAACTCAACCCACATATGGCGTCGACTCCGGGATTTGAACCCAGGCCACATTGGTGGGAGGCCTGTGCTCTCACCACTGCGCCATCCTTGCTCTACCATGTCTGTTTTTTATCATCACGTTTGAGCAACTTTTTGTTGAACTTCTTAATATGGAAATCTATGACCTCTTGATACTGTTCCCTTCGTAGGTGAAAGAGGATCAAAAGAAGCTGGCACAATTGGGCTAGAGATTAAAAAATTTAGGTAATATGGGTACCTTTTCACACCACTAGTAAGTATTCTACCTAAAAATCAAGACTGTATAGCCAAACACGGTTGAATAATACTTGTTTGCAGTCAGTTTTCACAGACTTTGAAGATGAGTTCATTAAATTGACCCAACTTCCCTGGCTTGATAATGTGCATTTTCGAGACCTTTTTCATTCCCTCAAAGGGTAAGTTTAGCCAGGACTCATAAAAGAACATTTTTCTTTTTTAAAATATTACTGTTTTCAGAATAAAACGTTATTACCAAATACGCGAGCTTACTGATTTCCACAACGCTGCAATCATTTTCGGCGAGTTTGCAGTCGTGACGATAAGTCTGTCTTTTCTCCAAAAGAGACGGCGTAATCACTTGAGACTGCAAGGCAAGCTTTCGAAAAGAAAGGAGAAAGTATGGAAGAACGCAAAGGTGCCAAAAAAAAAAGAAAATACAAATTTTGCTCCACGATGATAAATAAACTCTCTTCAACTCGTTTATTCCCTGGTTTCAATTAAAAATATTCGAATAAACTTGACTAAACATTTCATGTATTAAATATGAAATTTAACTTTCTATACAGGTGCATCAGTGTTTTCTCACAATTCTTTCTGCCGCGCTGTGTCTTGTCCAAACATCTTTGTTCTGAATACAAATGAGACTGTGTTGCCTGCTGCTTTCACGGCCTCGTCCTGCGAAAACATTTACTGGGGTTATTCCTTGGTTTGGGGATAAACTAGAATTCTATAGAGGTATAATGCTGGCCCTAAGTTTCGGTACATGTCCCCTACCCCCTCTACCATATCTTGTCCCTCTCCTCTCTCAAAAAACTACTGAGGAGAAGTATCAACTCTGCATTTCGGGAAAGGGTCGTCTCAAAAACGAGGCAATTGTCAAAAAAACGAGGAGGAGGAATATTCTGGCAGATATGCAAACACCGAAGCGCAATTGAGAATACTTATTCAAACCGATTTGGAGGTGCCTCTAAAGTTGATAACGATACTTAGCCTTTCAAATGATGAAAAAAACTCTTGAAGAAGTTCAAATAGTTTTCTGGTAATTAGCATCGTCTCTGTTCCCTAAGTCGCCTCAAAATGTATTTAGGGGTTCATATAGAAACACCTTTCATACAATGAAAAGTGATTGTATGGAACTGAAATCCGTATGTAGTCTGGTTTCGAATAGTCCAAATCGTCCGCGATCGAGAGATGATATGTCGCTACATCTCTGACAGATAATAGGCAATGAATGTGCGCTTTAGACCACTTCAGGGGATTAGATGGAATACACGGAGTCGACTGGATCGTCTAAAACCTTTTTGGGACTGTTCGGACGATTCAGACAAAGCCTGCAAGCAAGATCCCCATTTGGGTAATATCGCGAGAAGTCACGCGCGAGCGGCGCGCGTAAGGAGAGAAGAGAAAGAGGGAAGACTACAACTCTCCTACGACGTAAACAGTATTTACCTCAAAGCCTGAAGCAGGGACGCTAGGACATGGAAAATGCTGCCAATCCATCAGCTCTGCTATTGACAAATTTTTCTGCAACAAAAAGGTTCAGGCAATTTATTTCATCTCCCGAGCGAATCTCAATTAAAAGTTATTACAGTAACAAATAGTTAACAAAGTGATTTCCATTGTTTGCACTTTCATAGAAATGGCGTCAAAATGTTCAAATTTCAAGTAGTACAGCGATAATCTTTTTCCCAATCTCTCTTATTGGGATACCCTGTGGGAACCTCTTCGGAGGAGAGAGTTCTTCCCAGGTTCTCTCTTCGTGTCTTCCTAATGCGTACGAAATCCGAATTTAGAGAAGTTAACCGCTCGGCCACTTCGCCTTCAAAGCGTTATCGCTGCATCAGCGGATAATGGAATTGATTCAAGCTGAGTGCTGAAAAAGGCATCTTAAATGAAATCGTACCGTATAAAAACTTAAACTCCGTGCAAAAGCACGCACCTTTGTTGGCCAACAACTCCCAAAATTGTTGGAAGTTACATGTATGTTATGTAGGTTTGTACACGCTGCTGCATGTTGTTACACGTTATGTCGTGTTGTTGGGAGTTGTTGCATCCGTTTGCACACCACTGCTAACACGGACCCAACAACTCCAAACTTTGTTGTCCCGCTTTAGTCTCCTATGCAGCAGTTCATATGGCGTCCCCCAACGCGTGGAGAAAGGTTTGAGTAACGACACAAAAAAAAGGTTAAGTAGGAGATCTAGACTAGCACATACTTGATTACTGAGGTTCTTGTCAAATCCTAACTGACAAGTCCTGGTTACATTTCTGATAGATTGCTGTTTGGCCGTAGGCTGGTCTAATTCGCAATCTTCGTTGTCACTTTCATTCTAAAAAGCAAACAAAATACGTTGCAGTAGGAATTAAGCAGTATGCGTGATTTTTAAGATCACGGGGGGAAATGGATGTGATTTTGAGCATTAGCTTTAAAATAACAGCAGAAATCGAGATAAGAAAACATAAGCTTATGTTTTGCGTCCTATTTCGCGGAGGAGTTGTGTCGACTTTGTTTCGCATATATTCTTTCATTGCCATGAAATGTGTTTACATTGTTCTTTACTGTCAGTAACCTGATTTCAATTACCGTAGCCTTAAATTTTATCCGATTGCTTCGAGTCGTTTTTCAATCGGTTAAGTATGGCCACAGGATCCAGAGGAGGTAATAATAATAATAATAATAATAATAATAATAATAATAATAATAATAATATGCAATATTTATAGGGCGCTAATTCCCAATGGTCCAAATAAGATTCCCAACGAAAACCTCTGAAAAAATGGGTTATTTTGTTCGCGTTACAGTTTCGTTAGTCGTTTCGTTACACACTCTGTAGACCGTAAACCAAGAGACTGAGGGGTCGCAAGATCGGCTTATGGTATAAAACAAAGAAATTGTCCATTTTTTTACTCGGCACTTCGTGCAGCAAGAAAAGTATTGTGTTTCCAGAACAAGGATAGTATATTTATAATCTGAATTTCTATCATTTCCTAAAATTTACTGTGGGAAAAGCAGAGGTGATAACTAATTGATTATTTTCTAAACAACGTACCCACGAGTTGACGATAGTCTTTCTTTGATTCATGCTACCGCCGATACCTTGCTTTTGCGGAAAAAGAAGAAGAAAAAGCAACCTTATTCAGACGTTGATTCCAGTTAAGAATCTGAGAAGTGCTTGTGCGGAATGGAAACAAATCAGTATTAATAAAAGGTCAAAAGTCAAAACCTCAAAGCATATTCAAGGTAACATAATGTAGGCACGGAACAATTCTTTTACTGTGAATTGCGCGTCTGTTGGTTTTATAGAAAAACACAATACTTGGTTGTGGTTGTTCTACGACTGAGAGAACAAATTGCCAGAAAACTGTAAGGAATAATTTTTAAGGCAGGGGTACGTTATTCTACACGAGAGCCCCTATGCATATTTCACATAGTTTGCCTTTCATCCCTGGTTTTACTCGTTTCTCAGTTTTTCTTGGAGAAAGAGCAGGCACAAACGGAGGCCGTGCTTTAGGTGAGTTTGTTCAGTGATTCTCGATCTGACGAAGTCCCCTCTCCTTCGTAAGCAACAAGTCTAAATTCCAGTTCGATCCGGAATGTGGTAGGTGAAGAGTCACTGTGTGGACATATTACCACAAAGAACTGTTTATAATATGTCATTTCACAAAAAGAAGGGAAAAGCGGGTGATACTATGACCACTGTGCACGAATGGCTAGAGGAGACTGCGCAGTACTATCAAACAGCCAGCTGATATAGACATCAGTCAACCGGCTTAGAACAACCTGGAGTTGTCTGAGCTGGGTTAAACACTCGCTCGATAAAAGATTTGGCTGTCTGGTTCCGTTTCCACAAGAGAACATCTTTCTGACTGTACTTCCTAAGACAAATACCTAGTTGCAAGGTCTCATTCTTTTTACGAATTAAGGAAGTAATAATATGAAGACCCTGTTCTATCTATTTAAATCTATTTTAAAATCATAAAGGCTGGCGGATAGATCGCAGCGTTTTCACCTGAACGTCGCACTATAAGAAGACGGAAAGGAGCAGAAAAATAGGGAGCGTGGACGGAGAGTCTGCATCATTAAGCCCTCCGAAACTTGTAAAATAATCACATTTGTTATTAACCTTATCAGGTCCATTTGCGTTACAAATATTTACTATATTGCTTAATTTAAAGTTTCGTTATTGACTACGAACCCTTTGTGATGATTTTGAATGAAGGCCTTTGAATCGTTAAGTGATCGACAATGCAAGCTGTTTGGTCTTGGGGTTATAAAAGCAACATTGATCTGTTTCAGTTGTTTTAGGAAAATGTACGGTGGTTTGAGGAGTACTTTCGAGCTAACAACCCCAGTGGTCAGCTAACATTCAACGTCCATATTACACACTATTATCGATCATGGTTTTAAGTGCTAAACAATATTTAACCTAATACACAGAGGATATTACATGGCTGCGCGCGCGAACGGGTGAAATATTTTTTCAACGCGAGAAGAGAAATTTCGTGTCTTCAAGCGGCCATGTAATGTTCTGTTTATTGTATTAAGACCAATGAAATTCCAAGCTATTTCACTTTTGAACAGTTTTTTGCTGCAAAAGGTGCGACGGAATTATTATGTAGCCATAGCAACGGTGATCTTTTCACATGTGAAGATAACATGTTATTTTCATGTGTGAAGATATCATGTTTTCACGGGAAAGCTCACCCGATATTTCATTGGTGTTTATATAATAATGAGTATTTGATACCAAATTTTGGTGAAATTATGAGCTTTTTTAAAAATCAAATGAAAAGGCATTGATATTCAATGTTTTGTTGATGACAAATAATGATAGGTTTTCGCTCCATCTAACATGCACTGATCTTTCATGAAAACTAAGTTGTAGCGTCGTTTGTCAGAACAAGGATTTCACCACACGCGCTTTCAAATCGTGTCTTATCTCCAGTAGGATAGAAAAACTGTTTAATCTTTCCATCTTCAGTGCTGACTGAGCACGGCACTTTACTTCCATAACTTCCTTCAACCCTTCCGAGGTACAGAAATCCTTCAGTGTCGCTCAGTCCGACAACCACTGCGTTGGGAGGTAAGGGATCACCACTTTTCACTCGATACAACTGATGGCCAGTGGCCTGCAGAATATCACCAGATGAATGACACTTATTGTCTCCTTCATGCCACGTGCCGCAGTTTTTATAAGAGACAGACACAGCGCACGGTACACCATGATTCGACCGACCAAAATACCCAATGTCGTATAACACGCCGGCGCTGTGTGCTTTGATGGAATTTTCAGGAAAAATATCTTTCTGATACTTTCTAATCCAATCTGGCTCAGGATTAACCTGACTTAGAGTAAAAATCATTTTAAAGTTGGGCACAGGAACACTTCTGACGAACAGGCAACCAAATTTGAGGAAATCTATTTCTTCATCCATAACCCACAGTTGTGACGCAGCAAACAAGGAAGCATACATGAGAGTTCCACAATTACCACTGGGCTCGAACGTTGCAAAAGATAGTGTCTCTTGAGGAGGAATCAAGCGAAAACCTCATCGTACTAAGAATGTTTGTATGTAGGATTCGTCAACGTCACCCTTGCTCACCAGCGTGTGTAATTCCTGATGAAAGTTAACGCTCAGCGAAGAAAGTTCTTGAGACTTCAACCTCACAAAGACAACATTTTCGGATTTATTGGTTACGTAAACGTTGTACATGGTAATCTGGACTATCCTGAAAAGAAAGCACCTTCTCTGTCAATTTGTTTTACGGAACCTGATTCCACTAAGAAAATTAAACTGCAATATTGAATTGATTAAATTTTCAGATAAGCCATTATTTAACGCTGTGACTATACACCTGACTATATGGCTGTAACCGATAAACATCTCCAAAACACTAATTACCGACAAACCAATATTTTTTATAAATCTGACAAATCGAAGAATCCCACCCAATTCAAACTGTCTTATGTCGGTTTAAAAAATGATAAACGATCCTGAATGCTTTCTAGATCGCAAGCCTAGCACTCGGTTTGCGCAAATAAGCATGTTTTGTGACTCTTGAAATCTTTTTTCAAGTCGATTGACGAAAACCTAGACAGGCAATCGACCGGAAAAGATTCTGAATATCACAAAACATCATCAAGGTTTTGTTTTCTGAGGTTAGCCTAACCCAAAAGATAGACTTGGGAACTATAAAGCATTTCGGGATCGCTTGGCTTTTCTTCATCGGCAAATACTAGTTTGGATTGGCTGGCATTCTTCGATTTGTCATATTTATGAGAAATCTTGGACTGCTGGTCATTAAATGTTTTGAAAACATTCAGCTGTTAACGGCCATCTAGACACAGCGATTGTTCAATATGCACAAAAAGAGTTCAACGGAAAGAAGTAAATTCAAACATATGAACAAAGATTTTTAAAAAGGTGAACTTACCTAAGTTTTGAATATCGCTTATTTCGACAAGGTGACTGTGTCGTCCCTCTTCGGTTAAAAGATGCAAACGCTGGACCGGCAGCGACAGACAGCACCCAGGGCTCCATCAGTTTAATTAACCATGAGAAAGAAAGAAACGACGGTCTCTGGAGACGAGTCTTGTCGTTCCCAGGGCTCATCAATTGCCGCAGGAGAACAGCTTGAAAAGGAAAATCTGATTCTGAGGTAATAGTCATGGATTTATCTCCAACATGCCCAATAAGCATTTTAGTAGTGGAGAGAACTGTTCGTAATCTTGCAATTCATTTCATGAAATTAGAAACAGCTCCCACTTTTCATGCCCGACATGAAGTTTTAGTGGTCGGAATTTATCTTGAACGACAATGGGAAGGAGAAAAAGGATGGTCAAACTGCCATAAAAGATTTATCAGGGAGAACAAGACAAAGATAATTTAGCGTAATGAAGGCAGTATTCCGGCATTATCCACATAACGCTGAAAATGTAATCATAATGATCATAATTCGAATTTATCCAGGTAAGGATCGCTATCGAACTGGATCGCATCAAACTGAGACTGTTTATAGAGGGATATTCAAAAATACTAAAAGAAGAGCAAAGAAAGTGACAGTGAGGAAGATTAGAACTGAAAAAAATAAATTGCATGAATGGGACTTTTCACGTAGCATAGATGAATGCAGTGCCCAAAAGCCCAGCTTTTTTATTCCGACCGCAAAGCGAACGATAGTCTAAGAAAAAAAATAAGGTTAAACGTCTGATTCCCTCGAAATCTACTCCTCATTAAACGGTTAGCGAAGTTTAAGCTTATTCAATGAAAAAACAACGACAACAGAGAACAATTTTATCATCGTTTAAGCGAATTCCTATCTCATTTTTTGTTCAACAACGCTACACATACATAGGCCTGTTCCCACATTAAACATTAGCAGAGATACCCACCTCAGACGCCATACACGTGCACTGAAGGAGATCATGCGTCAGACATAAACTGTTTTCATGAAGAGTGAACAAGTCCTGTGAGTTGGAAACAAAACATCAGTCCTCTGAAAATAGCCCACGATCGATATATTAAAATTCTAACATGACTCCAAGGCTCTCTGGTCATTTTTCTGTATTTGGTTTGGCTGTCTTTGTGCTCAAGTCTCTTCTGGGAATTGCTAGACAACGAAGTCGCAAAAAAATTGCAATTTTGACCCTAAAGCCTCGGAGTCATGCTAGAATTTCACTGATACAGTTAAACCCCACGTATAAGAACCTAAAATTTAAGAAGCTGTCAGGCTGAAATTTTCATTTTAAGCACCCTTCACATAAAAACCATTTCAGGCTGAAATTTAAAAGTAGGTTCTTAATTTCCAAAGTACAACAGAAAACAATAACATGTGCATAGCTTAGCAGTTTTTTGTATGATTTATGTGCCTTTAATGTTTGCACTCTACTATATTCCATGTAACTAGCATGAAAATGTGTGAATAATTTAATATAAAAGGCCACGCCCGCTAATACAAGTACTTTTTTTCTTACCAAAAATTAAAAACTTATTTAAGAACCTCGATAGCCTGATTTCAAGTTAAGCACCATTTATATAAGAACCTGTTCAGGCTGACTTGGAAAAATCGAGGTTCTTATACGTGGGGTTTTACTGTATATCGAACGTGGTGAATATATTAGGGAGCTAAAGCAACCAAGACGAAGGGTTATATGAACAAATCAACAGCTGTTCACACTCATCACGTTTTTTGGTACATTTCGTTGACTACAACTGAACGACTTCGATGTGAAAAATTCATGATACAGCATTTTATAAAGGGCATGAACAGGGGCGTAGCGTGAGGTTTTGAAGGTGTGCGCACCGAGACAAAGGTTGGATCTCCAAAGGTACTGTAAATTAGGGGATCTGGGGGTATGTTCCCCCAGAACATTTTTCAAATTCAGGGGCTCAGAAGTGATTTTTCCTACGTTTTCGGCGGGACATTTTCAGTAGCCTGTGTACAGTCCCCCGCCCCTCAGTAAAAATCTGAGGGGGGCGGTCTGTACATAAGCTACATTTTCAGAACATTTTCAGTAAATAAATACGAAGGAAAATGCAATAAATTAGTTGTTTAATTTACATCTCTAGTGTTATCGGTACGGGTAAGGTGCAATGTTTACGGAAAAAAAGGTAAAACAGTCAAGCCATCAAGGAGGTTACAAGCAAAGGGCGAAATGTCTACCCTTCAAATGGGTAAAGACACCAATATAATGAGAAAGATTTATCAGTCATGCCGGTTTAATGATAAAAATGCTCTCAGGAAATAAAAATATACATATTTCAGTGTGCGCATATCGACGCTACGCCGCTGGTGAACATACGACGACAAATTTTTCTTTCTCTTTTTGAACTTAAATAGAGTCCGTACGAGGTCAATTCCGGGAAAATGTATCCATGGCCATGTTTTAAAAAAATATTTTAAACGTAAGGAAAAAGGGGAACTTTACCTAATGAAGCAAAAGCAACAGTAACATAACGAAATACCGTACACATTTAAGGCTTTTACCTAAAACCTTGAAAGAAAGAGCCAACTTGTAGGGCATGATAAACAGAACGACAGGAAAGTGCTATTCACTAACAAGGTAATGTTTTGTGGCTCTAACAACAAAACGCATTAGGATTTTATCCTGACAGTCGACACAAAAGTTAGAAATAGCCGATCGGATTGGATGCTCACTTTTAACTCGTCCCGGGAGAATTCAACCTTCACCGTCTCCTTGGCATCGGCTACTGTTCCGCTCAAACCTTGCTTAGCAGTTTGACGTTGGTAAATCTTCTCTTCAATGGTTCCCTGCAAAAGCAACGGATGTTTGATGTCATCGAGGGACGAACAATTCCAATAGACTGGGGCTTAAAGCAATATATAAAGACCTGAAGGAAGCCTACTAGAGCACGGGGCATTACAAAAAATGATCACCAAAGAGAAAAAAAAAACTACAATGGAAAACCATACAGTCGAATCTCAACATCGGCAACGGCTGCTTAAGTTAGTGCAGCAGTCCTTAACCTCTCCACAACGAACATTTTCATTGGAGTGAACTATTTACAAACTGAGTTACTCACTGTTCTCTTGTACACTTGTGATGTTAACATTCATTTTGGAACATTTGGTTTCTCTTTTATTGATATTCTTTGATTGTGCTCCGTATTATTTTGCAAATCATCGTCAGAATTATAAGTTTTGCTATATTTCTATCTTGTCTAACACGAAAAAAGTCTCAGTGTGAATCAGCCCTTCTCTTCATTCAAAATGGCCTGTTCCAGGCGTTCAGTTAATGGAGAGTGGCGCAAAAAGCAGAGCGGAGGGGAAAAAGCGACACCCCCTGGTTTTTTTTTTCTCGCTCACTTTTCTTTGCACCGCCCCGGCCAACTATCTGAACGATGGAACAGGCTAAGGTTTAATTTGAATTTTAATTTGTCACCAGAAATTGTAAAGCAATCACCGTTGTTAAAAGACGATAAATGTACACCGTCTTCTTCTGTCCATCTCTCCACAACCTTGCCATGGCCTGCAGTGATTGAAAATAAGACACACACGGCGTCACTTAAATATCAGAGACAACCCATACTTGGAAAGCCCGCTCGCGATTAATGCGCTTCTCACTCGCCTTGCAGTTTGCTGAGCCTACGAGGAAGCGCTTCATTTAGAGTGGCGAGCGAAAACGCGCGTGTCGCTGGCGTGTGACTTCTCACGATGTCCCTCAAATGGAGAGCTTCCTTGCAGGCTAATGGCGCTTTAGTAATTTTCCATCACGGTCCGGAAAATGACACGCCAAAGATCCCAATGCAACGATATCCGCGCTCTATTTTATAGACTTTGCCGTTCGCACGTTAGCCTGCAGTGCAGGCGTATTTTGGGCGGGCGAAAGCTGCTTGTTTATGTTCGTACTGTTGTAACTGTTATCTTTGATGTTTAATATGACGGAGGAAGATTAGGGAGAGTAAAAATAGTAACCTTCAGGGTAGGTTCGCGCGCCGGAAGAAAACGCCTGCACTGCGGGCTATTTCCACGTTCACATTGTACCGAAGAACTTTTGCGTCGGCACGAACTGAAAATCATACCGGATGTATGGCTTCTGTTCAAACATAAGAATGGTGATTTTAGCGCCCTTTCTGTAACGGTGCGAAGCTGCGCCGCACCGATCTCTAACGTTGAGAGTCATATATCGGATAAGTGTTTACATAAATAAATATATAATGATTTGGAGGTAGCACATCCACAAAGTGGCTCTTCGTCTACCTTATTCCTGGTCGAATTGGAATTTGGAAATCTCGGTTGGTTTTTGAGGAGAGGGAAAAACCGGAGTACCCGGAGAAAAACCTCTCGGAGCAAAGGAGAGAACCAACAACAAACTCAACCCACATATGGCGTCGACACCGGGATTTGAACCCGGGCCACATTGGTGGGAGGCAAGCGCGCCCACAACTGCGCCATCCCTTACATCCCTTGCTCCCCTTGTTTATATTATACCGGATATCTTTTCGTGTCGGCACCGTACATTGTAGCCTAAATTTGGTCAACAGCTTCTCGGTATTTGGTCAGATTGAAAATTCTTTAAGACTTAAGAGTTAATAAAATTCCTATGAAGACATCGACATCAAATGCAAAAACAAATTGGAGCAGGTAGAAATTTAAACTACCTCGCGTCTCAGCAAAAAGAATCTGATAACGGAAACGATTGACGGGAAAAACTGTTTTCAAATTATCATTTCATTGATAGAGTCTATTAGGGAAGCGGGGGCTGCCCTTAAAAAAAATCACGGAAAAGTTTTAATTTAATTTTCACCCGAACTATCAAGAAACAAATAGAACCATGTTAAAGTTCAAGTACTGCTAACGAAGAGGTCTCATTTGCATGGACACGTTATGGGGCTCATCCACAGACGCACACAGTAAACAAAATGGTACAAATATACTAAGTAGTAATAGTAAGATATTTCATCATTAGTGAATGGCCAAGGATCATATTGTTCTTATAATGAATGACTTAAGAACGCGGAGTTAACAGTCGCAGTTGAAATCCTGGTAAATTTTAGGCAATGACTCTTGAAACTGCAAAACAAGGTTTCAAATATCTTTACTCACGAAGCTCTACTTCAGAAGTCAAGCACTTCATCACATACAAGACATGCCCATGATTCTTTCTATATGTGTTACTGGTTTAGCGCCCCTTTATCTTAGTTCGCGCTAATTTCAATGGTCACACAGCCTTTTACAACTACATGCTAAATAAAAAACATCCCTTTTCACATCATAGGGTCTGTTTATCCAGACAATAAAGTTTTCATTGTATGTGGCTCTGTTTTTGAGGATGTTTCAGTCTACTAAAGTTGGGTCCTCAACTCCATTTTGCCTGATCAAACTACTGCCATCAGTAGTGCCACATTGCCATCGGCAGCCAAAGACCTGCACAATATCCTAATAATCAAGCTAACCAGCAAAAGAAAAGAGAAAATGGTTTTCGACGTTTTACATCAATTTCATATTGATAAAATAAAATATCTTAATATCGTAACGGTTTGATTAGTTGATTATTTTCTTTTACTATCACACATTTTGTATTCAGAGATATACTAGCACTACCTTGCCACTTATTTCAAATTGAAATAAAGTTCCTACCTACCTACACCATAAGATTTCATCTACAGACTAAAAAGTTGGAACTACAAGCTAAATCAAAAGTACAATATGAAAGTATACTGCTAAAGAGATTTCATTTCAATCATCACACCATAGGATTTTCTCTACAGCCTTTTACAACTACATGCTAAATAAAAAAACATCACTTGTGACATCATAGAGTCTCTTTTTCCACAAACTATAAAGTTTTCATCGTATGTGGCTCTGTGAGGATGCTTCAGTCCTCAACACCATTTTCGCTGATCAAACTTCTGAGTTCCGTTGCGTTTAGTGTCACATTTCCATCAGAAGCCAAAGACCTGCCACAGCATGAGCGGCACGATATCCTCGTAAACAAGCTAACCAGCAAAAGACTGCACAGAATTGTGAAGAGCAGAGCTAAGATATGCCACGTAAAGGCGATGGCAACAAATGTTCGATTAGAAGCGGTGTCTTTCCAGGGGTCCGCCCCATACAGGACGTGTGCCACTTGAATAAACCACGTACCCAGAAGCACGATCAAGACTGTGCGCGCCATAAACAAGACGAAACACCTGCGATTTCCGGCTTCGAGCAGAAACACGATGGAGATAGAAAAGGCTAAAATGTAAATAAAGAAATGGAGGTTTTGATCCAGAACAGAGCGCCCATCGTGGATGTGAAAGTAAAACAGTTCACCGAAGACAAAGAACGCCAGCGAAGATAGAAGGTGTTCTGCCGATGCAGGTAAAAACAGAAGGGAGTAGAAACGTAGAATTTCCACTAAAGGAGGAAAGAAAAAGACTGCAAACATTGTAACATGGGTGAAATTGTTCAAGTGTGCAAAATGGTCGTTTCTGTTTATCAAACTCCAGTCACCCTTGGTTAATTCAGCGATAATCCCCACCGAAGTAGCTGTAACTTTCAAAAAGGGCTCCAATGGAAGAGACTTGAGGTACGGCAAGGGAACTTTAAGCCAAGTGGATGTTTCGTAGTCTACTTGAAATTCAATGTTTGGTCTTTTCGAGTCACGACTTTTTAGAAATCTTGCATGAGCTTTTGCGATCAAGGCCATAATATTGCACCACCACCACAGACCAAAGGCTATAAAGAAACCGCCCGGACGAACATGGCCCGCGAAAGTCCCCATTTTACCTGTATTTGCAGGCTGGTCTGTCAGATAATTGTACGGCACGACTACTATAACCGGGCCACCTAGACGAAGTTGACCAATTGGATTACAGGAAAATAACAATACATTCTGAAAAAGTTAGTTGTCAATCATAGACAACATGGATCAAAATCAACCACTTACAACCTACAGACGTGGCCTTTTAAACCAGCTGAAGAATGTCCGCGTTTCCTGAAAGGTCCGTTAGAGTGAATGACGCAGGCGAAAAACGTAAACGTTAGATAAATTTTTGACTTCTGACCGTGATGTTATTGCAAAGGGCGGCAAATTTTGTGCTTCGAGTAACTTATTGCTTCATTACGAGCAGCTATTGGCCCACAACCAACTTTCTTGGAATGTATTGTTATTTTCCTGTGATCTGATTGGGCAACTTTGTCGAAGTGGCCTTGCCTCAAGTAATTGGCATCAAAACTGATTTTACACCAAAGAATCAATGCCGAATGAATGGGTTCAATGTTCATTAAATTGTTTAGAGTTGTTTGAGAGAAGTATTTCTTTTTACATTTGTTGTGCTTCATCTCACTTTTAATGCTAATCAGCACTAGGACTTTTTTCCCTTTCCCGAATGAGCTTTTCTATCCGTGACTGCCCGAGGCCTGGGTGCATAACTTCGTTGTAGTTTGTAAACTCTTAGTAACTTAGGCGTTTTATACAGCTTCCGATCTCCCGTGAGCGGCGTAAAAATAATCGTAAACGTTCGTAAAATGTAATTTTTAACCTTCGTTATTAACATAACAAATAAGGCGAAATATTTCTACAACATGAAAACAGAGAGGGCACGAGCGAGTAAAAGTACTCGATGATGGATCACGTCGCGTACAGAGTCTTACAGGGAGCACTTGAATGGTCGAGTGGTTTTAACTATCATTGTATGTAAATGAGTCTCGTGATGAACTTGCGGTTTATATTTTCATCACGTTTCGGCACTTTGGCAATGTTCGTGTAGAAATTTTATGCCGATCCCATGTTTTCCTTTCATAGCAATGATTTGTTAATCCATATTTTTCTTGCGATTTTTTAAGAAAAAGAACTGTACTACGAAATGGTAGCCTGGGATCAGGCTCTGCAGTGGTGGAAAAAGGCAAAAAAACGGGGTCTAATAAGGAAACTATCGGCGAGCGAACACAACATGTACATCCCCAGGTTACATCTCGGCTCGCTTCGATCGGCGAATTTTTTTCCGCCCACGCCGATTTTTTTCTCTTTTTTTCCCTCAATGCGGAGCCTGGTCCCAGGCTGATCAAATTCAAAAACAAAACAAGAAATTTTAACTATCTCTCGTGTTAATTCAGGCCCGGTTCAGACGCCGAACTTTTCATGAGCCGAACCTAATTCGAATTAAGGCCGACCCAAATCATTTAGACCGGCTGAATTGATTCAGACGCCGATCTTAATTCCAGCCGAACTAAATTCAAAAGAAGAAAAATGCTCATTTCGGTCAAACTACTTACAAAATACGTTATAATAATTTATGCATTAGGTTCGGTACATGAAAAGTTCGGCTTCTGAATCAAAGCCGTTCCAAAGTCGCTCCAAAGGCGAAATTCTCGGCCGGGCCAGGCGAAAAGAACGGCTGAGCCGTTCCAAATTGAAACAGGCCTTCCTAATTGATTCAGACGCCGAACTTTTCATGTACTTAATTCAATGTATTAGGTTCAGCTCATGAAAAGATCGGCGTCTGAACCGGGCCTCACTTCTCATTAGCCACGCAGGAATGCAGAAAAGAATCTGATAACGAAAACGAGTCGAGTCTATTAGGCTGCCCTAAACCAACAATCACGGAAAAGTCCCAATTTTCGCATTGCTAACGAGCTATCGAGAAACAAATAGAACCAATGTAAAGAGTTTAAGTATTGCTGACGAAGAGGTCTCATTTGCATGGTCACGCCATAGGTTCATTCACAGTCTCAAACAGTAATAAATAGAGGATATTACACGGTGGCGCGAAGATATGAATTTTATTTTCGAGTGGCAAAACAATATTTTACCAACGAGCGCACCACGAGAAAATAAAATTCATATCTTCAAGCCGCCGTGTAATGTTCTTTTTATTATATAGACAAAAAGACATCGATAAAGTAATAGAGGGAAATGACCGAAATTACGTCATCGATAAACTCACGTGTGAGATTATGGAAAATAAACCACTCGGGTCCCGGATGTAGTTTTTATGAATTTTACGAGTGGTATATTTTCCAGCAAAACACTCGTGTCTATATAATAATAATAAATAATAATAATAATAACAATGGTTTATTAACAGATCCACTGGGTGGCTCTTCCCTGTTAAAGTACATCAATTACAATTAAAAGTAAATCAAATTAAGTTATTTACAGATTATGCAATATACAATTAAAAGTAGAAGCAGGATCGAAATTACAGTAAAACTAACTAATCACTCCGTACTCTGTTACGTAAAAAATTCCTTGAAAGTCTTTAAAAGGTTCTGTAATCTTTACAGTTTCTTATAATTTCTGATAGATTGTTAAATAGCTTCAACGCATTATCTTGGAAAGTGCCGTTTTCGGTCGGGACCACTAATCTAATTGAATTGCTTGATGGCAGTTCCTTATGGCATTCCTGTTTTATTATTTCAAGATAATCTGGCCAAGTCTCAGTGTTATGCAAAGCTTTAAAGCATGATTTCAGGAGGTTCAAATCTCTTCTCTCATTGATTGGAAGCCATTCGATTTTAAGTACATCCCGAAAGTTTACGTAGTGACCGAGTACAAAACTTGCGGTAGCAAATCGAACTCGTTGCAAACGGCGAAGTAAGAATTGTGGTAAAGGGTAAAAAACCAGATCGGCATAATCTAGTTTTGACAAAATCAGTGTCTCTGCTAGTTGCTTTCCATGCTCATATTTGGCGAGATATTTCAGTTTTCTTAGTATTGATACAGTGGCGTAGCATCCAGATACCGTGTGCTTGATGTGATCGTCCCACTTAAGATGTTCATTGATGTGAACTCCAAGCAGTTTGCAAGATTTAATACGTTCTAGTTTATAACCACTGACTGCCATGTTAGGATCATACTCGTCAAGGTGATGTACTCTGGACATTTGGGGGGTGGATAGGATCATAACCTTGTTTTTTTCATTGTTAAAGGCGAGGGTACTCTCCTTAGACCACACACTTAGTTTATTTTAATTTGATTGGTAGATAGTGTAAACAAACAGCACAAATGAAAGTAGTAATAGTAAGAGATTTCATTAGTGAATAGCCAAGGATCATATTGTTCTTACTGAGTGAAAGTCAGTCGCACTTCAAATCCTGGTATTGTTGGTTTTCACATGACGCCACTGAAATTCAAACTAAAAAACTATCCTTCCTACCGAGATTTTACTTTCACGATGCATTAGAGCAGCTGAAAACTAATTGTCAAACAAATTTTCGCTTTAAAAGGGTTCTTGGTTTTGTGATAGAGTACGCTTGAATTTCTAAGCTTTTGCGTGACGCGGCATTTACATGACGGCCAAGAGAGCTGTCATGTGGGTTAAAAAATGACTTATTTCAGGAAATTTTGCCATCTAAACAGTTCATGTACTGGAAAAAGTATTATTTTAATGTTTATCAGTTTCTCGAAGAATAAATTCACGCTTTTGTAGCAAAACTCAGTAACAGATGTTTCTGTTGGTTTCCCTCCGCCATGTTGGAGCTCATCCAGGTGAGCACCAGCATGGCGTCTCCATACAAATCTCTATAAATTTGGGTAAAACATTTCTTCGGATATCTCTTATACGAAATATTCCTCTGACCTGAATCTTGGCGAGGGTCTTTGTATATGTACCTCCTTTCATTTCCCAGATTCTGGACTTTATCTATTGAATGGTTTTGATTTTATTTTCATTGGCGTGACACTGAAAACCAGCAATTAATGACTCTTGGAAAGACAAAACTTTGTTGTGAACGATATTGTAATTTATCTACACGATGGAGTAGAATTGTTGGGCATACACATCAGGATTGGGATTATCGGACCTTTACGCTCCCTCTCTGTCGGTATTGTTGTACGAGGGGGACAGTACCCAATATCGCAATACCGTAAGAAAAATTGGCAAATACCCAAATACCGTGTCGAAAATAGACGAAATACCGATACCGCATTTATGATCAGTCACGCTTACTTTAAAAAGTTGTATCCATCCCGCGTGTTTGTTTATTTCAAGCATGTATGCACCAGAAATCAACCTCAGCCATTGCGAGATAACGTAAGAACTCGACCTCGAAGTTATCGGTGCAACGATCGAAAAGCCCGGTCATTGGATGCAACAACAATTCTATTGTAGATTAACTGTCACAAATTGTGTAATGTAAAGTTTTCGGAATATTGACCTGCATTAGACAGGATAACAGAAATGAACGGTACCGCAATACCGTGAAGGATCTTTTTTTTACTGAATACCGTCAGCCATAAGGATAAAAAACCGCCGCAGGGCTAGAGTTCTAGACATGCAAATTCATTCTAAATCTGTTAATGGCTTAGCTCGCGCTTTCAGTATTGAAAGGGACACTGGATACAGTCTGAGAGAAGTAAAGAAATTATAATTGCCATTTGTAAACCGAAGGGAATTTATTAATTTCTTACAGATCAAAAGCGACCTACCGTTAATGCAAATGGCTTTCGACGTTTAGGTCCGTAATTTTTTTAGATAATCATTGCAAACATTTTTGTACCTAGATCTTTATGGTTTGATTAGCTGATTATTTTATTTTATTGTCACACATTCTGTATTCAGAGATATACTAGCATTATCTTGCTACTAATTTCAAATTAAAATAGAGTTCCTACCATCAGATTTCATCTACAGGGGTGCAAGCTAAATAAATAGCACAATATTAAGGCACTTCTGAGGAGGTTTCATTTGAATGGTAACACTGTAGGATTTTATCCACAGCCTTTAAGGCTAGAACTACATACTATAAAAATAGAAAAACCACCATATGCAACAGTCATGTTGAAGAGGGATCGTTTGACTTGTCACATCACAGGGTCTGTGTATCCACAGACTATAAAGTATGTGTTGATGTTTCAGTCTATTTGAGCTGGGTCCTCAACTCCATTTTCCCTGATCAATTTACTGAGTTCCGTTGCGTCTAGTGTCACCTTGCCATCAGCCGCCAAAGACCTGCCACAGCATGAGCCACACAAAATCCTCATAAACAAGCTAACCAGCAAAAGACTGCACAGAATTGTGAAGAGCAGAGCTAAGATATGCCACGTAAAAGCGATGGCAACAAATGTTCGATTAGAAGAGGTGTCTTTCCAGGGGTTTGCCCCGTACAAGACGTGTGCCACTTGAATAAACCAGGTACCCAGAAGCACTATCAAGACTGTGCGCGCCATAAACAAGACGAAACACCTGCGATTCCCGGCTTCGAGCAGTAAAACGAAGGATATAGAAAAGGCTAAAATGTAAATTAAAAAATGGAGGTTTTGATCCAGAACAGAGCGCCCATCGATGTGAAAGTAAAACAGTTCACCGACGACGAAGAACGCCAGCGAAGATAGAAGGTGTTCCACTGATGGAGGCAGGAACAAAAGGGAGTAGAAACGTAGAATTTCCACTAATGCAGCAAGGAAAAAGACAGCGTACATTGAAGCATGAGCGAAATTGTTCAAGTGTGCAAAATAGTCGTTTCTGTTTATCAAGCTCCAGTTGCCCTTGGTTAACTCAGCGATAATCCCCACCGAAGTAGCTGTACCTTTCAAAAAGGGCTCCAATGGAAGAGACTTGAGGTACGGCAAGGGAACTTTAAGCCAAGTGGATGTTTCGTAGTCTACTTGAAATTCAATGTTTGGTCTTCGAGAGTCACGACTTTTTAGAAATCTTGCATGTGCTTTTGCGATCAAGGCCATAATATTGCACCACCACCACAGACCAAAGGCTATAAAGAAACAGCCTGGAAGAACATGGCCAGCGAAAGAACCCATTTTACCTGTATCCGCAGGCTACTCTGTCAGATAATTTTAACAGTTGTTTGCATAAAGATAATTCAGTTCTTTAGCTTAGTAGCCTCCCACGCAGACGCTCTCAGGAAGGCGTGAAGAAGCCCTGACAGTTTGTTGTGTGAGGCGGGAGCCTAAAAACGGCTGCGAAAGGAGACTAGTTCGGTTCAAAATGTAAAAAAAACCGAACTTGCCTGGAGTAATTGGTAACAAAACTAATTTTAAACTAAAGAATCAATACCGAATGAATGGTTCAATGTCCACAAATTGTTTGCTAAATAAGTTGCGCTCCACTGATTTCTCTTTTAAAAAATTGTTTCCCTTTCCCGAATGAGCTTTTCTATGCGTGCCTGCCCAAGGCTTGGGTGCAT
>JBBMOI010000001.1:28525000-28645000 GCA_038088405.1 Porites divaricata | reverse complement strand
GAACCTGTCCACCAGCGACTGTCGTTTGCTTGTCGGTGTTTTCCCGTCCAGTCTCAAAAACTCATAACCTCTTTGTTCGCAAAGTCTTTGAAGTAAATCAAGAGTCTGTAAGACAGATCAGTAGGAATTTTAAGGAATCACATTTGAACTCCTTATCCCACAGCAACGGATACAGGATAAGGTCGTAAATTAATATATGCATGAAGTCAATCCTTTAACCTCTAGAGTCAATTTGTGGGGACATGAAATTTGGCGCCATTCAAGTGAAACCTCACATATCATTCGGTAAGTAATACTAACTTTTGAGTCTGTGGATGAAATCCTATGGTGTAACCATTCAAATGAAACCTGTTTAGCAGTCCTTTCACATGGTACTATTTATTCGATCATTATTACTAACGTTTTGAGTCTGTGGATAAAATGCTTTGATGTAACCCTTCAACTGAAACCTCTTCAGCAGTATTCACATGGTACTATTTATTCGGTAGGTAGTACTAACTTTTGAGTCTGTGGATGAAATCGTATGGTATTGCAATTCAAATGAAACCTCTTAAGCAGTATTTTTACATGGTATCATTTATTCGGTAAGTGGTTCTAACTTTTGGTATCCAATAAACTGGCAACATTGTAACATTTGGCATTACCTAAAAGTGCACATTTAAAACACCTCACCTGGGTATAATTTGAAACAAGAACTACTCTATCTCCTGAGCGATGCAAGTGAGCCAGTAAGTGTCCAAGAACTTGCAGCTTCCCTGAATGATCCGTGGTGAAGGTTTCGGGATTATAATCTGCTGGAAAAGAACGGTCTAGCCCTTCATACAGGGAAGCTTCCTGTTGATAAATGGACAAATAGTAATGGTGATTAGCCAGCAACTAAGAACAACAGAGAGGTTTTCTTTGAAAACCTTTTATTCTAGGTACTCATCGATTCTTTTAGTCAGCCCCTAATGTACATCTGCAGGTTTTCCCAACAAAAAGGATCTCGCATAATCAAAGAACCTCGTTTGATGCAATTCATGAACCAGTCACACCTCTTAAGAGCGAGTGAAATCGCTAGAACAAAAAAGCTCCAAACTCTTAAGACACGGATTTAACATAATGGGAATGAGGCATTCCTCCTTGAGGGAAAGTTTAAAAAGATATTTGAATAGAGACGTTAACGTCCGTTTTAGAGAGGTGACCGCTTGGAAGAGTTGTAGAAAATGACTGATAAAGAAAGCGACCAACTTAAAGTGTCCGTATATAAAGGTGTCAGTAAAGAAAGAGTTGACCTCATCGCGAGTTAAGCGAGGAGTAGTCAGCGGTAGATTTGGACACTAATGTAAGTTACCTCCTCAATATCCCAGCTGTCTGACACCTCATTTGCCTCCTGGCAGTCCGAGTAAATGAGACTTGGATCATTGCAAAGCTTCTTTAGCGCACCAATGCACAACAAGTGGCGTGAACCTTCGGACGAATATGACGTCAGACATGACCTCACAACGCGTGACGTCAGTAGATGACGGTACAGAGAAAGCTGCAGAAGACTGGGTCGACATAATACAACGGATTCCACTGAAAATGAGAGCAAAAACAAACATTGACGCTCACTTAGTTATTTACGACTCACACTGTTGGTTAACGAGTTTGGTATAAATACAAGATGTGCTGTGCGACCTAGAGAGAGTACACCTTGTATTTCACCAATTTCACATAGACCATATGGCACCTTGTTTACCCCCCCACTCCCCCACCCCCCAAAAAAATGTTGCATAACCATTGTCCTCGATTTCTCTTAGGACGACTGTAATACCCAGGAGAGATTGGAAACAATGGTTATACAACTTTTGCTGTTGACCAGAACCTCTTTCGAACCTCTAATTTGATAGATTCTTGTTGGCCCGAAGCTCTGCTGTTTCAGAGTGGGGGTTCATCGGAGGTTCATCGTTAGTTTTGTTTGGGTTAGGGCTAACTATTGTTTTCGAAACCAATCCTGTGAGCCGTTCTTAGAGCTTCCGGCCCACCCAATTTTGGAGGGGTGAGGGTGGTAGATAAGGTGCATTATTGTCTACGTGAAAATGGTGAATTCGTCTGTGTACAGATACGGACAGGCATTAGTTCAGATCAATATTCCAGGCTTAAGTACACAAACGCGGATGACAGTCCAGACGGACGATTCGGTTGTTTGATGGTATTGATAGAGAGACGAAATACAAGGCGACCTAAAAAATAATTCTCTAGGTTTCTCTTGGACGGATCTTTCTTCTCTTCGACTCTACTATAAATGCAACCAATGTGAAACAAATTTTCGAAATGTTGAGAGTCCATCCTTCCCCTGTATAACTGTACCCTAATGCCCTAAAGTAGTAAGTACCCTAATTCTGGTAAATTGTTACTTTGATGTGAAATAATGAAATAATTCATTTTGAACTGCGGTTGTAGATGAAAGTGAAGAATGATCATCGCAGTAAATTTTACAATTTAAGCAATTGGAAAGAAGAAACCTGAAAAAAAAAGCCCTGATTTTTTTTTTTTCAGGCTTCTTCTTTCCAATTGCTTAAATTGGAAAATTTACTGCGATGATCATTCTTCACTTTCAAATTGTTACTTTCTTAGTTTTCCGACAAAGAAAACAAAAACAAGTACCTTTTGGAGGAAGGTAACGACTATTCACTTCTGACGTCCTTCTCAAGAAAAACATACTTGTCAACCTGTTGAGCTGTGCACAAGAAAAACGGAAAGGAAAAACTATGAAAACAGAGAACCTTACAAAATAGTTCGTGTCTTGTTCGTAAAGGAAAATGTACAGATTACTTTTTGTAGACCGTCTCACCATTTTACCTATTTCAGTATACCCAGACTTCGTGAAACAGCACGGTTAACTCTTCAAAATAGACACCTCATCAACGGTTCGACGTTGAGAGACGCGACATTTAGGCTTCCGGATCAAATCAGTTTTGGGTTGAATTATTCTCCTTTCTCTCCAAGCTCCACGTTTGGAACCACTCATTTCTTGTAGGCCTGCTACGAAACTGGAAAGCCATTCTGTGACGCATCGGAAACGAAGAAAACGAAGAGTAGGTTCACACGAGCAACGCTAAAGCAAGAAAACATACGTGTGAGCTACCTCGATTTTTAAATCGAGGTAGCTTAAAAGCACAAAGTTTTTAAGTCGGCGCATACACTTGTCTTTAGGCTAATTGCGTTTAAATTTCACACGTGTGCGTGTGAACCGTAACAACGCAAACGCAAATACAAATGCAAAGTGAAAAACTGGATATTTCTCCGCCATGTTGGGATGCAAGATGCTCAGATGCTGTGTGTATTTCACTGTGGTCGCATTTGCATTCATTTGCGTTGAACGTGTGAAAATCTCTTGTGCTTTACTTTGCTTTCTCTATTTGCGTCGCTCAAGTGAACCAGCCCAAAAATTTGTTCGTTCAGACCAGGTAAATATCACAAAACCAGGTTTCTCTGCCGCGGCGGCTCTGATTTCCTCCTTATCAAATTAAAACGAGAAGCCCGGAGGCAGATTTAAGCATGTAACTAGTGTATCACCTCGGCAGCTCTTGTTTGGCCAAGTAGTTTTTCTTCACTAGTGGCGTCAGGTTGTTGCCCACGGACGATAGGCTCCTCATACAAACGACGAAAAGAAGACTGCGTGCCTGTACACGGGAAAAATGATAGAGACAAGTCCTTGTTTCTTCAGCATAAGTAAACGGGGTTCTCATACGTTTTGTCTATTTTGCTTTTAAGAACAGCGTTAGACCAACGATGTTACCATTAGTTGAGTGGCAGACATTCAAAAAAGGAGGGAAGAGGTAGGGTGCGGGCGAATCATGTAGCAGTTCTCCTAACCCTAAAAGCCAATCGGTTTGTAATCCTAACCGTAAAACAATGGAAATAATGATAAACAATGTTGTGTTATTGCTTTCTGCGACCAATAAGGAGACACCTTACGAGCAGCTGGTCCAGCACCGCGGACGAACGCCGCACTTGAGGACTGAAAAATTTATTAGGCGCCGAGGCGCTCATTCGAGTAAATATGGTACTGATCATTGGACCTTTGTGGCGAGAAAAAAATCCTACTAATAGTACTAACAATACGTTACTGTACCTGCGAGTGAGACAGGAAGGGAAGAAGTGGGGCCCTGGGAACAAGGTTACAATGCACATGAGCGGAACAAAACTAACCTAGAATTCCTGGATTACACAGGTCGATGAGAGAATGAAACTCCTTGAGATCATTCTGTAAAGGTAAAGAAAGTATTGATTTGTTCGTAGATATAGTATAGTAGGGATGAAAGTAGCCCCAAAAACACACCACGTGGAAGAAAGAAGCCTAAAGTATATAACAACTCAATAAGCCTAACAGCGGTATTCTATAATTTTCCGCGAAGCTTTATGAAAATGGGGTGATAAAGAACAACGACTCAGAGGCGCGCTTTAGAATAATAAGTGGATTGCGATGCGCTCAAGCATGTTTCCAATGTGGTTGACCGCTTCTTTTGTCAAACTTATCCATACGAAGTAAATAGGTTTACAAATGGCTTTTATTCTCTGGTCACCGCTCCATTCGTACAGCACTTTGTACGGAAACTAGACTAGCATAAAATGAGACGAATAAGCGACTCACCTGTATTGGAGTGCCTGTGAGAAGAATCCTACGCTTGGTCTTTAGTCCATAAATCATCTGTAAGATCATACATACATACATATACATACTTTATTAACTTCGTGACTAACACTTAGCTATAAAGCTACCGTAAAATTCCGGAAATAAGCCCCTCCAAATAGAAGTCCCCCCAAACTCGTAACGCAAAAAACCCTTCTTAAAATCGCCCCTCCAATATAAGCCCCCCGGGGGGCTTGTACTTGGAAATATAAGTCAAATACAAAGTAAAACAAAGAAAAACGGTAAATTTTGTTCTAGGAAGAAGGCTAGCCCAATCGATTTTGAAACGCAAATTTCCCTCCGTACATGAGCTCCTCCAAATATAAGCCCCTCAAAAAGGGCCTCTGAAAATATAAGCCCCGGGGCTTATTTTTGGAATTTTACGGTAGTTTACAGGTCAGTCACAAAACTAAAAACAAGCCTGGAACTACATAAAGGTGTTTAAAATGATATAGTATATGGAAAAAACTGCATAAAATTATAAACTTGTTCAACTTATATACTAAGAAAACTATGTTAAATTGCGAATAAGGATCAACAAACTTACAACTATATAAAAGTGTTTACAATGATATAGTACATGGAAACTGCAATAAGATTATAGAAACTATATAATACTTAAATACTAAGAAAAACTAAGTTAGCAGCTGTTTACATGGAGGGAGGAAGATCCTAGAAGGTGGAATAACTTTACGTTGGGTTTACATGTAGAAATTTCGGCCCGTGAGTTGTCCAAGTAGAGAAGGTTAGAGAAGGAATTAAAAATGGCGGACGACAAAATAAAAAATGCAATTTGGGTCCGTCAGCTCTCTTTACTGGTGTAAATCACTACCTTTCATCTGAATTAACACAATAATCTGCTCGTGGATTACTCCAAACGGAATGGTCGGCCTTCATTGCCGTAATTTGCCCCCCGGCACTGAACGACCCGCCGACATTTTTGTCGCGTTTGTCCCTACTACTAGGATCTTCCTAGCGAAAACAGTTTACATGGTGCTAGAATCCTCCTACCTCTCATATCAGCAAGGAAGATAATAGTACTAGGAGGATCCTAGCGCTAGGGAAAAGTACAACCCTTTGCATGTAAACTGAATACAGAAAACATATGGCGCTAGGATGATCCGCCCTCCATGTAAACAGCCCCTTAAATTGCGAAAGGGACTATAAACTTGCAAGGTCGAGCTCCTTGAGTCCACGTTTAAAACTACGGTAACTATCAATATTTATTCAATTATTAGGAATAGTGTTCCATAGTCGGGCAGCCTAGTATCTCCATGACTTGATCTCATACTTTGTAGCATTTACATTATATAGGTAATTTTAAAATAGCATCACCACGTAAATTATAATTAGAATTTCGCGCTGCCAATAACTCGGAAATACTAGTAGGTGCGTTTCCATTCCCAGTTGCTCCAAACACTGTATTTAACATTTTTTGCAAGTCTTTGTTTTGCTAATGTGCTATATCCATTTTTAACAACTAGTGTCTCATAAGTAGAGATTTTGTCGAAAAATAGACATGCGTCATTGAGGTCAACATGGCTGTATATTTGGCCAAGTTCTTTCTTATTGCGTTTCGTCTCGGTCAATAAAAACGCAAAAAAAGAACGAGGCCAATTAAACATACAGCCATCTCGACTGAACAAGCTTGGTCAATAAAGAATTTATAATATGGCCAAAAAGATAACTTTTTCTTGCGGAACCAAGGCGGGATATCGCGAGCCCATCGTGCCTGCTCGGGTAGCCAATCAGAACACAGAATTCGCTTTTTCTCGCCCGCTCGCAGATTCAGCCATATAATAAAAAGTTCTTTTTCGAGAAAAAAAACACAAAACAACAACAACTTGTCGCTCAAACCACCACCTCCTTGATGTGGTCGTAGAGAGCTTAAAGTACTAGGGATCAAACGAAACTACCGCATGGCAATGTCACTAAGATTTAGGTACGCACCGTTTTGGAACCCCTTAGCGTTTTAGCTGCTAAATCTACCTATAACCCACTTCTCACTATGAGATATGGCCAAAAAAAACACAAGAAACTCTCACCGTGGTGGTTTTTATTGTAGTGTTTTTCAAGCGATGCGCTTCGTCGCAGATTACCAGTCCAAACTTGATGTTCCTGATCTCCTCCACAGACCTTAGAAACATCTCATAGCTGATGATCATGACTGGGTAAATAGGGCTGTTGATAAACTCCTGAAAACATAACATTCCAGTTAAGAAAAAAACACTGAAAGAGAGCATTAGCCGGACGTTCTGGAAACTCTTTTTTGAAAAGTCGCATAGAACCAAGTTTGCCCTCTCAAACTGCTGTCAAGTCCCCTTTTATTTGCCATTTTAGAAACGATAAGGAGACTGGTGCCGAATTGGTCTAGCAACGGATTCTGGGATCGTTACTGGGGACGCGCCTGTCAGCTATTGGATAATTTTTTTTTGTCCCTAGTGACTGTCTTAGAAGACTTTGCGAAAGTAAACTCGGCCCAGTTTCCTTTTAGTCTCTAAAGTGGCAAATTACGTATCTAATAAGGCCGCTCAACGACAGTTTTATCAATATTTTCACTGTAAGAATAACCAAGGATTCTAACTGCGCCCAAAAGCTGGTATTCTCGTAGCTCCCCAGGGAATTGCAGACAATCGTATGGAAGTCTCGGGGGAGTCCCTTCGCCTGTTTAAGCCATCTATCCCGTGACGTCTGCGTCTTTTGCCAATCCCGTTCATAATTTTGATCCTCCCACCACCCCTTCGGCCACGCGTATCCCCCTCTCCGCTCTGTCTTACGGCCCTCTGCCTTTGCAAAATCACGCTTCCCTGCACAACATAGTTTCGCTTAGGCAGTAAGTGGTTGTTCTGAAAGTGAAAATGGTTTACTATACAGCTTTATGTGGTTAGTAACAAAAGAGTCGTATCTTAGTGGAAAGGGGTAAGGCGTCGACGAAGACATTTGAAAATAATATACGCACAAGACATGAGTAACGTTGAGTTGTGTAAAAGTCTACTGGATTCGTTTCCTTTCAGCTCGTGTTTAGTTCTCGTATCAAGATCGAACCCAAAAATGACCATCTTTCGTGATTATTCCCAATCAACCTTAATGTTTGACCTATTTTGTACGCCAGACACCAGCTAATGCTACAATTCTTGCCTTTTACAAAATGCTGACTTCATCGCTTTTTTCGGTCATCGGGCCATTCGCCCAACGAAGAGCTGTGTATTTTAAGTAAGGTAACTGAAGTATATCTTGGCAGCCGAATGGAACTTACTTTGACCCTTTTTTCTGAGGTAACCGTGTACACCTTCAATCTTTCGTTGCCAAGCCACTTCCGGAATTCGCAGCTCCAGTTCTGAAAACAAGGGATTGAAGAAAACGTTGGGCATAAGTTAGTCTGAAATTTCATACGTCTCCACCTTTAGACTGGGCATAAGTAATACCCGAGATTTGCAAGTGATGGCTGAGAATGGATGTTAACGATTAGTTTGTGCGATGAAAGCAGCGCAAACTAGAAAAACACCCACTTGACTAACTTAAAGACATATTTGACTAACATATAGACTTACTTTATAGACTTACAGCAGGATAATTGGCATGCAAATATCGAAAACTACCAAGGTAAATGAACAACTGACAGTGCTTTTTTGCCAAAACAATTTCTTTTTGTCTTCACTACATTCTGATAAGTTTACTGACGATTAGTTCCTTTAGCCCAACCCATGAATGAATCTGAATTGGGCTAACGAAGACCATTAGAAAGATATACATCTATCTTGTTTTAGGTTTGTTTTGTTTATTGTTGTTATTGCTGTTGTTCTTGTTGTTGTTGTTGTTTAAATACAAAAACAGCAGATACTTTGACTAGGCTGCCTGGAGTGACGATAAGAGTTCTCTTGAGTGTGGGTTGACCTCCGTACATTCCCTGTTTATGAAGCGTCCTGCAGTGAGATACAAAGCATAATCGATTTGTGGCCCTGAGTTTTAAAACGAACAGGTCAAACGAAAACTTAAGTTCGCGAGAGTTCAGTAACAACGTTCTGGTTTGATTTGAGTCTCGTGCTATGTCGGCGACTCTAGTGATCTGCCGAAAACTCTCGTGCGTATTTTTTCTCTAAAAATGATCCCATGTTTCTATAAAAGATGAGCCTCTTCTAACAGTTATAAGAGGCAAAAATTGCATTCATAGCTTGCAAGAGCAGGATAGTACTTATCTAGCCCTGCACATGCAGAAATGAAGTATGGGTTTTGCATAGAACAAGTAAGTTTCCATACGTTAAGCAACTTACCACAGCAAAGAGATGCATTGAAGAGTTTTTCCAAGTCCCATGTCGTCTCTAAGTACAGTAGGAAATAACACAGCAGATTTTATACTAATCCGCAAGTGTATATTTAACTAAGGACAGGTAGGATGGAAATACGGTCTGCGTCGTCTCTACGAAGGTCTCAAGTGGTAAGCAATGGCGGATCCAGACGTTCAGTTAAAGGGAGGGGGGGGCATCCAGACCCTGAGATAAGGGGGGCGGTCTCAAAAAAATGAGGGGGGACCCTCCCCCGGATCCGCCACTGACAAGTCCGGCCACTAGAAGAAAGAGGACTAAAACTATAGAAGTAGGAGCGGAAACTTAGCGTAGTTTACGCGAATCCTTGGGAGAAATTAAAGAAACTACTCTTTTTTAAAACAAGCAGTAGCAAGTAATAGTATTGCCGGATTAAAGTCAAATATTTACTCTGATTTTCTCCACTAACTTAATAGTTAGAACTGCAAGACATTTCTCCAAGATGCTGGTATGCAGTTGGAAAGGATATTGCCTATAAAGCCTTGCGGAAAAAGGGTAGAAAGGTCCGATACTTACGCAAGAATGGCTCCATTTCCATTGAAATTCTTCAGCCCCATAACGCACTCATAAAGAAACACGACTCCTTCCCTCTGATGGGGCCTTAAGTGCTGTGACAAGTAAGGGTCCACTACCACGTCAACAATATCCAGCCCCTCTTGATTATGCTCCAACTGCGTACGTTTCAAATAACACTATTTTACGGACTTTAATGGGATCAATTTAGGTTTCTGGGAAACTGCCCACCCACCCCTCCCCTAAGCCAACATTATCACTTACTCCTCACTGAGGAGGAGAAGCGAGGGGAAGCGAGCCGAGATGCAGTCTATTTGACCCCGTTTTTTGCCTTTTTCCCCCACGACGGAGCCTGGTCTCAGGCTACCCAAGAACTGCTCACTGAACTGAAAGCTGCGACAATCTTTTTTCGTTGAGCTCTCGCTGACGAGCATGCGCAGTTTGGTGTCATGCTTACCCTGTAAGCCACCGTTTAGCTCGTTTTTTAAACTTAAACCGAAATAACTGCAAAGATTTCCGTACAAGTTGAACAGGGTCCGTATCAAAAACTTTAACTCCATTCGTTAAAAGCTGACATTTTAAAAAGGGCAAGAGACATAAAATGTTCTTTGGATTTTTGACTAAGAAACTCAGACCAACGACGATCAATTTGGAATATCTATACTGTGTACGCGTACTGTGTACATGCTATCTTCTCGCGTAAAAAGCCTCTACATCATAATAAAGTATCTTTCCCTACAAAAATTGTTCTGATCGAACATGTAACCGCTGCACAGAAGAACGTTTCCCGCCAAAAAGTAGTTGCGCTTTCCCTACACTTGGGGAACGTTAGCAAGGACTTGCCTAGTCCCCAGACCTCATTACTGCGCGCGGTCGATGCTTTTCGGGTCACGTGGACCGAGCGAGCTTTTCGTCTCGGGTACGTCACTGAAATGCAGTGACCGAGAAGGCCTGGAAAGACGCCGTACATGAGCAACGACTACGACGACGGCGACGACGGCAAAGAGAACAGCAAAACAGCAATGGGCCATTTCTGGTTGCCCCAAGCCTCTGTTTCAAAGCGAGGCTAACTGCGAAGCTATTGACATTAAAATGACTTTTTATTCTCATGCACATAAAACTCACTTTCACAAGAAAGGCTTTGCAGTTAGCCTCGTTTTGAAAGGGAGAGACTTTGGAACTCGGAAAATGGCTTATAGGTTTAGGCTGGCAAAACAACAACTCTGCACATGCATTGGGAACGATGCTGCGTAACAAGTACGTACGGCAGATACCTGATGGGCAGCACTGGGTCGAGGCATCACAAGGGCCCCAGGAGCGTTGGCGTCATGGCGTGGCGTAGCAATTTTTTTTGTATCCATGGCGACTCCGTTCTTCATGTTACAAACGAAGGGCTTCGGTAAACCTGCACAGAAAACGGTAAGAACTGAATATGAAAGTGGAAATGATCCTCACAGTCAAATGAACAACCTAAGCGGTTCAAAAAGAACCTGAAAAAATCCAGACGCTTCCTTAACAACCAGCAATGTTTTAGTCACGCGTGACACAACTTACAAGACCGGTTTGCGCGATAACAACCGTGGGTTCAGAAATTTCCGGCGTGCAGTCTTAACAGGGCACACGCGTTCCACATAAAACGAATCCGGTTTTGAAAACCAGTACGTTTCGAGGGTCGGCAACTACATGTGAGGACGCGTCGAGGGCCGGCGGCAGAGCCGGTCTCTTTCTTTCCTTTCCTTCTTCTTTTGCTGTGCACAACCTCTGCAAGCAGGGTATGAAGACCTCAGTTTCGCAACTCAACTGACACTGAGTAAGGTACTCTTAAGAAACTTATGATATCGTCTATCTACGGGCTTTTCTCACTCCTGGTTAAATCCTTACTTACGCGAAACGTTTTTCAACTCTGAGAAAAAGGTCAACATAAGAAAAAGGTCTAAAGCGGCGAAGAAGAACAAACCCTATCCCTGCCTCAAACAGGTAAAATTCCAAAGGGTGGTAAAGAGGATCAATTTAGGTTTCTGGGAAACTGCCCACCTACCCCTCCCTAAGCCAACATTATCACTAACTTCTGAAGTGATGAACTCCCTTCACAGAAGCGCCCAAGAATAGCCTGGGATCAGGCTCCTCATTGTGGAAAAAAGGAGAAAAAATCGGCGAGCGAAGCGAGCCGAGATGCAGTCTATTTGACCCCGTTTTTTGCCTTTTTCCCCCAAGGCGGAGCCTGGTCTCAGGCTACCCAAGAACTGCCCACTGAACTGAAAGCTGCGACAATCTTTTTTCGTTGAGCTCTCGCTGACGAGCATGCGCAGTTTTGTGACATTCCTTTCACTGTGAAATTTCGACAAAATTGGCTCTTATTTGACTTACCGTAAATTCTCTATTTAGCCCCCCTCTCAAATAAGACCCCTATTTCTAATTAATGAGCCCCCCTCTTTTTAAAGCCCCCCTTCCCCATATTATTCTTCAGTAATATTAATTAATCACGAATGTAAAACTCCATGTGGAATGAGGACCCAGGATGGTTTATTCGCCAACTGGAAGTTTGGATTCTTTTTATCCTCGCGATCGGCTGCTTGACCTCCAACTTCTTGTACTTGAGCTTTTCCACTTTGTATTCTAGTTCTATATGGAGAACTGATACTACCGTCTTTGCTAAATTAAAATAAATAGGCCCCACTCTCAAATAAGCCCCCCCCCCCCCCCACCCTCTACTTTAAAAGCCCTTCCTCAAATGTGTTTGAAAAAATAAGTCCCCCGCGCGGCTTAATAGAGGATTTACGGTAATTCCCTTAACAATTTACTTGAGCTTAAATTTCTCCTTTCTCGTTCGGCACAGAGAGAAAATAAAACTTGATATGTCAGGTGCTCTTATGGGGGAACTCGTCATAAAAAAAAACCTTTTTCGCAAATAGCAAAAACAACTGGCAGTGGTTATACGCTTATCAGGCGAAATTTTAGAACGAAAGTCGAGAAATACAAATTGGCTTGTTCAAATAACCGTTTAAAAATGTTCTCATCGTAGATTATATAAAATTTTGAATTATGAAAATTAAAACAATTTATGTAAACTTTGAAAACGGCAACCCATTAAAATAAGGTGTATGTTAAATTAATATTTAATGTTACGAGATTATTAATCGAAGGAAAGTGGTTTTTTTTTGTATCCAAATACATATTGGTTAAGTATACTTTCCACAGGAACGAACACTCTCATATGGCCCTAAAAAGAGGATTTGCTGGTTAACGGTTGTCACTGAATCCAAGAAGGCATAGGAAATTTGAGATGAAAGTGCTTGTTGACCTAAAGCGCAAGCAAAAAATGATAGGTGTTCTCGGTTGTCAAGCCAATGATAGCTTCAGGTCTCCACGCCGGAAGCGTTTCAATTCTACTAACGCATTGTATTCACAAACTTTCACTTTCACACGCAGTTCGTGACTACCGAGATGGCCAATTCCAACTCCGCACCAAAGAGTCCCACTCCAGAGGAATTCAACCTGACAGCAATTTTAAAAGCGGGTGTACCAGGAGGATTTTGGCCAACCGAAGGAATCGTTGTTGCTGTTGCTAGAGGAAAGGATAGCAAAATTCTGTCACGGAAGGTTTTCCAGAGCTCTGCGACCAACGCATTCAAGAAATCCATCATAGACCTCGAAGAAAGTCCGCTGTTGGGCTTGAAGGAATTGCAGTTACTGAGTAACTTTTCGCCTTGTGGTGATTGTGCTCAAAAACTGTGCGAGTGGCTCGCGCAAAACGAGGGAGTTTGCGTGTCGATCCGTTTCGCGCATCTTCAGAATATCCACATTAGCGTGCACAAGGTGGCTGAAGACAACGCGGAGGGGTTAAGGAAGTTGGTAAAGAAAGGAGTAAAAATAAAAGCGTTTTCTGATTACGACTGGCTTCAGCTTTTGATGATCGACCGCGGATTTGCAGCGAAGGATGAGTGGATCACGAAAAGGAAACAAGTAGATGACAAAAATCAGAAAGATTTGGAGGAAATTTTACAGTCA
The DNA here is from genome assembly GCA_038088405.1 of Porites divaricata. Classification (NCBI taxonomy): domain Eukaryota; kingdom Metazoa; phylum Cnidaria; class Anthozoa; order Scleractinia; family Poritidae; genus Porites; species Porites divaricata. Next base: position 28,631,500 of record JBBMOI010000001.1, on the reverse strand, counting down.
ACCGATGTGGGCGAGACACTGAAACATATGCGGATATATTGAACACACAATGAACGGTCTCAGCACAAGAGGCATTAGCACGAATCAAAATTTAAAATTGCAAATTAAAATTTCTAGTTTTGTAAGAGATTGGGATTTTGAGCAGGCAGAAGCCAGGTACAAACAACTGATGTACCAGACCGGTTTAAGCCTGAAATGTCATTTTGGGAGAGGTCAGTAACAATTCCTTTTGATTAATATTTCGTATCGCGTGACCTGCAAAAAGGGATCATTTTCAGACGCTTGACGATGCACTATGTTAGGCGATTCAAAACCGCGAGCGGTCGTTCTTTTCTTTCCACTAGATCAGTTCTTTGACTGATTCGTCTCGCTAGCGGAATTAAATTGCCTTTGTAACAAAAGGGAAAAGAAAGAGTCTTCCATATAGTAATTGTTCTTGACTTCCCTCAAAGGATTATCCGTTAATCTAATAAAGGCTTTAAAATTATGTTGACTTTGTGCATTTTATCGGAAAGAATGTTTACTCACAAGCGGACCATCATAGGACATGTTCACACGTGCCTTTAAGTTTAGCTTTGTCCTAAATCGGCTGGTCGCGATCCCATAGCATAGCCTAGCGCCTGCTGGCAGACGTCTCCTATTTAACCTATTTCCTTTGCTGCTCGCGAGCAAAAAAGGGAAATACGCAGGCTAGTTCCAATATCCCATATTCCATATTACGATTTGAAAAACGTCTTACAGGGATCAGGGGGTCCCTCCATCTTCGGGAGCCTGCATTCAAGCTCTCAAGGGGACGTGATATAAATCCCCCCGTCCCCCAAAAGTTTGCTCACACTCATAACGTAGCCTGTGCGCAGACGAAATTAAACCCTGGTTTACTAATCAGAGTATTTTTATCGTCTGCACGCAGGCTATCATAACGGTAACTCGGTGGCAGACTTCGGATCGGACAAGAAAAGAGTGGCATGGTCGCAACGGCTGAGTGACAGGGTCGAGGAAAATGCTGATGAGTTGAGCTTTTTAACGATTAAGCAAATAAGCTTTCTAAAGCACAACATTTACCGAATGGCCACTGAAGTCTGTTCTCCCGTTTATAATTACTCAACGCTCTTAGCAATCACCTCCAGCCCCAGAGCTTTTCCCTTAAAAAGACGCCCCTCCAATTTTCTAAGGGAAAAGCCCTGAGGACGAGGTTGTAAAATCCCGAATCCTGGAAATTCAGTCAGCCAAATTCCTCATTTTGAAAAACCTACTGGACTTTCAAAATGTTTCTACGAAATGTGTCCTTGCATGCAACAAAGGAAACAGGAGACGATTGCATTCACAGCATTGCATGAAAAGGTCCAGGGATATAGGTTTAATAGTTACCTTTTTGTTTAGAGGGCAGTCCAGAGAGTGGCTTTGGAACAGATGGTGATGGTTGTGCTGATTGCTGAAAACATTTCCCACTGAGATAATCCTCTGCTTGGATACTTCCCATCACCTACAGATAAAGCACAGAGGAATGAGGACGTGATATATAAAAAATGTAACTTATTTTGATGTCTCCTTTTATTTTAACTCGCATTGCAGGTATTTTCTCCGGGTGTGCAATGCTTTTGCTTGTGTAAAGACCACATTGAATTCTAAAAAATAATTTCAAAGATTTGGCACAAGTCAACGAGGTCAGGGGAGGGGTGGGCGGCAGAAACAAAGGAAAAAGAAGGGGTCCACACACAGGCTATTTTTAACACTTGAAAAATATACCTTAAGATATTTTCTGTAAAATGTTAATAATTTATGAAAGAATTGGACTGGAAAAGGAAACATTTATTTTGCCAATTCAGATCAAAACAACTACAATAAAATGATCAAGATATCACGTTATACCTCTATTTCCTTTCCACCAATGCACAGAGTGTTACCCTCCTGAAGGGCCTCCAGTTCAGAAGACTTGTATCCACTACTCTTAGCAATTCTGAAATGATTAAAATTAATTATTTATATAAACACCAATGAAATACCAAGTGAGCTTTTGTGTGAAAACATGATATCTTCACATGAGAAAATAACATGTTATCTTCACACGTGAAGAGATCACTGTTGCTATGGCTTCGTGATAAATCACGCTTTTCAGAGCAAAAAGCTATTAAAGTGAAATGGTTTGGTATTTCACTGGTGTTTATATAATAAGTAGAACATTACATGGTTGCTTGGAGAAACAAAATTTCTCTTCTTGTGTTGAAAAATATTTCACTTGTTCGCTGTGCTCACTTGTGACATAATATTTGCCACTCAAAGAGAAATATTCATGTTAGTTATTCAAAACTGTTGCAATAGCTCTCAGTCAAGGCTAAAGAGTGGGCCTACAGTGTGGTGAGGGACAAGAAAATTGACATTTTAAAATATTGAGGGATTTCTTTGCTTTGGCCTTGACAATTCAAAAATTTTCAAAATATACAAAGGAGATTCCATTGCTGGAGTGAAGTAGTGATTTATCCTGAACTCACTCTTTTCCCTCTAGATCCTTCAAAGAAGCTGTTCTTCCCTTTGTAATCAGTATACCTAACAAAAATCAAGGGCAAATTAAATTGAAACAAGAATGATAAGGTATAATGGCATCATAAACACCTGGGCCCAGTTGTTCAAAGCAGGATTAATATAACCCAGGATTAGTGCAAAAACTGCATTCACAATCTGAACGCTTACAAAGAAAATTTCTGGAAATTATCTTTGCCTACAATTTGATGCTTAGATGCTCTAAAATGACTCGTTTAAATTGACAGGGAAAATACTTATTAACCAAAGAAAAAGGAACCTGGATTAAGGTTTAACCCTGGATTAGCAAATAATTGGCCTTTGAACAACTGGGCCAAGGGGTTGGGGATGCAAGCAGGAATGATAATTTTTTAAGGTGTGTAGGTGTGACTACTTAAAGCTCCTGTACATCAAGTCCAAGCCCTAATCTTAACACTTCCAGCTGCACTTGCATCTTTAAATTAAAACCAGCAGGGTGGGGGTGGGGATTGTCAGGGGATACTGCATGTACACTGCTCCTCTCTAACAGTTCTTTTCTTGTTCTTCCTTTACTAATCACACTTAAAATTAACTGCAACATACGTACCATCTCCTTCCCACTTTTTATGCTATAAAAGAAAAACAACAAAAATAGTAATTATTAATTTACTAATACTAATAGCTGAAAAAATGTTACAGAGATGACCAATTCTGGCCTTAGTTGTTCAAAAGATGGATTATACTATCTATCCACTGGATAAACCTCTGTTGGTCAAATAGCATAGTTGGTTTTAATGGCTTTAACCTACCCTAATTATTCATGATCATGAATAATTAGGGTTAAAAGAGTGTTTTCAATTGACATATTATCTTGTAAATTACAATTACCTAAAGCCCTCTTTAGGGAGTGTCATTAAAGCTTGTATTGTAAGAAACAACTTTAACCTGAATTTTATTTTGACATACAACTGATACAACATGCATGCATACACTTTACCTTTTTCTTCGACAGCTTTCCCCTGAGATACAATTAAACAACAAAGAAATATGGTTTAGCAATTTTACAGCATAGCTTACTTCAAGAGATCCTGGCCTGTCTTCTAAGTAAGAAAGTCAAGTCACCTTGGCAGAGATTACAGTGCAAGAAGTCTTGATATAAAAATAAATGTTATAATGCAACTGAATGGATGTTGATATTATTGATGGTATAACAGAAAGGGACTGGGTCAACTTCTGGGTTGCTACCATTAGATAAAAAAGGCCCAATACACAGCATGCAAGGAATAGCCTACGTGTAGCTACACCCTAGATGTAGGCTAGCAAGGAAAGACATGTCCAGTAGCCCAGCTAGTGCATTTTACTGCCAGGCTAGTGAATTCTGTTCTTACTTGCCTGACGGGCAAGTTGAGTTTTTTAGGAAATTCAAATCACGAAAAAGCTAAAAATCAATGCTGCTCATTAACAAATTACTTGGGGCTGGGTAAAATGACTTTTGGGCACATGCTAGCTACAGCTTGCCCAAATGGCAAGCTGTAAAACAACTGACTTTATTTGCACCCTTAAAACAGCCAGCTAATCTGACTGAAAAACGATTTTGTCAAGAACAAGTCTGTTCACTAGGAATAAAATCATTCATCATTTTCAGTAATTGAAACAAAAATGGTAACCTAGTAATATGGCAGGATGTAGACCACAACTGTACAAATGTAAATATAATTCTCAAACATTAATTTATTGTATCAAACAACTAAACAAGGAGAACACAAGCATATTCCAAGGTGATCATGTTTGCATCACACCAGTTATGTATCTTACTTATGCTTATGCTTGGCCATGGGTCAAACATGTAAATTAAACTAGCCTTAACTTAAATATGCTAAAACAAGAGGAGTAATTTCCTGGTCTTGCCCTGCCCAATTATTTATAGTATTTTAAAATATCTACTGTACCTACCAAACAACATTAAAGTATAAACACACATTTTCTTTTTCATCAGAGGAGTCTACATCAAAGGATTCAAGGAAAATAAATTTCAAGTGACAAGAAATTCCAGAATACATACACATAAATGTACATATAAATAAAATAGTCCGACAACAGAAGAAGCTCACCTATAGAGGACGTTTGTTGTAGCGGAGACTTGAAGTGTGCTGTTTTAGTAATCTTTGGAACAGCACAAGTCAGACATTTATCTTTGTCAACAGCTAATTCTTTGCTTACGTCTTCTTCTACAAAACTTGTTGGTATTGTGTTATTTTTAAAAATGTCTACTTTGTTTCCACTGTCTGATGGACTCTTAGGCACGTTACAATGCAAATAGCTCTGCTGGAAAGAAAAGCAAGAAGCAGCTTTCTTCGGTTATTTACCATTTACAAAGTTTCCAGAAAATCCGGTTGGAAAGTAAAGGAAACACTACTGTTTGGGTCATTCCAGCGGGAAAATTTCCGGAAAGCAACAGAACATCTCAAAAGATAGTCCTGTTTTTCCAGATGGAATATTCCAAATGCAGATTTGTGTTCCATTTCTTCAAACCCAACTTTCCAGTTTCTGAATGCCTGCAACAGGCTTAGTTGTCTACAAAAAGAGCCCCCAGTTCTGTTAAGGACCTCCCTCCCACCCACCCATGTATTAATTACTCCCTCATACCTTTTCAAACTTACATGATAATTTATGGGATAGGGCCACGCTATAATTTTTTATTAAGCTACTTTGCAGTGAGGAAATGAAACAGAAACTTGGTTTTATCAACTTACAGCTCTTTAAACTTCAATTTTTCAATCTTTTTAGGATGCAAAATTGACTTTATCATAGTTGATACAACCACAGTTTTTTTGCACAAATAACTCTTCTAATTAATCATAATCATTGAATGGGCAAATTTTATTGAAAAAACATTTTATTGAAAAAACATTTTGCTTGTGACTGTACTGTGAAAAATAATGTGTCGCATTTTCTCTCCTTAAATGACGAAAAAGGAGAGAAAAGCTCCTTAAAATAAGCTTAAAAATTATCGGGCAAGGTATTAAAATGCTTGCTGTGCCAAAATACTATATGTTTATTATATCTCTCCAAGTAATTTCCAAGCCAAAGCAAAATGGAGGATTCCCATGCACTTCCAACAAATATATCAGTTGCCCATCTTTAGCCCAAAGCAAAAACTTACGCAAACGTAACGCCGCTTAAAATGAGGAAATCTCCTGGATCGCCTCTGATCAAGAGCCTGCTGCTCGTCTCACCTGACTTGAAGTGGCGTGCAAACCTGCGAGTGAATTCTTTGACTTTTCATCTTTGCTAAAATTTTTTCCAGCGAGAAATGGAGTAATAAATTTCATTTTCTTAGAAGCTCTAGCCGAAGGGGCTGCGGAGCGACGCATAGTGTTCAGAAAAACAGACAGAATTTTCAACTCGAACTTTCGCGCCAATGAGAGGTAGCCTCGCTTTGAGGAGAATTAACTGGGGCCAAGGTAAGGCCAAGGTAGTTAATGTGTATTCAGGCTTCTTTCTACAAATATGGTAAACTTCCAATAAACAAAAAAACGAAGCTCGGACTCAGCAAAATATAAAAGCTTCTTCGTTTACTGAAAATTAGCAAAAATAGTCAAAACTTTTCGCCGTTACTGAATTATTTATTTCGCATTTTTTGGAGAGTAGTGCCAAGCTGCCGGGCCTCTTTTATGATGGTGAATTCCCGTGATGCTGTAGGGTGGTGTGGTGGCCAAGCGCATATCAAAGTTGTCTTCGAGGCGGAAATTCTGCAGAGTTTGTGAAGATAAATTGTGCTTTTTTGTTGAGAAAAACTTCGGAATACGTTTCAAAAACGTCAGGGAAAAACCGAAAGGTTACCAGTGGATAAAAGTGTGAGTAAATCTGGGATGGATGGATAGTTTTAGTGCATTAATTTTGTGGATGTGATAAATGGTGTTGTTCGTTATAAAAAACCAAAATGGCGGCAATTAAGTCGCGCATGCTCTGCCTTGTATGAAATTGACCGAAAATGGCATTTCCTCTTGCAGGATGCTTTGGACGTTTCCTTCACAGGATAGGAATATTATGTCAAACAAGCTCCTTGCGGACTTGAAGTGATGCGCCGAAACAGCGAATCGTCGCAATATCACGATGAAACTCCTCGCAGAAGAGTTCGCAGGACACCCTCTCATGATTTGGAAAGACATCATAGCAATGATATTAAAGTGGCCAGGTCGTTGGATGGTGTAGAAAATGTACCGACCTCTCCTTACTCGCAAGCCTCATTTCAATATCTAGGACCTCACGGAGCCAGTTCGACTCCAAGTCCGACGCGATTGGTGCAACCTGTTAGCCCTCATAGAAGCGTAGGCTACCCTCACCATGGATTCCAGCGTAGTTTTAGTCAGCCTGTGGGGTCAACAGGAGAAATGTCTTCCTGTTCCCCATTTCCTCACGCAGTTGTTTCGCCATCGCATTATCAGACTTCTTCACCAATGCATGTGTCCCCAGCTCTATCTCCTTCAGCTCCCCCTTCCACACCTTCTTGTGCAACACCTAGTAGTGTAACATACACGCTTTCTCGTGGTCCAGGCTCAATGAGTCCCAGAGGCTCAGGTTTAAAAACTCCTGAATTTTATGCAGGGATGCCTGATGCATCTCAGTTGAGTCCTGCCGATCCGAACTTTACAGTTCCTTATTCTTCTGAACCTTTCTCTAATCCCAGGGATCAGCAGTTTGTTTACAGTGGGGGAAGTCCCTCTCAAGGCGGCACCATTCATCATCTCGGGTACAACACACCTCACAGGACACAGTCATTACAGAATCCAGCAGTATTTTCAAATCAGTTGTCACCTGGTCGAAATCAACCCACAGGAAGTGCTTTGAGTCCTCATGGTTCAGTCAATGTTAGCAGAAATCATGGTGTAGCAAACAGGGGAGATAAATCTCCTGGATTACCTGTATCATCTGATTTACTTGAAACAGGAAAGTTACGGCAGCTTGTAATTGGATATTATAATGGAGAAATTGAAACCTTAAAGGCAAATTATCGTGAGAAGCTACAAGAGTTGTTTTTTCTTCAAAAAGGAGGCAATATGATGGATGTCTTAATATGGAAAAAGAGGCCAAGTCCACAATTTTTACATTTTCTCAACTCAAATCGCTTGGATGATACATCTGGTATGAATCCTACACTAACTGCAATGACCGTGTCGTCCTCTTCTAGGTTACCACAAAGTTTTATGTGGCCTCAGCAACAAGCAGATGCTAGCAATGCTGGTGTTACTGACTTGACTGTATTGCAAAGACAAGTTCATGAACAAGCTGGTCTTGATCCTCGAAAATCAGTGCCAGGCAATTTCAACGCAAATTCTAATTATAACCCACAAATTTCTGATGGAATTGCACCTAATGTTTCTCCGTTTACTGGAAACCAACCTCTTTCAAGAACAAATGTAGTCAGCAACCCTCCTCCATTTTCTAGGTCAATCTCATTACCAAATCCTCCTCTAGAAATGCATGTTCCACCTAGCCATGGGACCAATCATTTTGAAAGTAATCATGCAACTGTGGCCAAACGCCATGTGTCTGGTGTCAATGCAGTTCAATCTGGAGTGCCAAGTCAAGCAATATCTAATGGACCTACTGTGCATCCTCATGGAGCGAGAAGCACCAGAGGACAATCATTATCCTCCATGCTTGAACAGTCATTCAGCAGTACAGAGGATATTGCCGTAGAAGCAAAGAAAGAGGCAGAAGTACTCAAAAGAGTTGCTGAACTGCGTAAGGAAGGTCTCTGGTCTTTGACCCGTCTCCCTAAAGTCAAGGAATCGGATAGGTGTAAAGCACACTGGGACTATCTCCTTGAAGAGATGACCTGGTTAGCAACTGACTTTGTGCAGGAAAGAAGGTGGAAAAGGGGTATTTGTAAGAAGGTACATGTCAAAATTTAAATATTTCCTTCTTAGAAAAGCTCACTGTTAAATTTCAAGCAAGGATGCAAGGCAGCTAAATATTATTCATATATTAATTGTATCTATTCTATCTCAGCCTCACTAGACTACTCAGCATGAACAACATTTAAAGGAATCTTTCTTCTTTCTTTAAAATAAGTTCAACGAGGTCAAATAACATAAACATATAGCAGTAATAAATGGGAAAAAAGAGATTGAGGTGAAATGCTTTTTTTTGCATTTAAATGTCAATGCCTTTAGACAGTACATAAGTATAGTTTAAATGCATGAAAAACACATGAGAACACCATAATGTCTGAGGAGCAATCTATTGAACAACTTGTTTAAACATTGTTATAATTATTAATTCTCATCAAAACAAGGCAAACAATAAATAAGATAACCTGACATAGCATGAATCTGTCATGATTCTGGCTGTAAAATAATAATGTGATTTTTACAGTTTGAGTTGAACAAGGTATGGTGAGGTACCAGTTTTGTCTAACTGCAGAGGTGGAAGAAAACATTTTTCCTGCTGTGTTTTGGTTCATAATCACATCAAGAATTAAGCATGACTTTTCAAAAACTAAACAAAGGAAACTGGGAATCAACTTACAGTCTCAGTCAAAATTTTTGGGACACTTTAGTGTTTTTACTCTTGTTAGCCTCCCAGTGTTGTTGTGCAAGATTTGGTGAGTTAACTGCGGTAAACAACATTGGGAGGACGAGGAGATGGGCCAGAAAAAAAAGCAGCTTTGGGTGGAAGTGTCCCAACTATTTTTTTCTGGTACTATAGGTTGAAACCATTTTAACCTGGACTTCATTTGAACTGCAACATATACATAAATCACTTTTGCAGATATCCAGAGCTGTTCTGAAATACCATCAGGAACAGAAAAGCAAAGAAGTTAAAGCTGAAAAGGAAGAATCAGTTCGTCTCAAAAAGATTGCAGCAAGCATAGCAAAGGAAATCAAGCAATTTTGGTCTTCTGTTGAAAAGGTTACTGTTGTGTCTGTTATGTCAGCTGCTTGTTTGTAAGTCCTTCACGCCTAATTATAAATTCAAGAAAAGATGAGGTTAGGGGTAAGTGCCTACAACAGTGGTGGAGTCATGCACATACAAGCTGTCAGTAGGTATCTATGGCAACCCAGTGTGTGGCATCCACCACCAGCACTGAAAAAGAATTCGGTGCAAAATGAATAGGACATACCGTATTTATTCGACTATAAGCTGAGCAATTTTTACACAAATTAAAACTGAAGTTAATTAAAATTTGGGCTCTAGAGGGGGTCTCAGCTTATAGCTGAAAGTTGTTGAAAAAAATTTTTTTCCAGTGCATGAAAACTCTACTAAATCGGGATGTATTTGCTTATAAGCCGAGCTAAAGTAAAGAAACACAATATGCAATCGTTGCTGAATTCGAGAGTGCGACTGGATGGTAGTTCAAACCGCATTGGTGTCTCGTCCGTGTTAAAGATTCTTGGTAGGGAATAACCGTGACGCTGACGGGATGTGATTACAAATCGACGGAACGTGAGTTTTTGGTGCTCCAAATTTTCTGGGAGACGCTGAGCGAGTGTTGTCTCGATGCGAAGACTGACGGAATGACGGCGCTTCCATTTCTGGTACCAACCGAGGGAAGCTTTAATCATCGCTGAATTCTTTTGCCTTTAGACGTAGCATCAATCCACTAACAGCTATTCCTATGCGAAACGAAGTGAGAACGTTACCAAACAATCAAAAGGATAAAAATTTGATGATGTGATGAATTTGTCTTGACGCTTGTGAAAACTGGCCAATGAGAATCTTTCGTACACAATATGTTGTCACATGATACTACGATAGTTTTAAGTGTCACACATTCAACTCACATTCACTCTGCGATCAGCTGATTGATTTATTTCGTGATCGTGTTTCTGTTGTTTGACAGAAAACTTACCTTGACATCTCTGCTCTGAAGTGTCTACCAAACAATCTCGTGTTTGCAATCGTTTATTTCAAGTCAAGTTGTCATCGTGCCCAAGGCTCGTCACACATCATACAACCTCGCGTTTAAACTTAAAATAGTCGCCGAAGCAGAAGCTGTTGAAAATAACTCTGAAATCGCCAGAGAATATGGCATCAGTGAGTCCATGGTCCGTCGCTGGAGGAAAGATCAAGCGAACCTTTTTAATGGCGCAATTAAATTGTCAGGGAAACGGAAGACGATGGGATGCTTCACGCCGAAGTATCCGGAGCTCGATCAAATAATACTGGAATGGTTTTACAGATTTTGATTTGTAGACTGGTGATGCCGCTTACCGTAACAACACAGTTTTAAGCCTCATTTATGACAATCAGTGTAATTTTTTTCCGAAAATGGTAGGTTTTTTAGCCGGGTGTTTTCGATATATTTTTGGTTCTCGTTATGCTGAGTCTACACGTTCAAAGTTTGGGGTCTCAGCTTATAGCCAAATAAATATGGTAGTTACTTACCAGAGAGTGAAGGAGAAAAGTAGCATCAAGGCCCTGAGTAGTGCAGTTTTAAGTTCACCATGACCACTGAATAAAAGAAGTGAAGACGCATTTTTTATAAGCTTAGCCTCTATGTGAAGTAAATGTATTCATAAATTCCAACAACATTAAGACCTTGTTATCACTCCGTCTATTGTGTATTTTCAAGTTTCAAACACCAACTTGCCGGAATTGTGAATATTTTACTTTGTGTCAACGCTAACCCTGTATGAGTGTGTCATAAATTTTTGTATTCAGCAGTAATTTTTGATTCAAAAAAGGACTTAATTTGAAGTTAAGTCATGCTACTTTGTTGGCTTCCTCGTAGCAAATGTGAGGGATTGGTTTAAACCACATAATTAAATCACAACATTTCAAAGCATAACATTAAACATACTTTGTCATATCATATTTATGTAAGGTAGCATTCTTTTGATTGCCCTTGACAGGTTGTCCAGTACAAGGTTCAAAGCAGATTGGAAGAGAACAGAAAGAAAGCTCTTGACTTGCAGTTGAACTTCATTGTGGATCAAACAGAGAAGTATTCATCTTGGCTGGCAGAGAGCCTTGCTGTACCACCACCCTCCAGTGGTCCAGCATCGGGTGTCTCCACTGGGCCTTCCTCTCCAGTATCATCTAAACCAGAAGGTAAGTCTTAGTAATTGTAATGTGGCTAAATATCATTTAGGCAGAGTTAATTTTGAGCAAATGCTGTCAGCGGTCTTCCTCATCTGCAGTACGTGACCTTTGGGGTGGCTTCCAGGGGTTTTGCAGGGTTTCAAGGTTCATTGCTGTACACATGCAGTGTTGTCAACTGATCTTTGCGGATCAAAAGCTCAGCTATTACAAATCATTGCATATTCTTGCTCCCTCTCCTCCCTCTTTTGCATTTGGTTGCCAGGGTAAGTATCCTTTCAGGTGAGTTATTTCCACTGAATTTTTCAGTGTGACAGTGCCAGTTAGAGGGTGTTTGTTTGGATGGTTCATGAATTCCAGGGTTGCCATGGATACCTCCTTGCAGCTATGCCATCTGGCACCCCTCTAACCTTTAAGGCACCTGTTCCCAAGGTCATCTATTTGTGATGAGTTTAATTGTTTACCCACAAGGCACTTGTCCTTGCCTTCCAGATTGGATTGGAATTTGGAAATGTTGGCTTTTTAGGAAAGGGGAAAACCTGAGTGCCTGTAGAACCTCTCTGAGCATAGGAGAGAACCAACAACAAACTCAACCCACCTATGGTGTAAGCACTGGGAATTGAACCTAGGCCACATTGACCACTGCACCACCCTTGCTCCCCACTCCCTTGTCAGGCAAGGTAGTCCTTTATCCAGGCACCTATAATTGACTAGCCGTCAATGTTATTATGGTTTGTTGTTTGTTGTGAAGGTTTGTTGCCTGGTGAGTTTAAAAAGACATCTGTTGGTGGGAGTTATTAGTTATTTTCAGCACTGAAATGAAAAACTGGTTCCTGAGCATTGTTCAGTGGGAACCTTTTGTATTTCTTGAGATATCAGTACTCGACCTTAACTTTTTAAATCGCTGGTCCTGGTACCAGTTGAACTGAAAATTTACTAGTCCTGAGTAAATCTGTGGTAGTCCTTCCTGGTGGCAGCATGACAATATTATTTGCAATATCTTTTTACAATTAAATTTCATTGATGTCATCGTGAAACTTCATAATACCACTGCCAGAGTCAAAGAAGAGTGACAGGCATTGACCAGGCTAACCCACAATTTAATAAGTAGGCACTAGTCCAGGACTAGTGGACTACCGCTAAGGTCGAGCACTGGATATCCTTGTTTGGTTATTAATTCAAAATGTCAGGTAACAAAATTAACAGCCACCAAGGTTTTGTGGAAAAACTAAAGTGAATTAACAGGAGCCACCACAGGGTGCTAGTTGAACCCTGGCACTGACCAAGGTCTGCTAAAATGCACTGATTGGTTTTTCAAGGGATAACTTTTCAATTATTGGGGGAAGAAAATGAAAACTCTGTAACCAAAATCAATTTTTACAACATTTTTAGGTGGCGATAGTGAATTTGAGCCTGCTGAGGAATTAGATGATGAGGAGACAATTGATGTTGAAGAAGCTCAGGGGCAGTCTGAATCCAGAGAAAAAGAGCTGGAGATGCTGCGACAAGAAAGTGAAATCCCCTTGGAAAAACTTTTGGAGAGTCTTCCTCCAGAGATACTTGAGGAAAGGAGTGATGAGAGTGGAACTGAAGGAAGTGATAATGATGATGATGATTCATATGCTGAAAGTGATGCTTCAAGGTAAGTTTTGGTGGGTTGCAAAAACCAAAGCAAGCAAACTGCTCCAAGCACAAAAATAATTCATAAAAAATTATAGTCATTTGCTTGGTCTTTAAGTTTTCCTCTATAACCATGGTTCTTAGAGCCAGCAAATGCGGCATTGACAGGGTACAGTTTCTTTTTTCATGATGCATTTTCCTTTCTATTTCCCATAGCAAAGAAAGTGATAACAGCGACATTGAAGTAGATGTTGAGGGCAACATTGATGAAGAGCAAGAACAAGAAGCAAAGAAGAAACAGAAGTCATGCACAAGGTATATGTTTTTGAAGCAAACAGGTGACATAAATCAAATTGTTTTCAATTTCAGTAAGCACCCTCAAGGTTTCAATGCAGAGGAAATTATCCAACTTAAAGACAGTTTATTTTTCAGGACATTCAAGAACTTAGAAGTCCTGAACCTAAGTTAGCTGTTCTTGTATTGTACACTGTTTCCATTGTAGAGGAACCTCTGAGCTATTTCCAACCTATTGTAACTTAATATGGAGTTTAAGAGACCATGACTGGAACAGCTGCAAAAATTTTGCTCAAAAAGTGAATTTGTGTTCTTTTAATCTGTATCATGATTATTTCAACTAGCTTACATGTACTTGATCAAATGCAAGCCAATACGCTCTTCTCACGTATGGTAATATGCCTGTCCAACCTCATTTACGAGTAAAAATTCTTTTTAAATTCAAATACGAAAACATCGTCTGATTAGCATTTCAAAAGAACTTGTACTCAAAAACTAGTTTGGACGGGCATATTACCATACGTGAGAAGAGCGTATTCTTCTGGAGTTGAATTCCTAAGAACCATATCCAAGTTCAGAAGAGAAAGACAATTTTGTATGCCTTGTTTACATCCTCCATGAAACTTGAAATGAGGCATTTCCACATCAGTGGTGCAGTGAGGGCAAAGAAATGTACAGTAAAAGTGTGCTTCTCACGCAGAGCTCTTGTTTTGCCTTCTCAACCTATTGCTTTTGTGATGTTCTTGTTGCTGTTGTTGTTGTGACATCTTAAACTCCATATTCTCTTGTGGCTGATTGTAGAAAAGCTGATGGTACAGGTGAGTCAGCTGAAGCAGATGTAGAGTTTGTTGTAACTGAAGAAGGTACAGAGGAAGATGATGAACAGACTCTAGAAGAAGAGGAGAGGATGGAAGGAGAATCTGACCATAAAAATGAGATTGACAGCCTTCAGAAAGAAGGTACGAATACAGTTCTGTTGTGTTAGTGAAGATCCATTCTGAGGTTAAACAAGCATCCAACCTAAGCAAAGCTGGACTACCAAAATTCCAGACAATGGTTACTAAGGAATAAAATGAATTAAACAAGTCCCTAGTTGATTATTAAGTGGATTGATGCCTTTTTATGTACCAAGGTGAAATGCCAATTGAAGAGCTGATGAAGATGTATAGTGCTGCTGAGAATGAGTCAACAGATATGCAGAGTGATGTGGAAAGCTCGCAAGAATCATCTGAAGAAGGTACTGTAGGAAGTGTGGAACTGGTCTACAAATAAATTTTCTTTGTGGTATCCAATTATTGTCTTCTTAATTTGCAGAAATAAGTGATGAAGAGGGGATGGAGTATCTTGTTCAGACAGACCAGGAAAAAGCCAGGGAGTCACAGGTGTGTTCTGTTACCTTTGAAAACTGGACTTGTATCAGAGCAACTAGATTTCTGCATGCATTTGGAACTTATAAAGGCAATGATGAAAAGTTCAGCATCTTTAGCACATTGGTCGCTTGATATGTTCTTGATTGTCACCATTCATCAAGTTGCAACTTGTTGAAAAGAACATATAGAATCTTTAATATCATTATTATTCTTGTTCTGCCACTTAACATAATGCTATATCTAATGACCCATTCTTTTTTCACCTGACATAATATAGTCTTCAACATGAATTGGACAAGAGTTGACTGTAGTATTTTTGAAAAGTAGTATAGGTAGTGACCTCTACTTAGTACTATAAAGGAGATGCTGAGTCATTGCCAGTACTAATGTTTGTGATGCACTAAGTAACGAATATTATTTTATTCATCTTTAAACACAGTATTTCAATAATCGGGACAATAATGGTGAAATAATATTGTTTTGTAGAGTGCTGATTCTGATCCAGACCAAGAGCTGACAGATGCAGCTGCAACTGCACAGAGCTTACAACCCCGAGGATTTACCTTGGAGACTACTGAAGTAAGTATCTAGCGCTTATTCCATCCTCAAGGGGGCATAGTTATTTAGGAGTCATTCAAAAGAAACTTATCCAATTTATTGTATTTGAAAATGCTTGCCATGCATGTTACACACCGTTCTGCTGGTAAAGGTTGTCTTTGTAAAGGTGGTTTTTTGTTGCTGCTGTTTCTAAGAAAGAGTAAGAGTTTTTATATAGGTGACTCTTCTTCTTCCATAACTTTACAAAGTACATGTGCTTGTGTAAAGTACTAAATAGATCTTTGCAAATATGTTGGACCTCAGAAGAACACTACTAAGTTGGTCACATCAGAAAACCACAAACCCAAATGGTAGAACTACAATACATTCAACTCTCTCCATAACTGACTTCTATAAAAGGACTGGCAACTTTTTGCTCCTCTTTGCCCAGATCAAGACAAAGGTGCCATTTCTGCTGCGTGGTGTCTTGCGTGAATATCAACTGATTGGCTTAGACTGGCTGGTAACCATGCATGAGAAACACCTAAATGGCATTCTAGCAGATGAAATGGGATTGGGTAAGACAATCCAGACGATAGCATTGCTTGCACACCTGGCTTGTGAGAAGAGCATGTGGGGTCCTCACCTTGTTGTTGTTCCCACATCTGTCATGCTAAATTGGGAGCTGGAGTTTAAGAAATGGTGTCCTGGATTTAAAATCTTGACTTACTATGGCAGCCAAAAGGAACGCAAGGCCAAGAGACAGGTGGGTGCATTATTGGTCTTGTTTTCTGTCAGGGCTTCAACATTTTTTTTATATACCTCTGCAACCTGCAAGGTCAAATTATGTCAATGTTAAATGTCAAAGTCAGTAGGTCAAATAATATGCAGATTAAGATGAGCAAGCAAAATGATCATGTTTTATGTTGTTTTAGAAATCTTGTATGGGCTTCTGATTTAAGTTGTTTTAAAGTCTTGGAAGAACAGATTCAAGAGGATTCTAATACTGTTGCCTTGTTGTGTTTCTTTTCCATGTGTACAAAACATGTGCTACCACTGACTGTTTGTGGGAGATTTCTGGAAGGAAATGGAAAGCTCTGTTTTGCAGCACTTAGTTTGACCCTAGCAAGAGTTAAAACTCCTTAATTGAGCAACAAAAACAATAATGACCAAATCCCATTTATTTTGGACACTTCAATTTGTTTCAACAGGGCTGGACAAAACCGAATGCATTCCATGTGTGCATCACATCATACAAGCTTGTTATTCAAGATCATCAGGCCTTCAGAAGAAAGAAGTGGAAGTACTTCATTCTTGATGAGGTTTGTTCATCGTCAGACCTCATAATTTACTGTGTTGCTGTGTTAAGGTAGTCCTGTAAATTATTGTTCAAAGCTCAGTTTCTCTTTGTATTTTACAGGCCCAAAACATCAAGAACTTCAAGTCCCAAAGATGGCAGTACCTGCTAAACTTCAACAGCCACTGCCGACTGCTCCTTACAGGGACACCTTTACAAAACAGCTTGATGGAACTGTGGTCTTTGATGCATTTTCTAATGCCCCATGTTTTTCAGTCACACAAGGACTTCAAAGAATGGTTTTCCAACCCCCTTTCAGGAATGATTGAAGGCAGTAGAGAATATAATGAGGGGCTCATCAAAAGACTTCACAAAGTGAGTGCCTAGTGTCACAAATACTTGAAAGGGATGCCAGTTGTAGCATAGTATATATGTTACAAGTCAAAATGTATTCAGGTTCAGTAAAAAATTGAACCTTGGTTGATTCTCAATTTCCTTTGTCTCCTGGCCCTAGGAAATATAGAATCAAACTCGGATAAAAAAAAGAAAAGATTTTAATTAACCTGAATAGGCCACTTCCGAGTTCCAAAAACCTTCACTTTCAATATGAGGCCAAGTGCACAACCTTTCTTGTGAAAGTGAGTTTATTTGCACAAGAATGAAAAATCATTTCCATATCAAAGGCTGAGCACTTAACCTTATTTCGATACAGAGCCCCAGGGGAACTCAGAAATGGCCTATTATTTAACAATCATTCCATGAGTGGGCATTGGATATGAGTTGGCTATAATCATCTTATATGCAACAAGTGCGAGTAGAATAATTGTTGTATTAAAAAAGGCCACAAAATATCGAGAATTCTTCCTGACTTCACTTGTAAAAACAACCTATTTTCAGCTTGCATTCAATTTTGAGCAGACATGTACAGTTACCATATTTGGAGAGAATGGTATAGTGGCTCATATGCCATGATGGCTAAGCCAACCAGAGCTCTAGAATTGCATTATCCAATAATTCAGTTTTTAACAACTGCGTCGCTTAGTGGAGGTGGGTGCCGGGGATGTCCAGGGGCTTCCACCTTTGGCACAGCCAGCCCCTAGACAGAGTTAAGCCCCCATGGCCGGCAAACCCGCGCCCTCCAGCCATGAGCCCGCACGCCAAGCCGAAGGGACCTCCGAGCAGAAAACCAAGCTCAGAGAGAAGGGGCTCATGGCTGGGAGAATCCTGAGTCCCAATATGCCAAACCCAGAGGCACCCACCTATGTTGAGCAGGAAGAAACATACACAGGCTAAACACCACACAAGTGCCAAACGTACAACACCAACACCCCATAAATGCCACAAAGTTGTAAATTGTCACAAACGTCCAACCCCAATGCCCCATAAACACTGCTAACACGGCAAAAACGCCACAAGGGTCCAACTCCAATGCCCCATAAACGCTACAAACACTCCAAATGCCACAAACACAACCAGCCCGAACGCCTCATAAACACTACAAACGCTGTGAACTTAACAATCGACCATCCCAAGCACTCTGTTAACAATAAAAACACTGTAAACGCCACAGGGGTCCCTCCCCAATGTCCCATAAACACTACAAACACACTAAACGCCACAAAAAAGGACCTGCCCGAACGCCTCAAATGCTGTGAAAGCCACAAAACGTCCAACCCCAACACTTCGTAAACAATACAAACGCTGTGAACACAATAAGGGCCCCC
Organism: Porites divaricata; assembly: GCA_038088405.1. Lineage (NCBI taxonomy): Eukaryota > Metazoa > Cnidaria > Anthozoa > Scleractinia > Poritidae > Porites > Porites divaricata. Next base: position 28,613,114 of record JBBMOI010000001.1, on the reverse strand, counting down.
ACCCCCAAAGCCCCAGACACTCTAAATGCCCCATGGAAACGAACCAGCCTAAATCCCTCATAAGTGCTACAAACGCTGTGAATGCCACAGGAATCTCACCCCAATGTACCATAAATGCTATATGCCACACCACAAGAAAAATAAAGAACTAAATAAAGACCAGCCTGAACGTCTCAGAAAGTGCTACAAACGCTGTGAACACCCCAAACGTCTAACCCAAACACTCCATAAATAAAATAAACGCTGTAGACGCCCCAAAGATCCAACCCCAATGACCAAATCCCCACAACCCAGCCATGGCCCCCCTTTCCAGGCACCCGTCACACTGAAGCAAGATGAAACAGTGGAAGGAGACATAGAGGGAAGGGGGGGGGGAAGACAGTAAAAGAATGATCCAAAGGCTAAACGAAGAGAATGGCCGCCAGGAAAAATACTGTACTGAGCACATGGAGGTGATGCGAGCAAGGCTGACCGCGCTTGAGCCAAACGACTGACTGCTGACCATGCCCACGTTCCTTGTTGTTAACTGTGTTAAATAAATATTTATTTAACTTCATTTAATAATATTTTTTTTTAACCTGAATTTAATTTTGACTTGTAACATGTATACCTTGGCCACTCAATCCAATATTGCATAGTCGTTATTGCTATGTGGTAATTTCAAGTGGCCAAGAACAAAAAACTCTTTTAAAACCCACTGATGTTTACTAATAATACAGACATTTAGTGGATCCTGTCGAGAGGTACATCAAGAATAAATCATCAATTTTGCCTTCTGTCGTTGTTGATTGCTAAGTTTGAAATATTTTTGTTAGAGATAATAAGACAATGTTCTTTTAGGTTCTAAGACCGTTTTTGTTAAGGAGACTAAAACAAGAAGTTGAAACTCAAATGCCTAAGAAGTATGAACACTTGATCAGATGTCGGTTATCAAAGAGGCAACGTTACCTTTATGATGACTTTATGTCCAGAGCCAAGTAAGTACTGGGATGAAAATGTTTGTTGTTCTTACTGTCGTCTTGGATTTTGTAAGTTTCTGCTCAGTTAATGCTGTAGAACTTGTTAGCTTTAAACATCACTTCCATGTTAGTCACATTAGATTAACAAGGCCAACTGCTCTGTGTCCAAGGTTACTTTGTATCCATTGATTTTGGTTTTGCAGTCAATGGCCAAGATTAAAAGCTGCTATAAAACCCATGGCACCTCACTATAACGTGTTAGTGGTTCCTGTCGGTAGCTACATACACTGTAATAGAATAATAATAAATTACTGTATTAGTAATACTGTAAATGCGGCAATGGACATTTGGGCTAAGGTAAACTCAGGATTTTGCAGGACAGAAGTCTTTAATGTCAGATTAAGAAGGGGTTCTCATAGCTTCACAGGAGCCTTTGGGAATCTCATGATACTATTGCAGCCTTACTTCAGGTTTAAGTCACCAATATTGTGTTTCAGGACAAAGGAAACTTTGGAATCAGGCCACTTTCTCAGTGTAATCAACATTCTCATGCAACTAAGAAAGGTATCTCATTATTATTCTTTCTTTCTTTTTTTCTTTGTGCTTTTGATCATATTTGCTTAGAAAAGGCGCATTACAAATTTTTAATTATTATTATTATTATTATTGTTATTATTATTATTACTTTAGAAAGCAAATGAATTTTTTAAATTAACTGTGGAATTCTCAACACTTTTGGTCAAGACTGTTTGCTATCAAAGTTCCTTGCTCCACTGAGCTGTACAAATGGGTTGCAGTGAATTTAATTATGGAGTTATCCCTTCAACATACATGTCATTTATGGGGGGAGTAGTATTTCATTCCCTGGAGACCTAAAGGGTAACTTTGCTCAAACCCAGACCCAGGGAAAATTTTGGGCACTTTTTTTTTATTATTAGTAGGCTGTGTACTTTAAGTACTGTTAACAGTCATGTAAAATTGTATATTCTCTGCAGGTCTGTAACCATCCAGATCTTTTCGAGCCCAGACCAACAGTTTCACCCTTCCAGACAGAGGGAATAGTGTTCTACACTGCTTCATTAGTGCTCAAGGCTTTGGAATATGATCCTCTTAAACAAGTCAATTTTGGCTACTTGAACTTGTGTATATCTGACATTGAAAGAACAGTTACAAGCTATGCAGCATATCGCACTCAGTCCCTTCAGACACCTTCACAGATGATTATTGAAGTAGACACCCTTCCTGAACCTACCAGGCAACTGGTGCCACCAGTAAAACCAAGGAGAATCTCAATGTCTGGGTATCCTGTGGCACCATTGACTGGAGTAAAGACTGATATTTCTAACAGTGTTCATCCATCTGGCCATCATGTGCCTTCTGTACCACCACCTCCTTATTCCGCACACCCACAGCATAGGATTCATGGAGCTTACACACCAGGTAACCTACCCTATGGTATGCCACCTGGTTGGTCTCAAGAGCTACCAGGCTACCCACGTCCTGGCTACATGGGATCTGTAGCAGGGAGATTACAACCAGGGACGCCTGAAGGACAGCATGGCTACTCAACACGGCATAGTACTGGAGCGCCAGTAGGCTACCCGGCTTCTAGATTACTTATAGCCGGATATGGAAGAGCTCCCCCTCCCCCTTATCCAGGTCATACAGCAGGGTATGATACCCAGCGTCAGCCCTTGGCAAGACATCCATCTTGGCCAGCTTCTCCTTCTGTCAGCAGTGTCACATCTGAACCACGGCAAGTAGTTGCTAGTAATGCTGACCTTCCAGTGTCACAAGTTAGAGTACCTGTAGTACAAAGTGTGAAGTCTGATTCAGCAAGTAGACATACTCACCCTGAGATAAAACCTGTTGCTGTTTCACCCAGCAAGAGGATTGCCCTGGAGAGCAAACCGGCAGTCACTGTTCCAGCTGTCTCTCACATAAACAAAGATTCTCCTTTTTACCTGGTATGTGATTGCAATGATAGATTACTCTAATGGAGCAGAAAGTAAACTGTAAGCTAGCTGGCAGCCCTTCCACAACTCATCTCCAGGCACCTGCCATACCATCACTGAGACACCCCTAGTGTGTAGAGTGTTGGAGGGAGGGGAAGGCTAAAAGCCAAACTAGCAAACAATGGTGCACATAACATTTTCTTGTGGAAAACAAGTTTGCTGATAGTTTGTGGATTATTGTAAGTCCAAACCTTGGCAACGGGTTTTTTTTTCTTTTCTATTCATTTTTCTTTTCTTATTTTGAAAATTTTCTATGTCTTTTATTTACCAAAGGTAAAACAACAACGTTAGACAACAGGGGTCTTTTTTGCACGAGCATGCGCGACCGCTGACTTGACAAAGAGCACGCGACCAGTGACAGCGACCGTGGTGCATAGTCATAGGAGCCAAATTGTTCACTTTGAAAGCTTGCTTGACATTGAAATGGTAGCAGGAACTTAGGAAAGACCTTCGTTGTACAAAATAAGTAAAGATCTGGTGATTTAAAGTGGAGACTGATGCGCTGAACGAGGTGAAAGAGCAAGTTTCTCAAGGATGTCTGACACGAACATGGCTGCTTGTTATTGTTTGGCGCCCGACTCATGTCTTGATTCCCGTTCAAGAACCGCAAAGTTTGGCATAGAATGCATTGCTGATGCGTAGTTTTTGAGCAACATGTTCTTTATTTAGTGTTTGTCTATAAATCGGATGTAAATTAGTTTCTCGATACTGTAGAGGATTTCTGTCAATAATTTGTTCATAGCTGATTTAGCCATATTTCGGGAGTGGATTAATAACGATCAGCGGGCGACTACCACGCTGTTATCAGTTGGAATAGAAAGTTGTTCCCTTAAGTATTTTAGCAATACAAAGTTTGTTTATCGGAAAATTGTAGAACTTCTTGTTTTTGCGTGGACTAACATTGTAACGCATTATTAACAGGAATATTCATTTAGCCAGAACTCAAGTGCTGTAATAATTTTTAACTTTTGGTCAGCATCACATGTTTACTGTACTTCTTCAGAAACCTAAGATTCTACTTTAATTTCGGTCCTACTGAATACAGTTTTGACTGTGTCTCATTGATATTCATTTTTTTATTTTTCGAGACATACAGAGTGACTACCACCAACATCTCACCTGGTGACTAATCTACGTCTCGTGTGCTCTTAGTTTTGTAGCTTTAAAGTGCTGGGAAAATTGTAGAACATATGTTAATTCACTGCTGAACTCAACACCGGCTTTTGCGCACTTCGAACACGCTCGCTGAAATTTGCTGGTTTTTTTTTTGTTTTTGTTGAATATTTCTGTTCCTTTCCCATTTCAAAACGAAGAAAATTGAAAGTGTTTACTTGCATCAACAAACGTTTCGTCACTTTGTTTAGACTTTGATGAGGTTAGTGCAATCCTATAGGCACTACATATATGCACAGTGTTGTCCAGGTCAAGTGGGGAGGTGAAATTTGATGGTAGCTTGTGTATGTTAAAGCTGGTCTACTTCGCTTTTGTTAAGACCATGTTACAGTTTTTTTGCAAACTACACATTTTGTTAAATCACGAGCACATTCACCGAGACGAACGAGAAAAATAATTGCGATGATGGCTTTGAGACGTGCCATTTTGATGAAGGCAGACACTGTTTTGAGCCTCCATGCATATCGTTTGTTCAGCGGTCACGCATGCTCATGCAGAAAAGACCCCTGCTATGTTAGACAAGTCATTTGTTTGGGATTTGTAGAAAGACATGGAAAGGCAGAAAGGAGGCTATGAGAAATTCGCTTCTCTCCATTTTTGGATCAAAGGCTAATGCTTGATTTAGATCATCATTAATTAATATAAAACTTGAATGTCATCTGATTGGTCCATTCCAATCCCCGAGGATGGTATCGTGCCCCATTTAATGATCTACCAGTGTTTTCAGTTTCTTGTTTGTACACTGAAGGCATTTTTGCATATAATGTTACAGGAAAACCTTGTAGAAAAGAGAGCTAAAGAGAGAAAACAAAAGCTGACGCGCATCGTGGAAGTAAACAGCCGTCATGCTCAAGCTCAGCCTGTTTATGGAGTGGACCTGGTGAAGGCTGTATCTGTTGTTCATAATGTGTGGTCTACAGTCAAACGCTCTGAGTATTTAACAAGCATGATAAAGACCCCAGAGTATAGAATTGATGAGATGAGGGAAATAATAAGAAGGTAGATTGCACATAAAACAACACCTTGTCACTGGATATTATATTCTCTAAAACATAGCAGTGTTGCCAGATTTTTCAGGCTCTTTGTCAAGTAGGAAAATCAGTCCCAATAAAGCTGCAAATGAAGCTTATAATGCTGCATCCTCAGCAAAATTTCCAACAGCATTAATTGGCACTGAGTAGTGTGCTGAACCCGAGAAAAAATCAATTAAAAGACAAAGCCCTCTATGCTAGCCTTTCCTTACAATAATACATTCATGTTTAAGGTACATTTTTGCACTGACAGTACGTGATGAATTCTCAACTTCAATGGTCCGTGTTTTTGAATGACCTTGATATTACTGAAGTTCTGAGCTGTCAGGTAATTCTAATAATGATAACTATTTGGCATGGTGTGTTGTTAATCTGATACTGTGTATGAAATGTGAATTGTACCATTGAGTTTCCCTTTGGTACCTTTTCTTGGTTGTTCAGTCTTTGGTTTGACTCTCTCTAATTCAGGCAGCTAGTACTTGTCCCATCAATGTCCCATCTCAGAAATAGTTGACTGTACAACAGAAATCTCTTCCTCATGCTTGCTTTTTCTCTCTTTTTATTTGAAGGTTTGTGTTTGTAATCCCAAAGACAACAGCTCCTCCCATTAGACTACACACATCACATCCTCCACCATCGTTCATCACAAAGATGCAGATCCTTGAAGAAAGGCTCCATCATGAATTAATGCCTAGGACAAAGTTCATGCATCCTGTTGCTAGAGGAATGTCCATGCAATTTCCTGAAGTACGCCTCATTCAGTATGATTGTGGTAAGAACAAAAGAAATTAAAAAAACATCTTTTGGTTTTGCTTCAACCTCTGTTTAATGTGTACTTGAAAGTTGAACTATAAACAAACTTGTGTATTAATTTATCTGTTTTAATGCAGGCAAGTTACAAACTCTTGACCTTCTCTTGAGAAGACTAAAAGCTGAAAAACACAGGTAAGGGTGAGAACTTATTCTTTGATATCAAAGGAGCAAGCTTCTATCAAATTCTGCTACATAGATTATTGTATTCTAAAAGTTACCAGTCAAAGTTTTCCAAGAATTTAACCAACTGCCTCGCTTAAGTGGAAGGTGGGTGCCTGGGATACCCATGGCTGGCAAATCCCTGCAACCCAGCCATGAGCCCCCATTCCAGGCACCCGTCACACTGATGAAACAGTGCAAGGAAGAAAAATGGATGGGAGGGGGGGAAGACACTAAATAAACTGCTCCACAGAGCACTGCACAAACGCTCAACGAAGAACTCACAGATCCTAGCTGTATACAAAGCTACCACGAACCATGTGAGCCTGCACTTATGGAATTGACCGCTTGACCACTAAGCTTGTGGACCACATGACTGCTAAACTTGTGGACCGCTTAACCGCTAAGTTTGTAAACCGCTAGACCGCTAAGCTTGTGAACCGCTAGACCGCTAAGCTTGAGAACCACTTGACTGCTAAGCTGGTGGTGGTTAACTTAGTTAAATTACATTTAACCAAATTTTATCACATAATTAGATATTTATTAGTCTTGCTTGCATAACCAGTGAGACTCATAATCCTCAACACGTTTTTCGTCATATTTAGGACACAAAAGGGGGTCATTGTTCCAGGCAATCCTTGCAAAGACGGTGGAGACTAGGAATGAGAATCGTTGCGTGATTGAAGCCATGCATGCTTTGTGAAGAAAGCTTAGGAAAGATTAAATTTAGAGCTTTTCGGAAACATGTCGGTCCACGAATTCTATTGCTTCAAAGCATTGATCCCTTTGGAACAAGTGAACACTACTGAGTGGTCAAAAAAAATTAAGAATCTTAATTAGCAAAACTGCAATGGCCATTGTGTGCATTAAGGTCTTGTGATGAGCATGCAGTTTATTGTCGGTGATGATTGAAATGACGTGCCATGTAAATCACTTCTTTGATCTCTGGCAATGATGTAATTTCCCTGGATTTGAGGCCCCTGGAATTTTCGTGTGTTATACACGCATATGGCCTGTGACCACAGATGTATTTCCGATCATCGCTAACACATGTACTAAATCAATTCAGAAACAGATAAAAAGTATCGAAGACGATAAAACCTTTAGCGAATAAATCCTGTTTCATGTAGAATTAATCACCTCCTCATTTCTCAATCTAATCTCCAAGCAATTGAGACTGAACACCGCTGTAAGAGCATTCTCGTTTTTTAAAAATGCAACAGTTATGTGCTGCTATGAATCACATCACATACCAGTACTTTCCCCCTAGTCTTTAAAATGCCGGAGAAAAGTTCTCTTATGGGTAGTAACATAAATTGTGCCAGCCCTTTGAAATTTGCTTTGATGCATATTTTCAATTGAATGTCCTTCCTTCCACTGTGTTTCATCACGTGATCTGTTAGGCTCCATTCACACCAAAGCTTGAACATGGTTTAAAATTGTTTCCTTCATAAAAGCTGTCTACAGACCTAAGTTGATTGCTAGTTTAGTGCAAATTTCAAAACATTTTGAGTTTTATTTGAATTCTGTGTAAAAAACCTGTGTCCCAGGTTTCCACGTCTGTTTTTTCATTTCTTAAAACCTGGTTTAATTAAACATGTTTAGTTGGCATTGGTTTAAGACTTCTTCAAATTTTCTGTAAGGGTGCTTATCTTCACTCAAATGACCAAGATGCTTGATGTGTTAGAAAGCTTTCTAAACTACCATGGTTACATTTACCTGAGACTGGACGGTACCACAAGAGTGGAACAGAGACAGGTAAAGATACAGTGAAATTTTGTGTTTCAATATTATTGTTTGTTTGCCCCAAAATTTTGCATTGTTATGGTGCATGTAGTTAGATTTATTTGTTGGAGCTAGAGGTGTCTATAAACTCTCCTGGGCAAACCTAGGGGGAACCAGGCCTGTCACTATGGTCCATTACCTAGGCATTTCATCAGCTACTATGAACATGGCCCCAAGAGCTTCCTGGCTGTTCATTTCCCTGCCTACTAATATTGCATATACCCAGCAAGTTGAAGTGACAGCTCTGCGAGTTAAATCCTAGCTGTATTTTTTATTATTTTATTTTTAATAAAAATTGTACTTCCATGAAGATAAAATTATTATATTCATTAGCAAGAACATGGTTGCTAGTTGGATCTTTTTATGGAAGAAGAGAAAAAGTTTGTCTGATTAGCAGGCAGGTGTGAAACAAGTGAGCAACTCTGCTTACTGTCAGTCAACATTAATTTATTTTGTCGTGAGTTAAGGGATGTGCAGATAAAGGCCCTAAGTCACTGCTGATTTTATTTCAAATTCTCCCTTTGGTTTTCAAGCATACACAAGGGAAACTGGATGGAGAATTTAGCAGTTAATCAAAAGTCACTTGGTCTTTCTTTCCTGGCAATTTATTGTTGTAAATATTACTTGGTGTGCATGGGCCTAAATAAGGGCAAGTTACTAAAATGGTACTGCGCTTTTCACAAACATGCGAATTCTGAAGTTCAAAAGCCAACTGACAATTGCGTTTTTTGCTGCCGTCAATCATCTTAATGGACCCCTTAGCAAACAAAGCTTTACTTTAACAGGTTCAAAAGGTCATGGTTTGTGATTTGTGATTGGTGGATTTCGATCCGTTTTGTGTGTTTCTGTGTTTCAAGGGTCATTTCTTGTGATCATAATTATGATTGACGGCAGCGAAAAACACAATTGTGAAGGCGGCTTTTGAACTTTAGAGTTCACATGTTTGTGAAAAGCACAGTAATGTTACTTGGTTTGTATGAGACCCTATGTAAGGGCAATTTACTCACTGTGCAACTATTTTCAACTATATTGGTACAAATGTGTTTTTGGATCTGTACGAGATACTGTATTGACGCAAGGTGAGTTGAAGGTGTTATCAAATAGCATGGGGCTAATGGGACAACGTTGAGGCCTTATGTGCCCACTGGCACGATGAGACATGATGATGATTAATGTGACATGCAGTGCTTCTGGTAGTTTGTTTTAACAGAATACCTTTTCAAGAAAAATTAATAGTAAACAAAATTTTGGAAGTTTAAGCAAAGACGTTTTTGAGCGATGCCATCAACCAAATTTTCAGGCAAATCGTCTCTATAAGAGTTAAAACAGCTGCAATACAAATTGGTAGCGTGAAGGCACATAAAAATGGAAAAGAGTCTTTTCCAGTTGACTCACATCACATCGCTCTGAAACATCTTTGCTTGAGCTCCCTAATATTTTTTTTATAGGAGAACTATCAAGTACAAGGAAGTATCAAACTAATAATTTTTTATATGTATTCTTCCTGTTAGGTGTTGATGGAGAGATTTAATGCAGATTCACGCATCTTCTGTTTCATCCTGTCCACGCGCAGTGGTGGTCTCGGAGTGAACCTAACAGGAGCTGACACTGTGATATTTTATGACAGTGACTGGAATCCCACCATGGATGCCCAAGCACAGGACAGATGTCATCGTATTGGTCAGACAAGAGATGTCCACATCTACCGACTCATCAGTGAGCGTACTGTGGAGGAAAATATCCTGAAAAAGGCAAACCAGAAACGAATGTTGGGTAACATTGCTATTGAAGGAGGAAACTTTACAACAGCTTACTTCAAAGAGGTGAGTCGCTCCTGTTTCACCTCTCTGTCATCTCTCCAACCTGTTGATGATTATTTTCTTTCTTGATGATAATGTCTGTGACAAAATCAGGGAGAAAAATTGTTTAAGCAGGTCAAGGTTAAAGTTCTAGTTCTACATTTTTATAACCACTACAATTACTATTAGTCTTCTTCAGAAATAAGGCTTTCTGTTTTTTTAAGTCATGGACTTAAGCATGTGCATATTAGCACTAAAGTGTGACACGTTTGTGTCTTTAATCTTTAATCTTTAATCACAGTTCGTAACCATACATAACTGATGCAAATGAACTAATACTAATATATACAATCAAACAAAAATGCAAAGATGGTTAACAGGATGGCAGTAGGGGGAAACCAAATTCCCATGCTAAGACATACCCTCCAAAAAGAAAAAAAGAAAGAAAAAAGTTAATTAATTAATATATAAACATGTAATTAAAAGACTATAAATTAGGCTATAAATTATAAGCCTAGATGACTAATAATAATGCATCAACTTATATTAAAGACACTATGCCTAGTATTTTAAGGTAAAATTATGAGCGAAGGTACTTAATCAGTGAAACTTTAAAAGACTGAAGGCTAGGAGATGACATTACTTCAGAAGGCAAAGAGTTCCAATCATTAATATATCTATGGAAAAATGAATATTTAAAATAATTTGTACGGGCAACTTTAGGCCTTATTTTATACGCATGCTTACTTCTAGTTCGAGTTAATCCGATAATATCAAAGTAATGATGGCAACTGATATCACAGTAACCAAATATAATCTTATACATTTGAACTAGGCTAAGATATTTCCTTCTCAGTTCTAAAGAGTCCCATTGTAACGCTAGCAGTCTTTCAGGATATTCTTTGTCGGGGCCACATATTAGTCGGGACGCTCTTCTCTGAATTGCTTCGATTGCCTTGGTGTGCTTCATCAGATAAGGGTTCCAGACCGGGCAGGCGTACTCGAGGATAGGTATTACTAGCGCCTTGAAAGCTGTCTTGATACCAGTCTTGTTTGAATAACCAGATGTCCTTTTAATCAAGCCCAACACCTTGTTAGCTTTAGCACAAATTGAGTTAATGTGATAATCCCATGATACATTTGTGTACTAATCAGCATAATGTTAACCATGACTCAATCAACTTAGCTTTGCTACTCCTCAAACCCCCTTTGTCATCAATGTGCACTTTTTTTTATTCCAATCTAGTTATATGTTACATTCACAGGGAACGCTGAAAGATCTCTTCACAATTGAGCCAGAAACTTCCATTGATCAACCAAAGACTGAAGCTGTTAAAGAAACTGAAACAGAAGAAGAACTGCCTGAAGAACCAGAGACAGCTGGCACTGATGTTAGTGTCGAAGTCAATAGTGAAAAACCAGCAGGTGGAAAAGTGTCTCAGAATTTACTGGAACAGGTATGACTGCCTTCAGAACAAAACCTTTTCTGCCCTAAAAGCAGTTGAACTAATGCTTACTATGAGTTATTAACCAAGCTTGATGTCAAGATGGCTAGATATCGGCTACATTCAATCAGAGAGCAGAATTTGCCACATCTTGCCCATACACAGATTCAGTCATACACTAAAACTAGATATTGGCTCAAGTCAGTAGCTTTCATTGAAGTCCTCACTCTTTCACGTTTTTTCCCAGAGACAGAAGTAAGAAACACCTTAAGGCCCACCCAGAGGAGGAGTAAATGTCTTCCCACAATGCATTGCAATTCAAAGTAATATGTCACGATTCTCATGACGTCATCATTCGGCTCAGACGCTTGAACAAGTCAGAACAACATGGCGAAATGTGTTGTTAGAAATTCGCGGCTATCGGAAATCCGCTACCTTTCAGAGGACGATTAGTCTATTTGCCCTTTTGGTCGGGGATGCATTGAATTTGTTTTTCGTAATGCTCATGTAATTTTTGTGAAGGATATGACAAAAAGGAAGGTTTCGTGATGCCACTCGAAAAGTCCTGAATGATCTAAAAACTAAACTCTGTAGTTGATTTCCTCGAACCTGGTATGGTTTCTGGACCACTAGCTGTTAAATAAAGGTAAGTCGAATGCACCATTCTTTATTGAATTATGGAACACTCCTTCCTTGGAGATTTTTATTGTTCATTTTGTGTTGTCACTTAACCAGATTTTCGATCTAGGCTTGTGCGAGTTGCATGCAAGTACCGTCGTTGTTTTGTCAAGCAATTGAAATAAAAGGTAACTCACGTTTCTAACATTTCTTTAGTCACCAGATCCTTAGAGAAGACGATGATCCTTATTAAGAAGGTGCTCCGGCGGTACTTCCATTGTTGTTCGTAAAATGGCGCAAGTTCCATTCATGTAAACATTGATATGTCATTGATTCATAGCTAGGCTTCATAGTTTACTGTTTACTTTTCAATAGATCTGTATATTAAAGAATGTGCTATTTGCTGCGAACTTCTTTTGTACCGAATTATATTTTTTGCCTCTGGTGTTGTTGTTATACTTTCATTTTATAAATGAAAGAATTGTGCAAGCTTGAAACAGAGTCCATTTGTGCCTACCTTCAGCTACCTTTCACCCATAAAAAGCAGATGCCTGTATGGCCTGTATGCTGTCCAAACCATTACTTAAGATACATCCCTAACAATAGCCTCTTACACATAATTGGCAACTATTAATTTTGGATGGGGATGTATAAAGTTGTCTTTGCTGCTATTGATGTGCTGAAGAGGCAGTGGTAAGTTCTCCGTAAAACCCCATACATTAATTTTATTATGCATATATGCTTTGACTCTATGCATATTAAACTATTTGTGAGAAAAAGTATGAAATTGTTAAATGTACAATAAATGTATGGGGTAATACAGAATCTTACCGAGGCAGTTCATAGAAGAGTGAAAAAAATTTACTTACTTGTTTACATACAGTTTTGAGGTTTGAGAATATCATCTAGCTTCTGCAGTCAGTTACCATAAACTGCTGCTTATAAGTCCTTGGCATATACATCCTTGTAAAGGGTTGTAGAAGGGGTTATAAATGGAGGGGCTTATAACTGGAATAGAGAAAGCACTTTAAAATAAGCTATAGCTGCAGCTGATAAAAATACATTTTGTACTCACTGGTTTTTGATTAAGCTTAAAAATGCCACAATAAATCAAATTCAATTCATTACATTTGGAACAGACTCTAGAGGGGGACTTATATCTGTGGAGCTTATAATCAGATGTGTATTTTGTTTACAGTCTTATAAGCATGGTTTGCTGCATGTTATTGAACGTCTCACCACCACTCCTAAGATAACTAGCCTCTAATCTTATTAAATTGCAAACTCAGTGATAACCTCAATCCTACACATGATCAAAGTTTCATAAAAACCTAAGAGAAAGTAGCCTGCGAGAGTATCCCGTTTTTTTTTTTTTTTGCTCTACTACTAGTTTCACCCACCAAGAAAAACTGGATGAAACTAGAGCCGAAAATCCGGTTGCTCTCCCAGGCTATATTCTATAGGCTATAGAGAAAACAGTGTAGTCTCATAATATGGTTTCTGTAAAATTTATTATTCATATTTACTTTTTAGTACAAAACATGTGAATATCAAGAGAGAATTTATGGCAACTCTATAATAAGGACCCAGAAATGAAAATAATTTTAACAGTCATTTTGCTCAAGATTAAATTAAAAGCTTTGAACCAATGAAAAAAATGATTGTTAGCTTAATAGATATTCATTTGATTACATGGAAATGAGCCAACTAACCTCAGAATATCTTTCTTCTAAAAAGCCTGGTTGGTCAGGCATGTTTCAAAATGTTGTAGTGTTCTCAACCCGGGACAGTTAGAAAAGAATTAGACTGAAACATGAAAAAGTTGGAGCTATTTACCATGGTGTGTTCTGCCTTGGAGAACTCATTTGTCTATGCATCTTTTGTTCAGGGCCATTTTGTGCATCGGCAGGTGCACCTTTATAGCTCTTGTATAGTTGTAAAAATGCAAGTGATCCTGTCATCACATTTGCATTGGCCTGCTATGGGACTATTGAAAAGGAAAACTATCACATGCAGGACATAACACTCTTAGTGGAGAGCAACTGTATGGATATTGATATAAAAATGCCACTAAGATGGTACTTTCTGTGATGTAAAATGAGGTAACAAGAAGATCCATCCATACATTCTAAAATCTATAGTCCAACTGAGTCTGGTTTGCATCATCACTTTGATATCTAACCTCCACTAATGAAGGGCATCACTGATTTCATACACTTGCAGGTTTCCCTAAAAATATATATGGGATAAACACCTCAATCACAAAATATATAAAAATTTATTTGGCAATAAAACAGTTAAAAAGAATGCTAGGAAAGCCATGGAAGCCATTTTTTTTCACCTTTTATGAATCCAAAGAACTTACATGTTAGTTATCAAAGAGACCCATGGCAAGATTTCAAGACTTGAAGATCTTTCATATTTAAGGATAGATTTTAATTTTAATCACTTTATAATATTATTAATTTCTTTGGTATTGGCTACCCTGCCTTATGGTAAAGCAAAGGAAATTGAAATGATTGAAGATTTGGCACGGGTAATGCCTGGGAATGTGATATGTGACATTAATTAAGTCTCTGTATAATAATATATTGGCAATGTTTGAAGTATTTAACAGTGTTCAGATAAAGCCATTTTGCTTAAAAATCAGAATAAATAACACAAAAAACTACTTTCAAGAGTCTCCGCATTTCCTGAGTGATAACACGTTTTGCAGCATTCTGTAAGACTTACCACAAAACCATCAAAGTTGACCGATTTCTCAGCCTTCAAAATGTTTAAATTCCTGGTCACTTTGGGTCACTTTGGGTCACTTTAGTAAAAATAAAAAGATAAACCTCTGGATTACTTAAATTTTAGACTTAATTAAACAATACCCCACTAGAAAAGAAACTACAAACATGTTTTCGGAACTATTCGTAGGCAGTAACCGATGACAGACCAGGACATCACAATTCAAATACAAAAAAATATATGTTCCAGAAGAAATACTCCCGTAAAGCTTCCGTTTATGACAAAGAATGTATGAATTGTCTTACTTACCTCTCGTTAGGATTCTAACCCGGTAAAAATGTTGCACAAAAACACTGTAAAAACACAACTTGCGAAGGAAAACTCCGCCATCTTGTAAGAAACACAATCGCAATGCAGTGTGGGAAGACATTCACTCCTCCTCTGAGGCCTGCCCATATTAGAAGTCAAGGAAATCTGTGATTATTTTTATTTATAGAGTATCAAAAAATAAATAGTCCAGGAGTGGCTCAATCTTATAATAGGGTTTCTTTTTCTTTTACAAGGCTGTACTCTAGCACCACCTTACTTTGCTCTTGAGTGACTAGGAAACCTTAGTTTTTTCATAGAAATCCTATGTGTGGCACCCTGGATTTCCCAATTCAGGGCACTGGGCTCCCTTCTTAGAGATCAACCTTGTTTTATATACATATTTACAAACAACCCTAGGCAATACCTGTTTGGGTGAAAAAACATGTGTAATTTTTCTGTCATTGAACACCCTGTTTGAGACCAGCATTTGGGATTTGCATCTTTCAGGAGGATGACAAGTATCCCATCCCTGTCATGTGGGATTTCTCTCCCAGTTTGAATACAATAGGAGTTTCTCAACAGACTTAAATTATTATTAATTATTTTATGAATTAACTGTGATCAAAAGGGTTACCACTGGTCTCCATTTCTTGTCAGCATAATCATGATGAGCTGTAAACTTCAATGGTCCGTGTTTTTGAATGACCTTGATATTACAGAAGTTCTGAGCTGATATTAATTTTAATCTGTCAAACCCCTTAAATTTTTTATTGAATGCAAAGAGAATTAAACCAAGGTTTTCTCTTTTGCACTCTTGTGACATTTTGTAGGCATTATTCAAAGCTGAAGATGAGCAGGATGCATGTGCTGCTACTCGCGCCAAGGCAGAACAAGCTGCTGAGTTGGCAGAATTTGATGAGGGAATCCCTCTGAGTGAAGATGGATCTGGAAAGGTAGGTACCACCCACAGCGATGTCCAGAATCAGTGAAGAAATCAGCTCATCTCTCTTCCACATGCCCTCTCAATCTGATTATTACATAGAAGGGTCTGTCAGAACCCATTGGTCACTGTGTAATACTGGTGATGATGTCAATGTGACTGTGGTGCAGTTGGTAGTTCACTGCTATTCACCCCCTTTAATAGTTACCAAGTTAGATAGACTTTCAACACCTTATTTTTATTGCACCTGCAAATTACACAGTCATTGATGCTAAGTCTACACCAAGTGTACCTTCCATTTACCAGAACTGACCGGCCAGACCATTCCTGTCATAATGAGAATTTCACTTCTAATCAAAACTATCCAGCCAGATCAGTCATATTCTGAATAGTATGCACTAAGGAGATGGTTTTTCAGCAAAAACTCCTTGAAAAAGCCAATTACATTTGCTAACTGACTGGTCCGGCAATGGTCCAGCTGGCCAGTTCTGACAATTGGAAAGTGCCCGTAGATTCTTACTAAAGCTAAAAGGCAATCAAAACTGTGTATAAGTGAAATGGGCAAACCAGCTTTTGCAATGTTTTTTTTTCCTCTGAGATATAACTACTGCATATGGTGTGCTGGGCAGCTACGTTTCCCTGTGTATTGATGCAGTTTTGAGTTACTTTACATAATTATTAAAGCATCAACTATTTCCAGATGGAGTTTTGTTTGTTTGTTTGTGTTTCATTTATAGTTACTATTATATGTTTGCTTGTATTGTAATAGGATGCTCAAAGGGAAGAAATATCAAAAGTTGAGGAGGAGCTTTCTGCCTTGGAAGGCCAGGTATTCTCCCTTTCCTGTCTTGACTTGAAAATTCTCAAATGTTGTCGCTTCTACAGTCTATTCTTGTTTTTGTCTTATGTGGTAGCCATATTCTGGTTTACTTTTCTACATTTTGTGTTTTCAGATGACTCCTGTAGAAAGATATGCAATTCGATTCCTTGAGTCCTCTGGTGCATACATCACACTGGAGCAAATAAAAGCAGCTAAGGTGTGCTAAATGCTGGTTGTTTTAACACTTTTATGCTGATGACTATGCTGAATTTCCAATGCCTGACAAGGTTTTCACTCTTTGTTTGGGTCATGACCTCAGCAAGATTAAAACTTTCTTTCTTACAAGCTTCAGAAGAGCACCAAATGTTTCTGAAGTCCCCATGAAGGAGACAAACTTTGTGTTAGTTCTATCAAAGCAACTGAAGCCTGTACCCTCTACATTAGTTTCATGTGATTAAACTTCTATTCTTTGTTCCTCGTAGGATGAAGTTGAGATGGCTAAAAAAGACTGGGAGCTTGGTCACCTTCAAGCACTGAAGAAAGAAGAAGAGAAACGCGCTGCTGAAGAAGAGGATGAAATACTCTACACTTACTCCCGAGAGAATGCTCTTCAGGTTAAAAAGAATAAGTCGAAACGCAGATCTAGACCTAACAGTCGATGCTCAAGTAAAAAATCCCTAAGTGTGAAACACGCAAAAAAAACCAGTGAACCCAAGGTAACTTCCAAGGAGGCTCCGATGGCTGTCAGGAATAGTCGTAGTACCAGCCGCGCTTCCTCCCAAGCTAGTAGCAGAAGCAGTAGTTGTAGTAGCTCTAAACGAGTCACCAGAAGAACTAAGTTTCCTGATGAAAATTAACTTTTGGGTTGAAAATATGTTTTGGCCTGATCTACTGTTTGCCAAACTGAATTGGTGCTTTGGATTCTTGTTTATTCAGTTACTAAAAATATGGAGAAACAGATAAGGCATGAGGTCTCATCACATTAATTTTTTGGAAAAAATTGTTCAACGTAGGTGTTTCATGATAGTCAATCCTTCAAAGTTAAATTGCACACAAAAAATTTTGTATGAAATTTATCACTAAATGCAGTGAAAGTCATTTATTTATAGAAAGCGTTTAATGAAATGAATGTTGCTTTGAATTGAATGTATAAAGATTGGGCCAGGAAAAAAAATTATGTAATTTGGGCACTTTTGTTTAAAAAAGTGTAACAGACTTAAAAATAAACAGTTTGAGAAGTAACAGTTGTTGTGTTTGTCATTGTTGTATCTTCTCTTGATTGACAGCTGAACTAACAGGCACCATTATGATTCTGCTTGGTAGTTTTGTTTGCCAATAGCTTTGGATGGCTGTACAGCGTTAGCATCGCCAACAATGGTGACAAAAGTGGTCTTGAACTAACTAAAATTCAATCTGTTGCTGGTCAAAAAAGTGGTGTTTGATGGTGATTTGGCTGGCCAGGACTTATTACATACCATTCTTCTCTTACATCTGTTTATTTTTCTTTTCTTTACTGTACCCATCTTATCATTTATCTACATTTAAACAACAAATAAGCAATATTCTTACTCTTTAATCTGTTTTGTGATATGTAGTGACTATGCTATAATTCTTTTTTGACTAATCACAATTGTTGCTGTTGTCTCACTTGAATACCTAATTTTTACTGTGTTCTTGAATGGCTTACCCTCACTATGGCTTCACACTTCTTGTACTTCTATGCTTTTTTCCTTTTTATATGTTAAGAAACGAGAAAGGGGTCCATTTTGCCATGGTTTTGGACATGCTAGCCTACGCCATCCAAACAATCAAGAGAAGGTTTTAAAAATGACAGGCATTTCAAGGCACTTTAAACTAGACTAGCTGAACAGCCATTCAGAGCCTCCCTTTGGGTTTCCTGTGCATTTGTTATCAAAGCTACCAGATGTACATCATTCGCCACTTTTGAAACAAGAAGGAAACTGGAACAAGTTAACTGTTGCAAAGGCTTCTGGGACTGTTACTGGGGACACGAAAAAAAAATTGGCCAATAGCTGACTGGCATGTCTACAGTGACAATCCCAGAAGTCCTTGTAAAAGTTAACTCAGTCTGGTTTCCTTTTTTTGTTTCTAAGTGGCAAATTGATATAACAAAAATTTGGTTCCATGAAGTCATTTTACCACTGTTAACCCTTTAGCTCTTGTAGTGACCCACATCAACTTTTCCTACAATATCTACAAAAGAGAAAATGTTATAAAAAAATAGATCTTTCAAGCACTTGCCTTCATAAGACTGCTTAAAATTGCTGTGAGGAAGAATCAGCAATTATAAGGTCAGCTTTTCAATTTTTTTACGGGGTAATTTTTTTTAATGACCTGGTTGATAAAACAACATCTTTGTGTTTCGCTCCCCCACCCATGCAGCACTGCAGTTTCCTTTCAAAGAAATGGCCCATCCCCCTCCTCCCTGCATTCAGTATTGATATTAGACAATTAACAAAAGGCTGTGCCAGAAATAGAACCTAAAGTCAATTTTGATAAATTGCCAGTTTTTTCTCCCTTTTTTTGTGAACCACCGAGAGCCTTATTCCACACACCCCTTCTCTGTGTATCTGGTCAGTTAAGATAACTGGTGAAAAAGAAAAGTGATTTGACTGAACAGCAATAACAGACTCGCTTTCGCAAGAGCAGGGAGTAGGTGCTAATGAGTGTTGCAGCATACATGGGACTGTAATAACTACAACAGACCAGAGACTTCACACAAATGTGTCCTTTGCAATAGACTTTTTACCCCCCAAATTGGTCCCTAGCTACAATAAAAACCATGATACTCTAGACTTAGAGACTGCTTTGTAAAAAAAAGATGCATATAGTGTAATCCCGAGGTCGTCCCTGACTGATGGAGGGCTGTTACTCTACAAAATGTCATTTTGCTAGTCTTGACAGGATTGTATCACCCTGCGAGCACAGGCTTCTTTTCCCTTCTTGAGTGAGGAGGAAAAAAAGGAGGCTCTGTCTGAATCACTTCAAAACTTTCTGAGGTTGCCGCAGCGCCGCTTCTGAACTAATCTATCTTGAGATCTTGCTTGATTCATGCAGAGTCCCTCTTGAGTACGCCAAAATCGACCAAGCGAAAGACAGGCTCTGCTGGCAGGGTGTAATTCTTCATACAGGTTTCATGCAGAGTCTTGAACTCTTAAAAAAGTCTTGAAATTTGCCCAACCATTTTTTAGACGTGGAAAAAGTCTGAAAATAGAGGGATCATCTTGAAAAATGGTAAAAGGTCGTGAGTTTTTTTTTTTTGTAAGCTACAACAAGCGCTTTGAGTGAAAGTTTTTTGTTTTGGTTGAATGTTGTTCAATCTCACCCGTATGTTTGCAGAGCCTCATGAAAAAAGCTTTTTTCTTGTGTTTTTAAGGTCTCAATTGATTACCTATTAATTTGATAACTTTGTGTCTGGAAAAGGAGTTAATGTTTTGGAATAAGTCTGGAATTTTGGATCCAAAAATCTGTAAGAACCCTGTACATGACAGAAAAGAAAAACTAGCTTCATAGAGCACAATCATGATCAATACCTTTAATGGATAGTTTCTGATTTAAGTAGTTTGGACATCAATGAAACCACTTTTTGCTGTGGTTGCCTCTTGTTAAACATCTGTTAACAATTTTTCAGTCTCCAGTGTAGTCAGCTCTCACTAAAACAGACATCATTGACATCTATTTTGGGCAGGTTACCACCCTGAAGAGAACATGAATGAAAATCAAAATCTAATACTAGAAGTCCATGTTAGGGACACTTAGGGATATATACGTTGTGGTTCAATTTTATCCTTGGTTTAAATTTTGTTTCCGTTTGTTTTGGGGTATGGTAATGTGTGATAATGAGTTTAAAACAAAAAGAAACAAATTTAAACCAAGGATAAAATCGAACCACGACATATACATGTTGTAAGGCCATATTTTAATAAATAGAAACTCATAAGTGAATGTTTTCTCTTTAGGTGTATGTAAATGATGTTACTGGGGAAGAAATGCCGGTTAGTGGCCATTGTGTTTTTTCAAAAACTTTCTTATTTGGATTTGTTTGCATTTCAAAGTTTAAAGTTCTGCACTGCTGAACACTAACTTCTGATCATGAGAACCAAAGACTTAACTCATAAATAACAAATTCATACATTTACTTATTCTCATAAAATTAATTATTGACTTTCAGTTACAAGGAATGTTAAAATTTGCACATCAGAGCACATTCAAATTAAATCAAATAAGTTACTTATTAATTTCCTCCTTTTTTCCATCATTACTTTTTGATACTGAAAATGTTGCTTAGGCAACATGTTATTCTTTTTATGTTCATCTACTCCTTATCAAGGCTGCTATTACAAAATGAGAATGATTTAAAATAATATTATTTCTTCAACAACATTTTTTAAAATATTGTCAAAAGAGCCCTGGTTGTCCTTGGGAAGTCACCTATGGCATCCTTCCTTTTATTTGCAGGTTTAAGGAGAGTTATTGAATTGTAGTAACTGACAGTCGGGCTTGTCTGACCTCGTAATCATGTACCATAATTATATTGAACTTGATAATAATAAATTATTCAACATACTGGGCACATGTAATCAAATTGAACAGCCTAAATTGCTCTGAGTCAGGAAATTTTGTTTAACACATCTTGCCAGAGCTCGGAAAGAACACTTAATAATAATATAATAAAATACAATATTTATAGAGCGCTAATTCCCAAATTATGGTCCAAAAGTGCTTTACATAATAAAAATAACAACAAAAACCTAAACCTACAAAACTACATTGTCATCCTATAAAAATTCCCAATGGTCAAAGGCGCTTTACATAATAAAAATAATAACAAAATCCTAAACGTACAAAACTACAAAACTACATGATTGTCATCCTATAAAAACATCATCATTCTATACTACAACATCATAACCAATTTTAAAAAGCCAAGTCTTGAGCTTAGATTTAAAAGAAGAAAGGGAATTACAAGATCTAAGCTTGAATGGAAGTGCATTCCAAACAGAAGGTCAGCAATAGTAAAAGACCGGCCACCACAAGTTTTAAGATTAAATTTAGACGTAGAAAGTAAAAGTTGATTGGAGGATCTAAGAAGTCTACCAGGTGTATAAGGCTTGATGATATCAGTGATATAGCTAGGTGCAGCACCATGAAGCGCCTTAAATGTAATTACTGCAATTTTGAAAGTTATCCTTTGTTCCATTGGTAGCCAATGAAGTTGAATAAGCAACAGCGTAACATGCTCTTATCTACTAGTATGGTGAATAAACCTAGCAGCACTATTTAGGACACTCTGTAAACATTTCAAGATACATTTAGGCTGACCGTAGAGCAATGAGTTACAATAGTCAGTGATAGATACTCTGCTTCAGTCTCATTCTGCAGACCAATTTGAATGTCTCTAATTCAAGAAATGTATGAATGTAACAACATTATTGTAACCACCAATTCCATTTTTTGTAGATTTGGACCCCACCCACACCTCCCCGAGATGGGCAAGATGAGTTGTATGTCGATCCTACCTTGGGATACCTGTACGAGAGTGCTCCTATGGTAGCCAACCGTCTCCCACCAATGTATTTGACAAAACCTCATCAAACTGGAAAGAGAACAGTGTACAAGTCTGTCGTTTACTTCAGGGATCAACTTCAAGGATCTGCAAAGTAAGTTTGTTACTGTTATTGGCTCAGAAAAGAAGTTTGTCAGTTTTTTTTATTTTGGGGCCATTTTCATAGGACCTTCACCTAGTAGCTAATATCCTACAATTTGTGACATCAGAACTTGAGTCAACTGAATTGCTAACGTTGACACGTTGTGCTGGACATCCTGTTCTTTCTCCCTTTCAATTTTGGCCTCAAAATTTGACAAATCCACCGATAAACCAGCACTAAACAACTTTGTAAGGGAGAAAGGGAGGTACAAGAGCTGTGTGAACCAAGTTAAGTGTCCTTGATTGTAGGGTCACCCCAGTCAAACTCTGTATTTCAGTGCTAGACTTTGGCAGTTATTTCGGATGTTATGTTCTGTGCAATTGGCACCTGGTGCCTCCAACATAAACTTGACTTATTTATTTTCTTGTTGCACAGAGATCGAGTCAGCCGTCCCACGTCAGTGTTTGATAGGAATGGATTTGATCCATTTGCTAGAGGTCGCCGTAACTCATTAAGTAAGAAATCCAAGATGAAGCAGATCAAACAGCCAGCTGCCCCTAGTATTGTCAAACAGGCAGATTATTCACAGGTTTGTTATCATGTTATTGCTAACATACCGTATATAGTGGATACAAATTTCCTTTTTCGTCTTGAGATGTCTGGTATAAAGTTGTGGAATTATAAAATGAAGAAAAAAATATAACAACTCACCAGAGATATAATTCACTGCTCATCATGTTTAGTTTGTGTAACATGAGTAAATAATTTCTCTGCAGGGTGCAGGAATTCCAGAATGGTTGATCCATGAAGACTGGGCTTTATTACAGGTTTATGACTATAAAAATGCTCAAAGATAGTTTTAGTCTCTAGGCTGCAAAGGCCCACACTAGTAAACCTCTCTTTCACATAATATGGAGATATAAACAGTCTGTGTACTCAAGTAAGCACTTATGACGTTTTTTTGGTCTTCTTGATGTCGCACTTACGTGTACATCAATTTTCTCATTTGTAAATAACATGGTACTGCTAACTACGTAATTATTATTTCCCTTTGTTTTTAAAAACTATAAAAACAGCAAAAGAAATGTAACAAAAGATGTCATTTGGGGTCTGTTTCCCCCTTCTAATCAGATATATGAGCATTAACAAAACATTTAAAAAGACAGAGGCAATCAGCAACACCACACTGTTGCTGGGAGGAAACAAGGCTTATTTAAGAGCAGCTTTTACCAATTTTTTTGCTCAAAAGTGTGTCACTTGTATTTCTGGCAAATCCCAAAAGGTAATCTTTACCCCAAGATTTCTTGCTAGTGCCATAAGCACAAAGTCCTTGTACCTATACTTACACTTGAGTTAAAAACTGATGGTACATTATTAAAAACAAGCAAACTACCATCAAACTGTTACATGGAGTACTAAAGAAAAGTTTGGATTTTAGGCTGTTAACTCACTTCAAGAACTGCCGGTTGATCTTGCTGTTAATGTGCCCAGCCAAACACCCAACTGGGACATTGTCTGCAACATTGTCAATCTTACCAGCAGAACATTCCGTTCAATACGCCAGGTATTGCACTATCCTATACTTATTTCTTAACCCTTTAAGCTCCAATATCTAAATACAAATTCTCCAGACTGATCTCCATACATTTCCTTAACAATTAGATGAGAGAATTTGTTTGAAGATCAAAGCATTTTCTGTGACCTGATCAATTATTTATTAATTCTTGCAACATTTCCTTTTTATTATGCAGGGCTGTCAATAAGGGCTGGTAGCTGGCCAAAACTCCCCAAAATCTCCTTCTACCAATAACTGCTAACAAAAAATAAGCACCATTGAATAAAATATTGTAAAGCATCTGTTTCCCAATTTTGAATGATATTGAATGCATATTTGAACGGTTTAGATCTGTGAAACGTTCGAACCGTTCAATGTTGTGGAACTCCTGGGACATTTCAGGTGCATTGTTCCCAGTCTAGCTTGTATTCTGACAAAACAACATGGCATCCTCGGTGGAAAATACCTTGTGAAAACCCCTGGAAATGCCATTTCCAGAGACTCTAAATTAAAAGATGTCCCTACATGCCTTGGCTCTCAAGAACTTTTGCCTTTGATCACTCTTGGGACTTAAAGGGTTAAGTTATGCAGGCCTGTCATTAAGGGGCAGGGGCCGGGGATTTCCCCCGGCTACTGATGAAAATAGCAATATTGATATCGGCGCTTTATAAATACACCTTATTTGATGGTTTAGCATATAATACGTGCGGATATTTTGCGAGTTGTGTAGTATTTTTCCGAGCCCTGCAGGGGCGAGGAAAAATACGAGCAATGAGCAAAATGTCGGCACATATTATATGCTAAACCATCGAATAAGAGGTTTATTATTCCACTACAAAAAAAATTGCTATTTGGCAATTGGTTTCTATTTTTTGGTAAGAGTATTCAGAAACATCCTGATTCCGTCTGGGAGAATGACGTCAGCAATGAGCAAAATGTTCGCGCATATCATGCCAAACCATTGAATGAGAGGTTAATTATGTACTGCAAAAGAAAAATGTTATTTTGGCTTCTATTTTCTAGTAAGAGTATCCAAAACATCCTGATTCTGTTAGCCATAGTTGCTCCTTCTCCATCCGCCAGTATTCGCCCTGTTGTAAACTGGACCAGGACACTACAGTGTATTACGGCCTCGTATTTTGCTTGTTCTCTTGACCTTATATAGTAAAATGACATAATAGTGGAATAATAAGTATTATTATTATTATTAAAAATAAAAGAAAAATAGAACCAAAAGAAACCCTTAGCTGTTTGATTCCCCTCCTTCTTGCTGAATTTACCCTTTAATTTGAAATCTTAGTGACATCCCTGGTTATGGATAACTGTAATGTAGTTCCAGTGTATTGGGCTTTTGAGTGTGTGAAGTAAATCATGTAAATAAAGTAATGTTACCTTCAAATAATAACATTTTCACTTCAACACTTCAAAGTACTGTTTGTTTTTATTTTTTGTACACACTGGAAATTTTTTCATCAGTTTTGGTGCTCTTGGAAAGATAGAGTTAACTCCTTGCTGAGTGCTCATACTGAAATTCTGTTTAAGAAATACAATACAGTGGTATATAACAAGTAAAAGTAATGCAAATTAATCAGTGTACTGCGAGCTGTGAGTCTCCAAGGTTTCAAATACTTAACATGGTTTATTTCATCCAAAATGTACAGAGATACAGAAGATAAATATAGATATCAATAGGAATCACAATCAGTCAAGAAATGTTAAAACAATCCGTTAATAAAAATAATATTCACATACCCGTTGATGTCTCTCAAGTTTCACAACTAGTTGTAATGATCTTACTAATTATTAACAATTGTTACGTCATGCCATTGGTCGTCATAATATCACACATGAATTTCGTGTCATACCGAAACAAACAGCGCTATGTCCAAGTTTTCAAGTTAAAAGTCTTGTCTGCTCTTTGTATTCTGTGGGCCCAATTTTTCCTTTTTGGATGAGCGTCATTATTTTAATCCCTGCCTTTGAGACAGTTTTTTAGTGTGTATATGTGTGGTCAATTTGTAATTAAAATGATATTATGATTTTCTCTTACTGTTTAATAGTGCAGAGATCGCTACTTGAACATAATCATTCCCAGGGAGGAAGGAAAACTTCCTTTGGTGAGAATTTCAATACTACTTTATTTCTGATTGTTAGAATAATATTTTAAGTGTTCAAAAATACATAAATTTGCAGTGAATTGTATGGAACAAATTTGAAGAAAAGCAAAATACTACTACTACTAATATGCCCTTCGTGATATGTTTTTACTGTGAAACTCACAAAACCAAAAATGTAAACAGCAACTGTAAAATAGTTTGTGGTTTTGAGGTTTACTTGCCTGTCCTGGACTTTATTGTGATTGGCCTCTACACAGTCAACATTCCTTAAAATTTTCAAGTGTTAGGGTTTTTTTGAGTCAAACTGTCAGTAAAACCATCTGTTTTTCTTCTGAACCATTAGCCTGGAGTGGAGGAAAATTTGAAGAAATTAAAGACAAAGTACAAGGCATTCCCACAACCTTATCTTACTCAGCCTTACCATGTACCTGTCAAGGTATGTAGATTTACAGATACAGTCAAACCTTCATGTGCGACCTCCTTTTGTAAGCAACGATCTACCCAACACACCCAAATTTTTCTAGTCAACCTCTTGTGAATGACCACCTCTGGTAAGCAACCACAACCTCAGTTTGAGGTAACAGTTTTATAATTTTGCATTGTTTTTAACCTCTTGTAGGCAACCACTTTACCCATGGTCTGATTTCCATGTTCACTGTAGTTACGGTTACTACACTACCAAGAGTACAAGAACTTTAGTGACAGTCATATCATAACTTAGAAATTGCATATAATAAATCATCTTCCTTAAAGTAAATACATTGAGAGCTCTTCTCAAAAGAGACTCCTGTAGTTTGATTCTTGTAAGCAACCACCTCCCTTAAACATCCACTTAATGTCCACATTCTGTGTGGTCACTTATTGGTGGTTCAACTGTAGTTAGCTAGAAGTGGTTTAAATAGGCCAATAAATAGTGGTTAGCACTATTTATTGGCTTTTGAGCTACTTCAAGGATGAAGATAGTGCTTAAGACTGTAGTTTAGTCAAGTAATTTGTTGTTTTATAATTCAGGTGAAGGGAACAAGTGGCAGGCCTTTCAAGACACATCATATCTTAGCACAAGATGCTGGTCGTTCTCCCACTGTTGTACGGTCATCTATGTTTGAACTTGTCAAAAAGACTTCACAGAAGAGAAAGCCCACCCTAAAGCAAATGTGAGAACCTTTTATTGAAATATAAATCATTTCCACTATGAAGTATGTCATTTATTCAAGAAAAATGGCAGAAATGCGTGACGACCCCCTATTAAAGAATGTCTGTGGGGGAAGCTACAGAACAACACCTGCACCAAAAAAAAATGACCAACAATAGTTTTCGCAACACAAAGAAACCCGCAAATTCTGTAATAAAATTGAGAAAGGAAAAAAAAATAAAAGTGCCACGTGAAAGTAACGCATTGGAGACTTACTTAGGATTTCATTTCAGACTCAAAAGTTGCAATGTATAGTTGACTTCAACAATAAAAGGGTTAAGAGAATTACATTACTTTATTCTTCAACTGACATAAGCATCATTTTCATTTGCTTTGAACTCAGTTAAGTGGAAGCTTTCAGTAAGTACAACCTTTTATGATTTTTTAAAACCAAATTACAATGTAAGTTTAATATTATTGTATTCATCACTGCAAGGCACATTTCTTCACTTGAATTCCTTTCCAAAATTTCTAGATTTTCCTTTTTGAGGTGATGCTGTTGTTTATTTTTAAGGTTGGTCGATCCTCAGATGAAAAATTTCAAGCACTCAGCTGTGTTGGTAGCAAGGTGAGATACTCGACACATTTATTGTTAAAAAAATGATATGAAAATCTTACTTAGGAACTGCAGGATGAAGAATTAAATGAAAGATGTTTATCGCAGTTACAGACACAACTTTTGCAATTGTGAAAAGAAAGCTTGTTAAATTTAGGCTTGTACAGGAGAAGTCAACTGGAAGCAGTTCATCCTTTCATGGGTTTATAATGAACCAGTTCAATGACCCGCCCCTAGTTGGCTAATGCTAGTTCAACTGGTAGAGCACTGCACTGGTGTCTTTGATGTCAAGTTTTAAAATTCCATACAAGCCTGTTGTGGCTGTATCATCTGGGTTAATTCTTTAATATGCCACCATGAATGAAACATTGTTATCTTTTGTAGTGGAATTTCTGAAGAAAAGACTTTAAACCCAGTTCAGCTAGCTATACAGAAGGCAGAAAGGATTGCAAGAGAAAAGGCGGCTGCACAAAGTGCTGTGGTGAGAGAAAATTGCACTTTTATATTTGGGGTCCTATCCCTCACATTTTACTATAATTTTATCATTGAGATGGTTATTTTACGTTATGCCAGGATCTCCATGGTACAACCCTCCAAGTTCCAACCATTTTAGTCGCCATGGCGCCTAAAATTTTGGAACTGGCGACTTGATTTAGAGAATAGTCGCCAAGCTGGCGACCGTGAAGAATAGGTTCCTGTTGTAGCATATAGAAACAGAAATGGTAATCACTTCTACTGAAATATGAAGAACATTTATTCTAGCTGATTTGAATTCTATTTCTTTTTTACTTTTCCGTTGAAAAACATGCTAAATTGAAAACTTAAAAAAGTCTCAGAGCTAAGCGTTTTGAAAATGAACATCAATGAAACTTGACTTGCATTCGCTCGCCTAATCGCCTTCAGTCTGTTGCCTTGCACGTGACATTTTAACTTTTGACATGTGTCGACAGTGACGATTTCTTCGATATCTTAGTCTAGCCAAGTTCGGTAGTTTTTAACTGGACTACATATTATAAATATTTTTGAATCAATACTGAAACAATCTAATATCATGAAGAGAGAAAGCTAAATTGCTACAAATTCAACACAGGACATTAAGTGATAACTGCAACATGTGAACCGTGTTGCTAGTTGAATCGCGGTTTTGTAAACAAAAGCGATAATTGTAAGCGAAACTAAACATCGCAAAACTGACAGCTTATGGTTGTTGCAAAAAAAAATTTTTTTAAACACCTGTAGCGAAAAAGAAAATTTATTATTTTGTGAGCGGCATTTTTGTTTGGGTTCCTTTCAATTGATTGGGAAAACATTTTTTCCCAGTACAACTCGTTGCGAAATTTTCACGTGCGCGATGTTATCTCTATAAAGCAATGATTTGATTTACAAACTTGTCCATCTTCCTATACTCTCCTGCATTTGTCAGGCTTTCGCAACGTCTAGCGATATTAAAAACAACCTTTTAAATCTCCAAAAATATTTGTTAGTTGGGGAAACAAGTTCATCGTCAACAAAAGTCGCAAAAGAAATGCGAAACAAATATCAGAAAAAAAAACGGTCGCCTATCAAGTTGCGACTGGGAAATTTTGAACACATTAACAGAGGATGAGTTAAGTTCTGCTCTCATATACCAACTGGGGATTATACAGAAGGATTGAGGACTCTAAAGACAACTGGAAATGGTAATTGTCTTTACAATTCCATTTCAGTATTTATTCAAGGAGATGAATCTGCAAACCTTATTCTTAGACTATCAGTAACTAATGCCTTGCACAATAAACGAGTAATTTATAGACAGTGCTGCATTTTAAGTTAAACTTGCTAACTCCTTTTGTTAATGACAATTTTGATATATTTATTAATATAATTTGGCGCCTAAAAATTTCCCCTAGCAACTAAACCCAAAGAGCTGATCGCCAAATGGCCACTGAACAATAAATTTAAACTTTGAGGGTTGTGGTACTTTATTGTATTTTAAAGCAAGGAAAGAAAATGATGCATTAAAGTGAAGTTATTGTTGATGTACTTTAAATCATGGCATTTTAATTCCCCTTTTACTTTGTGAACTATATCATCCATAATTCAAACGGATGTAGTGCTTGCCTGAAGTTGAACCTAACAGCCATTCTTATAACAATTGTGCAATTATTCTGAGGGAGTACTTCGACAGATCAATACAGTTCCGTTCATGATACCTATTTTTGTGCAAAGAAAAGAACCCTGCACTCATCTTACTTGCATTGTTTTGCATTAGTTACAGCAACAGCAGCAGCAGCAACAACAACAAAGTCAACAACAACACCAAAATCCACAAGTGGCTGCACAGTCTCAACTTCAACAAGCACAGGGAGCACAAGTTTCCCAACAACCACCTGCAGCCAAGCAAATGCCAACCACTACTCCACAGCTCCCTGCTCAAAAACTTACAGCCACCAGTCAACTGAACTCAACATCTGCTGCTGTAAGTCTATTGTTGTTGTCTTTATGGAGTGTATAAATGAGCCAGGGGTGGAGTTAGAGATGTAGAGAAAAATTCTTGAGATTGTATGACCCTCTCGGGGTACTAGAGGAAAATATGATGTCCCTCCTAGGGTATGGAACAAAACAAATCCCTCCCCACTTGCTTTAGCTATACCCAAATTGTACACTGTGTAGTACAATAATACTGCCACTGCAGTCTGAATATCTGTTGTTTGAACTGCATCATTACAGAGGTTTCAAGAATAATACTTTTTATTTTTTACTAGGAAAACAGTCAACAAAAATGTTGAGTTAGGGGCTAGAAATGTATTGTTTAGTGTTGGTGTAAGAGAACGTCACCTCAAATTGCCATAGGGCAGCACATTTTGAAGAGGTAGTGGGTGTAAGGAGGGTTTTCTGTGATTGGCTTTGCAACCCTGTACAATGATTACATCAAATGTGTCACCTTCAATGTTTTCAGGCAATGGCAGCTCTTCAGAAAAGTGCAGCACTTCAAGGTGCTGCTGGAACCACAGCTGCATCGACTTTATTGAAGACTTCAGGTAAATGGGCTAGTTCAAAACTTAGACCGCTAGTGATTTATTTTGTCAGAAGTGTCCAGTCAAACCACTTGAGTCATAAAGAGAATTCTACATCAGTGCTATGTAGTAAAATCCAACTAGTGGTCTATTATCAATGCTGCATTCTGATTGGTTGAGCTACTACTAGGCTATATGTTATAGCCCACTCGTAGCGAAAAGCGCCGGCTTTTGGTGGCAAAAAAGGATTAAAGTGTAGCTTTAACTAGCTAAAAAATTTTTATTCTCCATTTTTTGACCAACTAGTTGGATTTTACTAAAACAATTATTCCTCTTGCCCTCATGGCCTCTGAGTCAGTAGCCCATTCGGCCTTTGGCCTCATGGGCTATTAACTCGGAGCCCATTCGGGCTCAAGGAATAATTGTTAAATATCCAGCAAGATCAGTCTATTTCTAAGCATTATACATTGCATTAATGGTTCTTAAGTTAAAACAAGTATGTGAGCAAGAATTTACCAGTTACTCAAACCTGTTTGATTGACAGCTGCGGGTATAGTGCTGAGTGGACAGGCAGTACCAACAGGCAGTGGGTCGAGTATTGTTGTCAACACACACAAGGGTAATGCTACAGGCCTCAGCTCCATAGCATCATCCTCCTTTGCAACAATTAACAAGAGAATGCAAGGGAAAACCTCTCTGATTCAAGTCCAAACTGTAAGTACCAAAATTTGTTTGGTGAGGAATCTGTTAAGGTTTGGAAAAGGTCGTTGAGAGTTTTTCAATGGGAGTGATGTAGTCTGTACCATGTGGCAGACTCTAATAAGGCTCACTGACAGGCCAGAAATTGCTTTTCATAATAATGTAATTTCACATCAGGGGGTGATGGGTCAGACGATCTCCACAAACAGTAAGAGCGGAAGTAGGTCTGCTGATAGTCTACGTAGCAGTCATTTCCGTTTCCTTTTAGCCATGTGGAAGAAAAGAACCACAGGAGAAGCCCGAGTAGAGAAGGGAGCATTTTCTGCTTGCACTCTTGCATCTCCCGCACTTCCCTAGCTTGGTTAAGAGGAAGTGGAAACAACTGCTACACGGGCTAGCCTACTGATGGTCCTTGAATGGCATGTCTTTAAAAATGGTCTAAAAATTTATATGTGGCCCAATTTGGTACCTCAAGTGCATGGTGAAAAAACTGCCGTCATATTGATTGAGTATTGACAAATCAGTCATCAGGACGGTATTTGTTTGAATACTCCCCCATTCAAAAGAAAGAGGCACAGCTTGGGAAGGGGCATTCTTGGCTGGGAAATTGTAAATAAAAAGTGCACAGCTCTGTACTGTTTTAAAATTACTGTGGAAAAACCATAGTGCGGAAAAACCATATGAGTATTTTCTCTAAAAAATTCTTTTCCTTACTGCCTTAAATCCTCTTGTTGAAAGTTAGTCTTAGGTGTGAAGGTAAGTTTTTTTCTGGTATTTGCACGCAGACGTAACTGAGTTTGATCTTCTTTCGTGCTTTGCTGAAAAGGTTAAAGACAACTCAAAGTGGCTAATACCAAAAAGTAATATCATTCTAATCTCTTTGGTAAGTGCAAAAGAGATTATGTTCAGTGAAGATAAAGACACTAGCTTTAAAGCTATTGTATCAAAGGTTGGGGTTTAGCTTATGAAGGTAAAGGGTTAATGAGCCACTTGCATAATTTTCCCAGAATGCCTCTTCTGCTGGGACATCCACAACAAGAGTGTTGCAGACTCAGCCAAGTCAAGTAAGCAGCCCTCTCGTTGCCTCAAGTACTGCAACATCGATGACACTTGGTGCTGCCAGCAGCCTAGCACCTGCATCATCATCAACAGTTGTCAGTCAGGTAAAGGCACCTCTACATAATATTTTGTTTTCAGCAACTACCTCGCAGGTGGAGGTTCGGTGCCTGAGACATCCAAGAGCCTCCTAGTGGTTGCCAGCTCCTAGATGATGACTGCTCCCATTGCCAGCAAATCACACAACCCAGCTATGAACCCCACCCACAAAGAAGAGAGCCGGCAGCCATCAAACTGATAACCTGTGGAGGGAAAGGGGAAGAGCTCCAAATTTTGATCTTAAAGGGTTAAGCTTGAATTCTCATTTGTTGCCCCTATTCAAATAGTAGTGAAGTAGTGGGGAGAAGTTGATAAAGTCTCTAGCAAATTCATCTTGTGTGATCGTGTCCATAATTCTCATAACCACTCAGTTCTACAAAGCATTGATATTACGAGGGGAAATTTGATGCTGATCACTCTTAGGGGTTAAAGGGTTAATACAACACCATCACTGAAAAAACGCCCATGCTCACACCGAACACACTGACTGCAAGGGAAGGCTTGTGCGCCTCGTTAACTACCTTATTTAAAGGAGCTGTGTCACTAAATTCAGCCAAATTCGGTAATTACAAAATGCTCGATAGATTAAGAGAAACGTAAAAAATAACTGCTTCAAACATTAAAGTAAGGTTAAAATAACACAACAGATACAATAGATTCTACGGATGGGCAAAACTGAGGAAGAATGATACGGATTGAAATTAGGGTTTTTGAAAACTGTTCAGCCTAACAGTTTTTCAAAGTTGATCTCTGCGGTTTGCAACTTCAAAATTAATGACCAAGAGAGAACTGCATATAATACATTGCAGCAGTGGTTAATTTTTAAGAGTTAATAAACATCCCTGAAACGTTGCAATTATGAAGTAACGTTGCAAGTATTCGAAGTAACTGGTCACAAGTAAGTAAGTCACAACACCAACCAGTCGGAGACCCGATCAACTGTGAGTTTGTGATGGTGATTTATCAAAGTTAGTGCATAAAAATAATCATATGCCTAAAACCCAGACTAAACATGTGAAAAATGGTGATCCTCTTTTTCTCATAGGTTGGTCAGCAAACGTCCTCTCCATCAGTTCCTTCTGCAAGTACGTATTGTGTGTGTGGTTCGTGTACGCACATGCCCATATATCAACTCAGTCACTCCATAAGAGATCTAGGGTACTTACCATTTACATGGGAAAACCGGAAATTCCGGTTGGAAAATCAAATAGTTTGCGCTATTCCATTTGGGATGCTTCAGAAAATATTGGCTGTGATTTCAGGCGATGCAATTTTTCCACTCTTTTTAGTCTGTTCAGCCTATTTGGGTGTACTTTGAAGCTTTTCATTCTTACGCGGCGTCGAATTTTATAGATTTTATAGATTTGAACAAGATTTCCACCCGCGCAGTTTCTGTAAATGATAAGCACCCCTAGTTAACCCCCCTCCCCCTTCCACTCCCCGTCTATCACATACTGCTTAGCCACCACTGGGAGTGGAAGTGTAAGTGTTGCTCCTCCTGATGTGATGTTCTCTGATTTGTGTTGTCAATAGGCCACAGTCTTCCAGTGGCTACCCAGCAGTTTGTATCACAGTCCGGGGTCAAGCTATCACCACAGCAAGTTGCTTTTTTAAGACAGCATCAAATTCAACAATTGAAAAGGCAGCAAGTGGATCAGTTCAAGCAGCAGCAGCAGCAGCAGCAGCTCAAGCGCTTTCAGATTCAGCACGTGAATCAAGGGCAAATTAACCAAGGTGCCGGTACCGCCGCTGCCGCTGTTAACATAACTAAGCAAGGCGCAGTTCAACAATCTTCTGTTCAACAGAGACAGCAGATGACAACCCAACAACAGGCACAGGCTGCTGCTATCCTCCAAAAGAAGACTCCACAGACTCTTACCCAGCAGCAGATTCAGCAGATCCTGTCAAAACAGCAGCTGAGTCAATTGACGCCTCAACAACAGCTGCAGCTGCGGCAACAGATTCAGCAACAGCAACAGCAGAAGATGTTGCACAAACTGGCGTTGCAAAAGCAGCAACAACAACAACAGCAGCAGAGTGTGGGGAACGTGACCACCATGCAAAGTGCACAGGCAGGCCAACCTGTTGGAGCACCCTCAAGTGTAGCAAAGCCCATGACGCCACAAGTTCATGCACAGTTGCTTGCAGTACACAAGCAGAAGCAACAACAGCAGCAGCAGCAGGTTGCAGGCGGCATGCCGGTTCAAAGTCAGGTGGCACCGCAGCCTGTAGTCTCACTTGCGACAGCACAAGTTCAGCAGCAGCAGTCGCAGCAACCTCAGCAGATGGCGACTGTGACACTAGGACAGAGGACTGCTACCCCAGCTGTTCAGTTACTACAGCAGCAACAACAACAGGCATCCCAACAACAGCATCAAGCACAGCAGCAGCAAGCACAGCAACAGCATCAGTCCCCATACCAAATGAGGCTGCGCAATCCACCCAAACATTAACCCCTCATCCCAGCCAGCTAGTTAACAATCCTCAAGAATGCGACGCGCTCGATAAGAAAAAAAAAACCCTTCAACTTACACCATCTGCAAAACAAACATTAAAAATACTCGGTGGGCACGCAAAAAGGCGCCATTCTCTCCATTTTCTAAGTACACATTAGGCTGCTTTTTCTTGTGACAGCCTCGTTCCCAGGTTCTCTCCTACTCGCTCCATAGCACATCCTTGTAAACGTTTTTTAGAAAAGCCAGTGGATCATGGCCATAATCTAAGATCTTGTAAGACTACCCCAGCGCACCTCAGAATACCTGTATCAGCACTGTTAGGCACAAACAATCATTTATTCCTAGAGGTGCTAAACTTAACTTAATTTAATATGTATATATAATATGTAGTGTTTTGAATTTTTATTGTAATATTACCGTAATTCTTATCGCCAAAGGTAGTAAATAAAGGTTATTATTATAGGCACGGGTAGGAGAGAACCCTGAGAACGAGGTTGTTTTTTGTGACTCCTCAAAGGGATAAGGGCAACCCATCAGTTTTGCTACCGTGTCTTTTAAAATAGTTTTAAAGAAGACGTGCGTACGGCTTGTAAATTTTGCTTTAAATTCTTTTGATCGTCCATAAAGGGAGTGTAAATACCTTTGTTTAAAAAGGCGGATAATGTATGTAAGCTATAAGGTCAAAGAAGTAAATAAGCAACTTTTGTGTATTTTTATTTTCTATCTACGTTGAACTATTAACATATTTGACGTCCCTGTATCACCCCTCATCTCATGACAGTGTGTCGGGCTTGAAAAGGGTTCAGTTAACCCTTGTCAAAACCCCTAACATAGGTCATCATTTTATTTCTTGGAAACTCTGCTCAATCAAAAGTGAAGGTTGTGAGAAAATAGAAAATGCAAGGAAAACATTTCTTGATTGTTAAACAAATTCTCCTCACCAGTATATGTATACTGAACAGTGTGGAAAATGGCTTGAAATGACACTGGCGATATTTGGGTTAAGTGCTGTGGGTGGGGGTGGGGGTGGGCGCCAATTTGTACATGTGTGAGTATTACGTTCCTTCACACCAATCACATAAAGCGCAAGAAACGTCTGACATATATTTTCACGGTTACAAATAGTTTTTCTCCTTGTCCTTGAACTCTTGACGTACGCAAAGGTTAAATGTTGAGTGTTGATTGTGGAGCTTTACTTTCCAGCAATGGGGACGTCTCCATGACCCTCTCTCAGCTTCAAGAAGAAAATAAATGATATTTCTTCGCTTTGTTCTTTGGTTTAACCTTTGAATGCTATCAGCACTAGTCTTAACATTTATTAGAGAACAATTTTGTAAGTTATTGTAAAAATATGTTACGTAACTAACTTTGTAACGCCTTACATTTATATTCGTATTGGGTGAAGTCGGTTACATGACTGAATTAAAGAATGCGTCTTCTGAAATGCTTTTTTCTTTTTCTTTTCTAGTCGTCTCCTATTTATCCTATTTACCCTTCTTTCAATATCCTCGATTCTTCGCTGCCGCCGGGAGCGGGCAGTTTTATACAGATCACAGTACTCGTGTACTATAACTGAATATGTTCAACATCAACGTCCTGACAACTCACGTGCGTGAAAGTTAAAAATGCTTAGGTTTGTAAAATCTACCGTCTCCTTTGTAAATGGCTTTACCATTCGCATGAACGCTGATTTTACTCTCTTTTTTAAAAGAACGTTCAGACGGATGTTACTAAAACGGGGAACGGAAGTAAAATAACCAGTAGTCAACGGTAACCTCCATAAAATCCAATATGGCCGATGATCCTCCCGATGATCGGTGAAAGAGAACCGTCGAAACAAACTTAAATAACGTCGCTATTTTACTTGAACTAATTATGCTCATGAGGTGCTTGAAAGAATACGGAGGTAATGACATTTTTCACCTTTTTACGTTGCGTTTTACTGAACAATTATCCTTGGGAAACAAAATATGCTCCAACAGCAGTTGAGAGAAGCCAATCGGGACAAAAACTCTCAAAGCACATGTACAGCCTTATTTGGAACTCAAGTGAAGCTATATTGAGTCTAGCCCACAAAGCAATGAACTACTTTTCCATGATAGATAACATACATCGAAGTAGCCAGGTAGCTTGCGTGCAGACTTCTCCTATTTCCTTTGATAGAGATGTCTGCTTTGAAAAATATTATTGACCATGTCATCACATAATTACTAAGACTACTTTAACAGTCTGGTTCTGCTTTTAATATTATTAGATCTACTACACTGCATGCCACTAGATACGCGAACGATTTTCACCTTCCTTTTTTTAGAACAAACCTTCGTAAATTTTCTGTCAGTTTCCAAGGACCTACTTATTATAACTCTTTAGAAGATGATATTAAAGAATCTATTTCTCTCCACTCATTCAAAACGAAATTGAAGAAAAAATTTTATATGAATTATTAGTTATAAATCTTGTAGTAAATAGTTATCTTTCTTCACATGTCTGATATTATTTTTATACTTATTGTTACATGTACCATACTTCATATTTTGTCAACTCAGTCTATGTAATTAGTTAATTTATACTTACCTTCATTGTATTTTACTTTCGATCCTGGCCTTACTGTTACTGTTAATTTAATTTTACTCTGAGGGAGCCCAATGTCTATAAGCCTCATGGTTTCTTTTTGGGCTTCCTCGCCACTTCCATTTGCTTTTGTGTAACTGTCTTGTTTTATCGTTATTTATATTTTGTGGTAAATCAAATAAAGTGAGTAAGCATTCACGATATTGAAGTGTTTTACTGATCCATGAAAATAAAATAATATCATTTTATTATTCTGTGATGAAACAATTTGTTTCAGGTCAGTTCGCCCAGTATAGACCAGTATAATGACCCTAATGGAACCAAATTCACTCATTTTCCTCACCCTAATCAGTAAACTTCAAAGTTGTACAGTGGCCATTTGTCTTTCTGCAGAATACTCCTGACGACCCTTTCCTGAATCAAAACCATTGGATTTTATTAAATGCAAGATTCTCACTCACTGCAGATCCTCAATTAACCACCCCCCCCCCCCTTCCACCCCCCCCCCCTCCCCCACCCCCGCTAAGAATGAGATCCCAAACTCTTCCCTTTCTTTTGAAGAAAAATGAAAATTATCTTAAAATAATCAAAGTACCTCTTCATGGGCACAAAATGTTTGCTGCAAATTATACCATACAATATCACTGTATACAGTACTGTTCTCAGTGCAGGAGGGGGTACTATAATGGCCTAAACAGAGAGACTCCCCCTGAAAAGGTTACCTTTTTCAGGCTTCAGGTACATGAAAGGGAAGGGTCTTGTTTTATAGTTGAAGTAAATGAAAGGGACATCTGTCACTTTAGTCAGCTGAAGGATCAAAATGAGATCAGTCACAGATGCATTTTATGGATGTGAGAAACAAGAAAACCTGCTTTAGCGATTTATTCATATTGTAAAGATGGTTTATTTACAGCAGTCAAAAGGGATGCAGCGTTCAAAATTAGGTATGTGAAAGGGGTACAATTTTTCACTACAGGGTATACAAAAGGGGTACCTTTTCTGTCTAAAATGGTACATACAAAGGGTAAGGGATTGGTCCCTGGGGCAGAGCCTCTTCGTATAAAACTTCAGTGAGAACCCCCCCCCCCCCCCCCACTCCTCCCCTCTGGGTTACTGTTACTGTAGTCTGATTCTTCCCTTTAATTTCTTTGATACTGTGCTTCATTAAATAATTTTTTATTCATTTAAAAGCTTCCATCCCCTTTTTCTAAAATCCCAATATGTTAAAAGAAATTATGCTCCCTGGAGGGGAAATAAAATTAGGGAAAATGGGTAGCAAGATCTGTTGCGTTATTTTACATGAAACATTGAGTAAGTGTAATGTGGCCACTATACACATACAGTTGCGCGTGTTTACTGAAAAACATATTCGCACTCCAATCTTTTGCCTCCCATCACTTGTGTGAGACCTTGGACTCTTTATTTCCAAAACTACAGACAGCTTGCTTGAAGGCTTATCAACCACCTTCTAATAAGCTGCCAACCTCTGCAACATTGATGATGTGATGCTTGATGGTAGGTGCACTGCAATATTACTGAATTAAGCTGATAAAGCAGCTTGACAATATTAACTGGTTTAAAGTCACTGACATATTCAGTTTTACACTGAGCTTGAAATATTTTTCTCCACAGTAAAAATAACGTTCATTAAAGAGAAGTGGAGCTCCCCTCTGCAAAAACATTAAAGGATTCCCCCTAGAAAAAAAAAGAGGCATCCAGAGGGCTAAACAGAGGAAGTATACTTCCCATGCATATTTTAACAGCTAGCCTTTAAAAAGTACCTTCCAACCAAAGTACTTTCCCATGTACACCTGCAACACTTAATATTGCAGCTCAGTTGCGGTTCACTTTTATCCTAAGTTTTAATTTTAATCTCTTTGTTTTGACCTCATTATTACAAAATTCATATTACCGTACCCCCAAACAAAGGGAAGCAAAATTTCAACCATGGTTATAATAAAAAAAAACCACAGCATAGCCATTTGCTCTGAAACAACTGTCATCTTTAAGAGCAAGGTATGGTTGATATTCCTGGCTGCATGTTAATATGTTTTAAGTTGCCTTTTATTGAGGTATTAAATAACCTGATCCATCTTATCTTTTCACATAATACAATTTGCACTTACTTCTCATCATAGGTTTGTAAATATAAGATTATTAGATTTACATTTTATCTCCTCGCCAATATGTTTTAATTTGGGCCTGAAAAAAACGCTTCAGCTAGGAAGGAGCTCCACTAGTACTGCCACACTATTACTGTCGAGGAAATACACCTGACTGCTTCGATCTACGTTATCTTTCAGCATGTATTGAAGCCAAAATCCTACAAAATGCGTCAAGCAAAAGTAGTTCATTGCTTTGTGAGTTAGACACCGTATAGATTCGCTTGAGTTCCAAATATGGCTGTGCTTTGAGAGTTTTTGTTTCGACTGTAGCTTCTTTCAAGTGCTGTTGGAGCATATTTTGTTGTTCAGTAAAACGCAAAAAGGTGAAAAATGTCATGAAATTATTTCAAGCACCTCATGAGCATAATTAGTTCATTAGTAAAATAGCGACCTTAAGGTGGCTGAACACAGTTTTGCGGGCGGTCAGCGGTAACTCGTGTGACGGCGAGTGTTTTAACTCAGACAAACAAACATGGCGGCGAAAAAGCAATGGTAAAAAGAAGACGATTTCTCAAAATCTACTCATTAAAATTTTGTGATATTTGGAGGAATTTTTACTTTTATCGTATTTTAGATAATGAGAACTTTAAAATGGAAGTTAAACAGACGATTTTTGTGACACATTTAATAATTACAGTACAATTATATTATTGATTATCTAAAAACCCCTCTGTTAAAATTTGGTCAAATAAGTTTCAAATGGTTATGATTAGTTATAGTAAGCTATGTGCAAGTTTATAGGAAAATCTAATGAGTGAATTTTCTGTAAACTGAGCAAAAGTGAAATTTTAAGGTTGTATTCAATCGTTCATGTTGCCATGGAGACTACGAAAATGTCAAATTTTACCTGTCAGTCAAAATCTTTCATCAGTATATTTTTCATATGCCAAGTTTCAGCTTGTGAGCTGCGACCCTTCTCTTGCTATAATTTGGCAATGACATATACTCACAAACTGCCAAAACTGTGTTCAGCCACCTTAAGTGTTGTTTCGACGCTCCTTCCCTGGTCCCGTTATTTTGGGCACCCTATCAAAGGACCACAATACCAAATGAATGCTACCCTACTTAAGGTATGACCAACCGGGTAACCTTAGGTAATCCCAATGGGAGTCCCCCTGGTCAGTTCCATAAGAAAACAAATTTGAATAAGGATAAAATGAATATTTTATTGTAGACTTTATAAGCAGTCAATTGGCTAAGAAATTAACTATGAAACGGAAAAAATAGAACAGAAAACTGCAAACTGAGGCAGGTGCCCGTGAGAAACATACTTTAAACAGGCGAATGGAAACTTTGCAAAAGTCTTCCTTTACATAGGAAGCACTAACGCTAAACTAACGCTTCATTACAGTTTTTTTTATAACTTCTCATAATGACAGGAGCGGAGGGTTTGTATTCAACGCTGGTCACTAACTGCATCTTTAACGTTTTCTTGTTTCACACCGCTATCGCGTTAAACATCATAACAATACAAGCGCTGAGGAAAACGTCGTCGTTGCCAAGGACTTTGAAGTCATTGCTCTTAAGTTTGGCTGCTTCTGATCTCGGTGTTGGTTTACTTGTCCACCCTCTTTTTGTTGCATGTCTCATAATTCAAATACAACAAAACACTATTTATAATGCTTATGGTACAGTATTTACCATTTTCTCTTACATACTTGCAACTGCGTCGTTTTTAGGTGTTGTCGCTCTAACTGTTGATAGATTCTTAGCCATTCATCTTCATCTCAGATACCAGGAACTTGTGACTCACAAGCGTGTTGTTGCTGTAGTGATATCTACTTGGGTTATCATCACATTTGTTTCTTTACTTGTCCCTGCAGCCGGTTTGGACTGTATTCCAAACAGAGTTCCCGAGATTATGTTTGCAGCCATCGACGCTGTTTGTTTCATATAACTACAGGATTTCTCCACTACAAGATATACGCATCTGTACGACACCACATAGGCCACATCCAAACTCTGCAAGCACAAGAAGAAGCGCAGAATAAAGAAATGAAAAATGGTGTAAGGCTGAGAAAAACTGCACTTGCTACATTTTACATGTATTTCCTGTTTTTGGCTTGTTATGTGCCAATCTTTTGTGTCAACCTTGCCGTACTGTTCTGTGATGAAACTTCCTTGATCCAGCATTTGTGGTATTATGTTGTGACACTCATGCTTTTCAATTCAATTCTCAATCCTTTGATCTACAGCT
Organism: Porites divaricata; assembly: GCA_038088405.1. Lineage (NCBI taxonomy): Eukaryota > Metazoa > Cnidaria > Anthozoa > Scleractinia > Poritidae > Porites > Porites divaricata. The sequence continues at coordinate 28,571,187 of JBBMOI010000001.1, read as the reverse complement.
GGAAGATGAGACACATTCGACATGCTGTTATTGACACACTTCGAAGCGTGCTTCCAAGTCGCAACTAAAACAATTTCGGGGCTGTTACATGGAGGTGGGGGACCCTAGGTAGGTGACGTAACCCTCTTAGACGCTCAGGTGGAGTAAAAATATAAATCGCGTTTCGACGCAATCTTGCAACTCCGTCATCCCGGGCTGCACGTTCTCAATATTATTAGATGATCGCTATGCATGTAACCAGACAAAATGGCGGGAAAACGACGTGTGTTGGCGGTTAATACTCTTCTACTCTCACTTGCTGCTCTTGCTGCATCCCTTTAGTGCTGTGGCTTTCTATTGCCACTTTAAATAATACAAAGCCTCCGCTTAAGGTATTTAGTTGTTCAGCCAACGAATTTGGTGTAAACACGAATCCACCTTGGAACATTTACCTGGCAAAATATGGCAGACCGGGCAATCCGCATCGGCGGCTCACCTCGACTATCGTGTAAACAGGCGTGATCAAATTAAAATGAGAGATATATTTAAGAATCACACCGAGCACACAGTGCTAACAATAGCAAAAATGATTATCAAGTCCCTCAAAAACAGTAACCTCTTGGGCGGCACATACCTAACTAGCCCATATATTGGAGTGCCATCCCCAGGGGGAGGGGGTTGGAAACAATTTCTGATTTACAAAAATAACGCAGATCTTCATAACAACTTGACGTTACCATGGTAGCAAGTCATCTTACCAAAATAATAAGATGTAATAAAGACAGTGCTTATAAAAAGCTTACAAGTCCATTTAATTTAGCAGTTGCTTTTTTAAAAAAGTCAGAATTTACCAAGCTACATTCGATAAGACAAAATACTTATAGATTACTTTACCAGATTTTCAGAATGATGGAGGCTGAAGGATTGTATTCGACGCTAATCGTTAATTGCATCTTAAACGCTTTCTTGTCTTACATATCGTGTTGAACATCGTAACAGTACAAGGGCTTAGAAAAACTTCTTCGTTGCCGACGCCTTTAAAAACATTGCTTCTGAGTCTAACTGTTTCTGATCTTGGAGTTGGTCTACTTGTTCAACCTTTGTATGTTGCAATTATTGTGATGCAAATAGAAGAAAATACTGAAAACAGTTTATATCATGCTTTACGGATGGCACACATCATCCAGAGCTTTTTATTTGCCTTTGCTTCATTCTTTGGTGTTGTTGCTTTAGCTGTTGACAGATTCTTGGCGATTCATTTTCATCTCAGATACCAGGAACTTGTGACTCAGAAGCGTGTTGTTGCTGTAGTCGTCTTATTGTGGGTGTTAAGTGCATTTCTGTCCATTCCTATGTGGAAATGGATTCCAAAAAAGGTTTTGTATAGTATGCATGCAACGGTAAACGCTTTCTGTCTTATAACTTTAAGTTTGCTTTACTGCAAAATATACGCAGCCGTAAGACGCCACACAAATCAAATTCACGCCCTGCGAGTGCAAGTAGCAGAGAATAGAGACATGGCAAATGCAGCAAGGTTAAGAAAAACTGCAGTTAGTACATTCTACGTGTATGTGGTATTTTTAGCTTGTTACGTGCCAGTATTTTGTCTCTCTTTTTCCAGTTTTATCGATGGTTTAACTGCAGTGCCGTTTGATACGTGGTACTATGTCTTCACACTTATGTTCCTCAATTCATCCCTTAATCCTCTGATCTACAGCTGAAAGATGAGAGGCATTCGTCAAGCTGTTGTAGACATGCTTCGAAACACCTTTCCTAATTTTTGACTGGAGGGAGAAGCCGCAAAGAATCAAGAGAGGCTGCCTTTTTCTATACGAAAGACAACTCAGCAATACGTGTGAAAAGTCTTTAATTCATTTGACGTGCACTTCAAGTATGTTGTAGCATTTCCAATTTCATTGTTGTACTCGTTTTAAGAAAGAATAAATCTGGGAGCTTTTCAATCTGAAAATTCGACGAGGCTCTAAAACGTGAGGATAAGTTAATTTAAAACCATCAGCAAAATCTCGCTTTCTCTTAATTATTATATCAGTAACTAAGACAATAACTAAGAACATATCATTCAAATTACTTTTTCTGTTGGCCTAGACAAATTTGGGTATAAAAAGTTATTTCATTGCATATTTTATCTATGTTGATCTTAACAGCAACTATTTCGGACAATTTATCTACCAGTCACTTTATAAACGTCGGAAAATAGCGTCACCCTGACACTGAAACGTCGTTGCTTGTTTTTTGTATCACGAAACCTATACTTATTATAAAAAAAAGGAAACAGGGTGCGAAATATGCAATGCGCGTGAGATGAGCTCTCCTCGCGCGTTGTTCTCCTCCCTCGCGACCAGTCGAACGCATGACATTTTTGATGGTATCATGTAAACGAATACAGAGCCACGAGAGAGAACAGGAGAGAGCTTACCGCAGTGCGAAAGTGTCATAGTGGGTATCATAGACTATCATATAAACACTGCCTTAGTTTTGAGACTCGCATTATTGTAAAGGGAGTTCACAGCCATCTTAGTACTTTTGAGCTCAGTTATGAGCACCCAAATTCCTAAGTACAGTGCATTTGACACTCAGGTTTTACTAGATCTTTAGCGACAAAGTTCTAAGCAGAGTCGGAGAACTTAAAATGTTTTAATTTTGCGTGTCAGCCCTACTCCGTCGATCTATGGCTCCGGTTTTGTCCGCAGTGAAACCAGCCTTAACCGATCTGCTTAAGTTTTCTCTTCGGTAGCGCTTTGAAATTTAGTTGCTTTACTGACTGCGGTGCATCATTTGCCATTAAACGACAATTTGCACCTATTTTACTATAGATTATTTATTTAAGTCATAATATTACAACTAAAACTTTCTAAACCTCTTCTGTAAGGAAGTTCAGATGTTTCTTTTAACAGTTTTGTTAAAACATCATGTACTGACAGTGGCAAAGGACAAAAACTAATTGATTGTGATAATAACAATCATTCCCTTTAACTACTTTGACTGACGCTATCGACAGGGGAACAATTATAACTTAATGCATATGCTACGATATATCAGTTACTATTGAAATCACCAGTAGAAGTGAAGTTTCACAATAATGTGCTGTCGGTACTTTTATCATTAAGTCAAGGGCGTAGCTAGGGGGGGGTCCTGGGGTGCCCGTGACCCCCCCTTGGTAGGCCTTCTTTTGAGCAAACAACCTACAATATTCTGGTGGCGGAAACGCCATGACAATATCTTGGCCGTAAAAGCCATTGTTGAAAAGCCCACTTTTTTTAAATTTGTTTTTTTGTAAAGGCTCTTGTCTTTAGTTAATAAGGGCCTTCATGCCGCGATAATACGACTGAACCCGCTGATACACGAAGGAAAGCAGCGGTATAGACCATATATATAGGGTGTCCCAAAAGTTCATTCCTCTACTTTATAAGTCTGTATTTCAGTACGATTGGACTTGGTAAGCAAATCTTTTCAACAAAAGTTGTGTCTTTCAATATAATTCACTATTTCCATACTTGTTGTCCTATCTTTTGACTCGAATATTCGATCTGTGTACTTCCGCACCAAAGGTGCGCGTGCGCGAGTATATTTTGCTGCCACGTATTTGGTATTTCATAGCCCGAATTGCTCAAACTCCTTCCTTTTTTTTGTGAATATCACGAAAGATAAACCCCCCTTAACGCAAAAACGTTAGCTGCGTGAGAGCACAAGGCTGTATACTTCGATTTACTGGCTTATCTGTTGTAGAAATTGCTAAAAAACTGGAAAAATCCGAATGTTGGGTGGTGGAATGATCGTGATGGAGAAATGAAGGTTTTGAAGGCAAGAAACTAAGGGAAAGACCAAAAGCCCTGAATAAAGCAGCTAAAATAGTTTTAACGAAGGCTAGATACAAAATAGGAGACTCGACAAGGAAGCTCAGTCTCACATAGTTAGCAAGCCAAATAAAAGGGTCATGAAAAGATCCTTAAAATGTTTAAAATTAGAGGCCCCTGAGATGGCAAAAAAACCTCTCCTTTGTCTGCCAATTAACGCCCAGCTCGTTTCAAATTTGTAAAGAAGTACAAAAGCCTTGCTATGGAAGGGGGCCGGAATGATTATCTTTTTTTGGATGAATGCCTTAGAAAGTATATTTTTCAGCTGCCTAAACTAAACAAATATTGTTTGGGGGTCGAACTGGATCCTGCGCACCAGTGATAAAAAGGTCAAAATAGATTATTTGTGGGTCTACACGCTGTGTCTACTTCATGCCGCAACGGCTACAGAATGTGATAAAAAACAAAAAGGACATGCCAGTCACTGAAATTCTGAATACACGTACTTGATAGAGAACTAAACATCTTCTAAAAATTTCATGCAAAAATAAAGTTTTGATCAAAAGCTATAGTGCATGAAATTAGAGGAACGAAGTTTTGGGACACCCTGTAGTCGGCGATCCCCGGATGGTGATCTGGTGAGTAGCCTCTGAAGAGCTCTCAAGTCTCACGCAAACAAATTCAGTCTTACGCTCTCACGCTGAAAGTATTATTTCTCACGCATTTGAGATTCCTTGCTCCTTTAGTGAAGTTCCTTTATAATAAACTATATTTTATGATATAATTTAAGTCCTTGTTTGGTTTGTACTCGCTTCGAACACTTTATTCTTGTGCAGAGCCAGCGTTTCTCTGGCCAGTGGCTTTCATGACTATTGCGCATGCTCACATATGCTGACCCGGTAACGTGTTGAGCATCCACACATAATGGCGGATTCCAGTTCAGAGTCGGACTCCGACTTTTAAAGCATGGCATTTCTGCTCAGAATGAAGGAAAACACGTCTTAGCTACTTCCATTTTTCAAAATTTCCTGGGGGAGCATGCCCCCAGACCCCCCTAGTGGGGTGACGCCTGCGGCGTCACAAGATCTCACTCTTTCCCAACAAATCAACTTGAGAGCTCTGCCTCTGTGACCCCCCCTTTGAAAAACCCTGGCTACGCCCCTGTAAGTGCCGACTCTTTGTGCGTGCGTTGGCTTCTAATTGAATAGGCTTGGAGAAGCATCACCTTGTTAGTTCACAGCCCTTGAGAAACCAAGAACAAATGGACGTCACTCTTTTCAAGCGTGTTTTCTTTTTATTTCCAAGACTCTTTTTGTCAAACATCTTGTTCATTTTTTTTTTTTTTGACAAATTGGACGTTATGGCATTTATGTAGTGTTAAAAACCCAGAAGCTAATAATTCCAGAAACAAGATATCTAGAAAAAATACAAAGGGTCCATAATAATAATATATCTATGCTGATTTCCAGATCATTAATAAAAATAATAAATAAGTACGGACCATTCACACTGCCGTGTGTAGTGCCCCTGTTCACACATTTCCATTGTCTTTGAAAAATATTGTAAATAATGCACTGTTGACGATTCTCAAGAAAGTTTAAATAAAGCTTATTTATTTAGCTTAAGCTTATAAGACAAAAGTTCATGATTAACGCTTCCGAACGCTTTACTGAAATAAATTGACACTCAAATAAAGTGCTTTTTCGTCTTTGGATATAGCCGTGAAAGCCATTTGTTTTAGTTCACTCGTGAAAACAGCTTGGCGGCTTGGCGATGGTCTATTGCCCTAAAAGCCTCGTTTCAAATCAAATATACCATCAAATCGATTGTATATTGCTAGCATCTACCAAATATGGTAAGCGCCAGTTGGTTGTGAAGCCGGGGGATTGGAGCCAATCAAGAACGGCGAAATATTTTGAATGAATAATAAAGAAAACTAATGCTCCTTTCCATTGTTTGGAACAAATTATTATTTTCAATAAAAGGAAGAACTGGTTACTGAGGTGGAACTGGAAGTGATTATTACGAATAATGAACCGCTAGTTCTAAAACAATGGAAAGATGCATTAATTCGGATGATGCCCTCACTCCTCGGCCTTCTTACAAAAAATAACCGCGCGTTACGCGCTCGGTCATTATTTCAAGAGTGCCTCGGAACTCAGGCATTATCCTTTATAAACCCCGATAAACCGTCACAGCTTCTGTTTTATTAAGCATTACATAAAGAACCCATGTACTTCCGTGAAAGGCTGAAATGGTTCTGGGATATTGGATCCAGTAGTGATAAATCAAACTGCGAAGTTAAGCACTGGTTCTTAGTTAAGGATGACAACAATTGTCCTCGAAATAAACTTTTAACATTATATTCACTGTTACTATTGTTAATTTTCAATGGCCCTTAAAGACATTTGCATCTTTACCAGTATTTTCTGTGCTTTATTGTATTTTTTTCGAGTTAGAAACTGTTTTATTTTTCAGGCTGAAGAGGTTCTAACATATCGTTAACAAATCAAATTTCCGTCCGGTTGTCCTTACTATGCAGTTTCTTTTATGCAGCTAAAGTTTTCAGGCCCTGTATTCTGGTCTCTATGAAGGGCATAGGAACATCTGCCAAAATGTGACGGAGAGCAATGTATTAGCTTTTGTACACAGAATTGGATATATGGTACTTAAACGCACTCTTTCACAACCATTTAATTAGTTAAGGGAATCTTAACACAAAGTGATTACTTGGTCAATCCCGGTAACTAGTATAAGAAGAAAAGTGCGGCATTTATTTTCGGAAAGAAGTCAGAACTGATTTACCAATCTACGTTCAAAACTAAAAAAATACTTGCAGATTATTTCAGTTACCAGCTGTTCAGAATGATGCAGGTTGAAGGACTGTATTCGACACTTGTCGCTAACTGCATTTTCAAAGCTTTCTTGTCTTACACCGCATAATTCCTTTTTTTGAATAATAAACTGCTTCATTTGTCAGGCTGAAGAGGTTCTTACATATGGTTAACATAACAAATTTCTGTCCGGATGTCCTTATACCACGCAATTATTTTTATACAGCTGAGCGTTTCACTCTATCTAATCATGTTCAGTTTCTACAACTGCCATAGAAACATCGGCCAAGATGCGACGGACACTAATCTGTTAGGTTTGTACACAGGATAGGGTGTATGGGACTGAAAAGCAATCTTTCAGAGCCATTTAATTTAGCAGTTGGTTTTTGAAAAAAGTCAGAATTTACCAAGCTACACGCATTCGATAAGACAAAATACTTGTAGATTACTGTACCAGATTTGCAGAATGATGAAGGCTGAACGATTGTATCCGACGCTAATCGTTAATTGCATCTTAAACGCTTTCTTGTCTTACACCGCCATCGTGTTGAACATCGTAACGGTACAAGCACTAAGAAGAACTTCTTCGTTGCCGACGCCTTTAAAAACATTGCTTTTGAGTCTAACTGTTTCTGATTTTGGAGTTGGTCTACTTGTCCAACCTTTGTACGCTGCAATTCTTGTGATGCAAATAGAAGAAAATACTGAAAACAATTTATATCATGCTTTACGGATGGCACACATCATCCAGAGCAATTTACTTGCCTTTGCTTCGTTCTTTGGTGTTGTAGCTTTGACTGCTGACAGATTCTTGGCGATTCATTTTCATCTCAGATACCAGGAACTTGTGACTCAGAAGCGCGTTGTTGCTGTAGTCGTCTTATTGTGGGTGTTAAGTGCATTTCTGTCCATACCCGTGTGGAACTGGATTCCAGAAAAGGTTTTATACGGTAAGTATGCAACGATAAACGCTTTTTGTATGATAACTTCAGGATTGCTTTACTGCAAAATATACGCAACCGTACGACGCCACAAAAATCAAATTCACGCCCTGCGAGTAGCAGAGAACAGAGACATGGCAAATGCAGCAAGGTTAAGAAAAACTGCAGTTAGTACATTCTACGTGTATGTGGTATTTTTAGCTTGTTACGTGCCAGCATTTTGTCTCTCTTTTGCCAATTTGAACGGTGGTTTAACTGCTGTGCCATTTGAGATGTGGCACTATGTCTTCACACTTATGTACCTCAATTCATCCCTTAATCCTCTGGCCCCAGTTGTTCAAAACGTGGATAGCGCTATCCGATGGATAAATCTCTATCCAGTGGATAGTGCAATTGGTTTCCCAAATACTTATCCGCTGGATAGAGATTTATCCAGTGGATAGCGCTATCCAACGTTTGAACAACCGGGGCCTGATCTATAGCTGGAAGGTGAGAGGCATTCGTCAAACTGTTGTGGACATACTTCGAAACACCTTGCCAAGGCCTCACTGAAAGGAGGTTCTAAGAATAGAGATCCGGACGGTTGAGGGTTATCATACTTTAGTATAATTACATTGATGACTATCTAAAATAGAGCGCTGTGATTGGCTAGAAGCTTCGCTCTATCCCGCTATAATCACCGTGCGGTGATTATAGCATTGAAGGCTGGAAGTTTTCAAAAGGCAGCCAGATTTTTTGATGTTTCGGGGTCGGAAATTGATCAATAATTTTATTTTCTCGAATAATCATCAATGTAATTATACTAAAACAATTAGTCGCCGAAGGCGACGTGAATATTGGCGAATAGTCACCTCGACTTAATCTCGGTGACTATTCGCCGATATTCACGTCGCCTTCGGCGACTAATTGTTAATGAAAATGACCTTCCCCGAGGGATTGACTCCCTTGTATAAACTAGTAGGCATGTACCGCCTCAAAGGGTAGGGTTTTTGCGCTGTTTTGGTCTGGAATCGGGTATGGTTTTCCAGGGAACTACGGGAGTGTATGAATGTATTTATCCTTTCAAAATGAATTCCAAATGAGTAAGAAAGAAAGAGAAATGTGCGAAATAAGAAATCTTTTTCGTGGGTGTTCCAATCTCAGTAATGACGACATAATTTCTTAGAGGCCAGGGAGCCGTTTCTTGAAAAAGTCCCGGTAACTTTTCGGGCCCGAAATCAAATACTCAAATCGAAATATAAAGAATAAGAGCGCGGGTCCTGGCTAGCAAACTACTCTGTTATAGTTGTTTCATTAACTGATAGTTTTATCATGTTAGATGCAAAACTATTGAAACTTCGATCTTTAATGTTAACGGAGACAGCTTACGGGGCCCGTTAATAATCGGGACTTTCGAGAAACGGGCCCCATGTCTGAAAACGGATGGGAAAAATGACATTTTTTGGTCTGAAATAGGGTCACGATTTGGATAACCGGGCGGCACACCCCCAACAAGAATTTTCAAGAGTACCCCCCCCCCCCCCCCCCTCGGGAATAAGGTGTAAGACCCTGAAGAAGGAAGGCCGTGCCTTCCGAAATACTGGTTAAAAGATTATATATTCCCGACTGTAAAATAAGCCTTGCTCCTTTTGTCTTAAATATTCAGTTTTACTATATAGACAAGAGTGTTCTACTGGAAAATATTGCTGGTTTTCAGTGTCACGCCATTCAAAATATATCAAAATAAAAATCAAAACCGTCCTATAGATAAAGTCCAGAATCTGGGAAATGAAAGGAGGTACATATACAAAGACCCTCGCCAAGATTCAGCTCAGAGGAATATTTCGTATACGAGATATCCGAAGAAATGTTTTACCCAGATTATAGAGATTTGTATGGAGACGCCATGCTGGTGCTCACCTGGATGAGCTCCAACATGGCGGACGGAAACCAACAGAAACATCTGTTATCGAGTTTTGCTACAAAAGCGTGAATTTATTCTTCGAGAAACTCATAAACATTAAAGTAATACTTTTTCTAATACCTGAACTGTTTAAATAGCAACATTTCCTGAAATAAGTCACTTTTTTAACCTACATGACAGCTCTCTTGGCCGTCATGTAAATATCGCGTCACGCAAAAACTTAGAAATTCAAGCGTACTCTATCACAAAACCAAGAACCCTTTTGAAGCGAAAATTTGTATGAAAATTAGTTTTCAGCTGCTCTAATGCATCGTGAAAGTAAAATCTCGGTAGGATCGATAGTTTTTTAGTTTCAATTTTAGTGACGTCATGTGAAAACCAACAATACCACTCGTAAAATTCATAAAAACTACATCCGGGACCCGAGTGGTTTATTTTCCATAATCTCACACGTGAGTTTATCGATGACGTAATTTTGGTAATTTCCCTGTATTATTTTATCGACGTCTTTTAGTCTATATAATAAAAAGAACATTACACGGCGGCTTGAAGATATGAATTTTATTTTCGAGTAGCACTTCCTGCACTGTTGTACTTTTCAGATATTACCGGAATGACTTTCATTCTGGATCGAGTTTATGCCATCCATATATTTCTCTGTATTTCATTGTTTGCATGAAAAAGAAACGACATTTCGTTACCTTACGGGTCATTTCGGTTTTCAATCCGAATGAAAAGCTTATTCTATGAAATTTCCTTCTCGTATCATGTAAACCAGCAGCATACATGCTTCTGTCTCAGAAAGTCATTCCGGTTTCATGTAAAGATCCCCTAACATTCGGACCCCACAAGGGTAACCTCATCAATCGGCACTATGCCATTTTCCGGGTTAAAAGTCACGACATTTCATCAGTTAGTGACCATTTGCTTTATTTTGAACCAGTGATGAGGAGACATAGATGCTATTCACTGTTTGAAAATGCTAAAAAAACAGTTATAATCCAATGGCTTTAATGTGTAAAAGGAAAAAAGTTTTCATCTCTCTATAAGAATCTGCAAATCATTCAAAAATCGTATCACTGATCATGAGGTCAATAAAGGGAGAAATCAGCCGAGACCTTTTATAAGAAAAAAAAAACAAGGACTAATACCGGTAAAAATTTTGCAAGTCAACGAACTTGAAATAAATTCTAAAAATACTTTCACCACTGAAATCTTTAACAATTTTTAATACAAATAATCGGTCGAAAAATACAATTTTGCAAGATAACCAACTAACGCTTAAGAGTTGCTTAGAAGTTTAAGTTGATTTCAAACCGAACTGGTTTGCAACATTAGCAAGTTGAACCTATTTTTTATGACATCTCGTTTCCCTTTGTAAATACACTTATAAATTCTGCGTTTTCTCTTCCAGGGCTTTGATTCGCTTTTCCTGTTCATCCACTTGTAATTTTAGCTTCTTTACCAATTCCTCTAGATCCTATAGAAATAAGGAAAAAATAATTTAAAGAATTTACTGCATCAGAAACCCTCTTACTACCATTGAACCTCCATGTGCGACTACCTCTCGTATATAAGCGACCACCTATCCAAAACACCAAAGATTTCCCAGTCGAGGCCTTACGGATGGAACTTCTCGTAAATGACTAGCTTCTGTAAGCGACCGCGACCACTTTTGGGGACTGCCGGTCTAATAATTTCCCACCGCTTTCAACCTCTTGTAAGCAACCACTGTACTTGACGAGTGGTCTCAACTCCATGTTCGCTGTAGGTACTTTACTGCTATAATAAAGGGTACGAGTCCTCAGCTTCTACGTTCGCAAGATTTAGATCAACTTTCTTGGCGTAGAAGGGGTAAAAATGATCATTAACGCTTAGTTTATTGGCTCAGTTACCCTGTAATCAGAATGATTTGCTTGACTACAGGTATGCAAATTCCCTTCAAGTTGGCGGCAAATCTTTGAAAAGCTTCAAAGAGTGAAATTTCGTAGGACAGAAATTTCTTACGATTGTGTTGTCAATGAAGGATATTGAACAAGAACTAAAAAGTCCTCCAAGGGAGCACTCTCCCGTAAGCGAGCACGAAGTCTTCGCATTTTAGTTGGTCGCTTACGGGAGGTTCGACTGTACGATGAACACCCTCAAAACAGACACTGCCGTGAAACTAGCCTGTATAACTAAGTAACGGTAAGTTATCGACCAAGCGTGAAGTCAAGTAGACTGCAAAACAGTCGGTTTCGGATTTTCGCTAAAATAGGTTTTGCAAGGTTTGAAGCGCCGGCTTGATATTCCCGGCCTCCCTCACTGTTTTCATCCTCATTCCAGATCTTTCCTTTGAACATTCGCGGGCGCGTTCTTAACTTACACAAAAATACGGGCTGATTTGCAGTCTAGAAGTCAAGACGACCATATATTAGGCAGATTAAGATTCACGTTTACGCCAAACGGCAGACGTGAATTTGTACCACGTGACTTATTGTCTGTTTACTCTTTATTGCTTCTACACAAAATACGTAGTATTATGCCAGTTTTAACCATATGAATCGTTCGGGACTGTTTTTATCTCCTTATTTTCTATTCTGAGAAATTCTCAACTTGAGTCTGACGTTTGCCGTTCGCGGTAAAGGTGAATCTTAATCTCTCCATTGGCCACGTTCTTTCTTTGCGTTTTATGGACAGAGGCAAGGTTGAGATCCATAAAAACGGGATATCATATGGCCTTAACAAAACCTTTTCTTGCTGAACAAAACAGGCAGTCCCAGTGAATCGTGTCCGTCTTATAGAGAGTTAACTCTATACGAAAATATATCAATTTTAAGCTTTGGAATAAAGAAATGACCCTGCGATACCACTACACCGATATCACAGGATCAGGGTTTGGGCTCCGTGGAAGCCTAAATTTTCAGGGCTTTTCACAAGTTGGGTATATAGACTGCAAGAGCCTTTCGTCCATTGAAAAACAGATAAGAGATTAGTATTAATCCCTGGATGGGAATTTGTATAGGTAATAGCATGATTTGTAGTGATATTTGGCATAAATACCACGAGTGATATTTCGAAATTGTTATACGTAATTTCACGAGCTGTTAGGCAAGTGAAATTTGAGACAATTTTGAAAGATCACGAGTGGTATTTATGCCAAATATCACGTACAAATCATGCTATTATTTGTTTATACTACTACCCGCAGAAAGTTTGTAATTTTCACATGTAGGTATTTCAAATGAGGCTGAAATACCACTGCTCTAAGCCAATCAAATTGCAGTAATTTCTCATGTAGTAGTATAAAGTCCATTATAGGGTTTCCTCCCAGCACTGAGTGTGTCACCAGTTTTCATTACACATCTGAGAAGAGGAGACAATATCAAGCAAAGTTTCTTGTCTAACAGAAGAATGCAATAGCAAAGACATGGCCAAACTTATCCCTTAGGAGAAAACTCCACGTTTTGGATCTGCTATTAGTACAACAGACTACAGTGAAATTCAACACAGCGAGATGCGAAAGGACATTCACTCAACTGACATCTAACCCCATTTCCCTCACCCAACACGCACAAGGTAAACTGCACCACCAAAGCCGCCTCATTGCCTTTCAAACAACAGAGTAGTTCAGTCCTTTTGGAATTGACAAGGATGGGCAAAGGAGAAAGAGTCAACGAATAAAAACCGTCCTAGGCTAATCATCTCATCTGAGCCAGGACAAGGCCTTACTAACAGCCATCACTTACCTCTTCATCAGCAGCCTGTGCTGTTTTCTTTGGTGTTTTTTTGCCAAGTCCCCCAAGTCCCTTTTTAACCTTCTTTGCAGCCTTAGCTGGTCCAGAAAAAAACGGTTCAAGTGAGATCAGTATGGGATCAGCATCTTTTCCCTCAACCCACTCATCAGCGGTAAGGGAAGGTTCATCTCCTTTTGTATCAGGAAAGAGATCTGCTTGGAAAAGTTCAGACTGTAAAAGAAAACAATAACCGTGGTTTCACTACAGACTTTTACTTAGGTTAAACCGATTTACCTAGGGGAAATTCATCAAAAATCTCCCCACGTAAATTCAGCTCGGGTTTTGTTTTACCTAGGTAAAAGATTCTGGGAAGGTCACACTACTGATAGACTACGAGTAGTCCCCATTTTTCCTCAGGGATAGTATAGCGAGCGTGAAATTCACCCCACGCGAAAAAATCTCCCCACCGCGTTTCGCCTTTCTCGCGTGGGGTGATTTTTACGCCCGCTCGCATTTCGCTCGCTCTTCTATCCCTGAGGAACAATGGGGACTACTCGTAGTCTACACTACTGACATCGGCTCCCTAGGTTTTCACGGACAGTTGAATTTTTTGGAGCGTTTATAAATTCAAGAAGGGAAGATGCGCAGGGATCTAGCCGATCAAAGAGACGTTTTTTTTCCTTTATCTCGCTGTTAGTTATCTCTTATTCAACGTGCAAGATGAAGACAGGCGAAGACGTAGACGACTCGTGTCCCCAAAATTTCTTTCACCGCGTGAGCTATGTCCGGTTCTGTCATCAAGACCTTCGCAGATGAGCGTCTATTGGCTAGCAACCTCGGTATTTCGTTTTTCCTAAGCTATCGCTTTGGGGTAGCTGTCAAGGGAAAGTCTATTGTTCTCGAGACATATCCAAGCCCTGGACGATAAAATTTCCCCGAGGTAAGTTACCTAGGGAAAAATCGGTCACATTAAGTTTCCCTAGGTAAACTGTCAACAAGTCGAGTTTCTCTGGGTAAAAAGTCTGTGTGTGACAACAGCTAATATGGGAAGTCTTGACAATTAGATCTGTATGTAAAAGGCGACAATTCAGGTCAAAGATAACTGAACCAAAACGATTAACTGCAGAATACCCTGCCTCTTTTCATGATTATTACTGACTCGTCCCCAGCCGTCTCTCTCTCTGTCTCTCCTTGCTCCCGCCGCGCGCGTCGCGCGAATACGACTGGGGACGAGTCAGTGATTGTTGTATACGATCAAGAAATGACATTCGCAAATTCAGTGCCACAAGACGCTGGGGTCACTAGTCGTCAGTTACTTTTCGTTGCAATATTTGGAACCGCTAAGACACTTCCTTGAGGGAAGCAGAGACACTGTCTTCATTTAATTACATACATACATACTTTATTGCAACTCCCTAAAGAGGGTTTTTCAGTTACAAGGCTACTAATCAACTAAAATAGCTCAATAAATTACCAAATAACTAAGATAATAAATATACGTTAAAAAAATAAGTGAAATACAATTATAGATCATTCACTATTTACAAATTCATAGATTGATCAGAGAAAAGTAGGTTAACAATTTTTTTCCTAAAAACTTTGACAGAATCTGAAGATTCAACATTGTCACTTAGATTATTCCAGAGCTTAGCACCGCGGTAGGTGAAGGACCGTTGACCAGTGGTTAGGCGGCACCTTGGAATGTTCAGTTGATCACATTGTCTAGTATTTCTAGTGTGAGTTTGTGAACGCAGAGTAAATTTCTCGATTAGGTAGTCGGGCACAAGTTTATTAATACATTTGTACATCATCACTGCATCGTTCAAGTAAATTCTGTCATTAACAGGCAGCCAATTTAGTGATTTGATAGCTTGTGAGATGTGATCAAACTTTTTGAGGCCAAGAACAACACGGGCGGCAAAATTCTGCACTAACTGAAGTTTGTTGATGTTATGTTTACTAGTATTTGACCAAACAGTTGAGCAATAATACAACTTACTAAAAACGAAAGAGTTCATACGGAGAAGTACTGTTTTCTTATCTAGCAAGTGTTTTATTCTATTGATTTGTACGAGTTTATGTAGGCAAATAGAGACTGTTTTAGCAATGTGTTCGTTATAAGTTAGTGATTGGTCAATAAAAATGCCAAGATCTTTAGCAACAGTAGAGGGTGTAATTTCTTTTCCAAGCATCCGTACAGATGCTGTGGGCAGCTTATTAAGGAGTTGAGGCGTACCGATCATTAAAACTTTAGTCTTATCAGGATTTATCAATAAAGAGTTTTGGCAACACCATCTGGAGACTTGTTCCAGGTCCGCATTTAGATTGTGAATTGCAGTGGACATGTCAGATGAGGGAAAGGACAGGTACAGTTTAGAGTCATCAACATAACGGGCCGATTTGCAGGAAGTAGGGACAGACAATAGGTCATTCACATAAATAGTAAACAGGACTGGACCCAATATTGATCCCTGTGGGACTCCATATTTTAGGGGAAGTGGATCAGATATAGCATCCTGGATGCGTACTCTTTGGCTGCGGCCAACATGGTAGCTATGGAACCAGTCACGGCATGAAAAGGAGACACCCAGAGCTTGTAGTTTCTGCAATAGAATATCATGTCTGATGCTGTTAAAGGCCTTTGACATGTCGAGTAAAACTAGAGCTGAGATCTTTTTTTCATTAATTGCCTGCAACAGGTCGTCTGTAACAAACAGAAGGGCAGTCTCAGTTGAAAAAAGCTTTCGGTTACCACTTTGAGTTTTAGCCAATATCTTATTTGCTGTTACAGGGTTCGTACCCGTTTTTGAACAAAAAATTCAAGGACTTTTCAAGGACTTTCAAGGACACATTTCCCATATTTCAAGGACTCTATTCAATTCAAAAAGAGCCTTAATTCTATGTCTTTTTTTAGTTCTTCCACAACATAGGTAATTTTATCTCGAAGGTCTTTCTGTGTTTGCTCCTTTTCCTTTGGAGTTCTACTTAAATTATAAAGTTAGCACCAAAATTCAAGGACTTTCCAGCACCGACCACAATTTTCAAGGACTTTCAAGGCCTTGAATTTTTATTTTAAAATTCAAGGATTTTTAAGGACTTTCAAGGTGTGTGCGAACCCTGCTGTTAAATAGTCGACAAATTGCCCATGGGCCAATCGTTCAGATACCTTTGAAAGGATAGGCAATAGCGAAATAGGTCGATTATTGCACGGATCTTCAGAATTCCCCGATTTTAAAATAGGAGTTACCTCGGCAATTTTCCACGCCCTTGCAAACGTTCCAGTGTGAAAAGAGTAGTTCATAATACTAGTGATTGACGGAAGAATTACTGGTAGACTGTCCTTGAGTATACGTGCAGATACTCTGTCGTAGCCAGGTGCTTTGTTTGAAGAGAAGCCTTTAATGACACGCTCAACATCCTTGTCTAACACCGAATGAAACTGAAAAGCTTCTGAGCACTGATCAGGTAAGGGTTCCACAGCTGACGAAGCAGGATGGATATCAAAATTATGTTCAACTGCGAGGTCACGAGCTTTCTGGGCAGTCACACTCCCCACTGACGTAAAGTATTCGTTGAATTTATTAGCCAGGGCGGTTGGATTTTCAGTTATAAATGTACGATTCCAACTTTTCCTTGGTAAACAATAATTGATAATCTTCCAGATTGCATTGGTGTTTCCTTTACTGTTAAGCAATTCAGTTTGCACATGAGCCATTTCTGCAAATCTTAGCTCACGTTTAACTTCCTGGCTGAAGCATCTATATGCATTCCAGTAAAGAGGGTCGTTTGACCTAATCGCTCTTTTATGCCATATGTCGCGGGTGTTCATTAGCTGACGAATTTCTTCTGTAATAAAAGGATGTGGTCTAGCCTTTACCTTAATCCTCTTGATCGGGGCATGTTCATTTAAAACATCTAAAAACACGGCGTTAAATGTGTCCACCAGATCGTCGAGATCATCAAACATAGAAATCATGTGGAATGGTACGAATGCCAGGTCCTCACGAAAGCGCTCTGCATTATAGTTAGAGTAACTCCTGATGGTAATATAGGAGAGCTTAATTCTAGGAGTTTTTAGTGAAGACAACGTAGATAAGATGATGGTCGCTTATAGAACAGGGGAGGACGTCGCAGAGACTTACAATGTTCTTATTTGTAGTCATAATGACATCAATGAGGGATATAGTGGTCTCAGTAATCCTTGTAGGTTTCTCAACCAGCTGGTTTAGGTTGAAAGTTGAGATAAATTCCCGCAATGATTTAGTCTCAGGGCTAGAGGCCAGCAAGTTGCAATTTAGGTCTCCAAGTATAATAATGTCCAAGTCCATGAGCAGCTAGTAGGTGTGTCTGGAGGTCGATAGGTGTTACAAACTAAAAATGACTTATGACTTCTGCAATGTGCTCTCAGCCAAAGCTGTTGAGAACCATCCTCACAAGCCAGTGACAGATCATCCAGGAGAGTAATTTTGAGGTTTAACTTAGCATAGATGCATAAACCACCTCCATTTTTGTGTGATCCACGATCTTGTCTGAAAAATTGAAAACCAGAGATCTCAAGACTTGCATCGCTCACAGTTAAATCTGTCTACGTTTCAGATATCGTGAAAATATCAAACTTGTTTTGTAGAATCGTCTCTTTGACAAGGCAGAAATGTACTCTAGATTCCAAAGAGCGGACGTTCAGGTGAGCGACTTTGATGTTTGACTTCAATTCCTTCGGTATATCAAGCGTGGCCGAGGTGGTTTGCCTGTTAGGTCCCGGTAGGGGATGAACATCTCCGCTTCGGACAATGACAAAGTCCGTCGGGTTGAAAGAGGCTGTACAGTTCGCAAAATACGTCACTCTTGACTTCAGAAATTTCTTACGATGCCCAGAAACAAAATGGCCGCCGGCTCGTGTCAGGTCCGCCGGCAATTTCGGTTTTAAGTTTATGCAGTGAGATGTTACAAAACTGGAGAAAATTGTCCCCGAGGCCCGCTTGAGCATTCCCAAAGTGCTTAGGAGAGTCTGAATCAACGGAGCACGAAGACAGAAGCGACAAACTTAACAAAATTACGGACGAAGTCAAGACACGTCCTACCGGAGGCCGCCATGATGACCGCTGACTCTAATCAATTGTGGCCTGTCTAAGGCAATTTTGTAATATACATATGTACATCTATATGTACTCAATCAAATATATCTACATGTACATAATTATTTTTATTTTATTTCTTTTTTTAATTTTTTCATAGTCTTACATTTTTTTAAAACTAGTTTTTAGTCTTTACAGAGTTTTCGTTTGAGGACCTAACTGGGTAAACCACTTCTTGCGACGTTGGCATTTCTCATTGAAGATTGCTTTAGGTGATGTTACACGAGACGATTCGCAACGACGATTTTTAGCGCAAACAGCAACACAGCGTTGCAGCACTGTTGCGACGTTGTTTCGGATGGTTACAACATTGTTCCAGCATTGCAACGCTGTGTTGCGCTAAAAATCGTCATCGCGAATCGCCCCGTGTAACATCTCCTTTACCCCTTAAAATACTCCTCATAGCTGACTATGCGGTACGCAGAAACTAATTAAGTGAGAAATAAATTCAAAACGGCATCTTGCGTTACATAATGGTTATGTGTGCTACGTGCACAGAAACTAATTGACCTCTCCGCACACTAATTTAGGCGGGGGGGGGGGGGGGGAGGGGTTATTCACCTATACATGAATAATAACCGAAATATATCATCCAACGTTATATTCTAAGCGATGATGACATGGTTTACACCTATTTAAACACGTACATCGCGTTTGTGACCGTTTTATGTTAAAGACCAGGTGTAAAAATGGGTGTAGAAAATAGTATTTTGGTCATGCTCTGGATTTAGAGAACCGGGCGGTACACCTCTACCAAGAATTGCTAGAGTCTTTCAAACCTAAACTCACGTCTTTTGATCCTATTTTACCTTACCTATAACCAATTAGCACAGTTTTTACCAACAACGTGATCCGTAAGTCCGCATTCTATACCTAAAATCAAGGACTCTCAACTTGGGTCACACTGCTCCGATACCTGTCTTTCTCTCTTCCAATGTTGTTTTGCAATGCTTTTTCGGTGGATTTGACAGTGGATACAGTGGATATTTTCAGTTCGAATCTGCATTCACAAGTCTCGCACAGATAATTCACATGCGAAGGACCGTTTTCGTCAACGTGAATCTCGTTTGGTAGCCTGGGGCCAATATTACAAAAGTTTTTTAAAGGAATTGGATAATTCAAGTCGATCATGAATGGGAGTGCCATTATTGAGTTTATTTATTTCACAAAGGAACTCTTCGATTTTCTGGATGTAAGTTCGTTTATGATTCGCCGAGTGTTACGCAGGTCTCCTCGATCCTCTTTAAACGCTTGTCAAAATAAACTTTTTTAGCAAACTCCCCTATTATTAGAATTACGGATTTCTTGAATTTACGCCAATCATCAACATTTCCAGAACGAGTTGCTTTTAACTTGAGAATGTCTCTTTCATGTAAGCGTTTTTTAACTGAGGGGTAATCCATGGTGAATTACTCAAGCGAACACGTTTAGTAGTATAGTCGGTGAAATGTTTTATCTTTTCTTTGCCAGTATCACAAAGAAGAGGATTATATGCTACGCTATGTTTTCTTTTGCTGTAGATAGATGAGATAGATAGATAGATAGATAGTTTATTTGTAAAAAGGTTGCAGCTACTAAGCTGAATTGTCTATTTACAATATAATATATAATACGATATAACAGAATCTTACAATAGTGAGTATAATAAAATGATAATGATAAAGTCCTAAAAATATAACAAAGCTTAAAACTGTTAAAATATATACAACGTCATCGATCTCACCTACAAAACTCACCGAGCGCTAAAATTCGTTATCAATACATGATCTTACTAAAAAACTATTTTTGAAACGCTCGGGCTTACATTTGGGAATCGCAAAAGGCCTTTTGCACCGAAGATTATAACACGACGGCCCTGACGATTGAAGCATGTTATGCATGTTATGTATCGGTAAGAAGGTGGAATTATAATCATCGAGATGAGTGTATAAGTCCTGAATAGGACTGAAGTTGACATACCGTACCAGCAATTCAGCAACCGGTGTGGAAGTTATCTTGGATGTCAAGAGCATAAATTGGCTCATCTTTTTTTGACATGATTATTGTTATTATTTAAATTACAAGTAAAAATACCTTTCTTGGGACTGTAAAGCTGATTGGTTCACAGTAATCAGTTGATCCTTTACTAGTAAGTTTAAAACACTTTGTTACTTCATTGATGGTGACATTGCAGCCACGTTTTGGCATGTAGCACACTCCTCGCTGGGCTGAGGGGACACTGTAGTTGTCTAGCCAATAGCAATGTGGAGCTTTTGGCACTAATTCATAATATCTGATGATGCTGTCACCCTGTTAAGAAAAGCAACTAATAATTTCAGTCTGGTACTGAGTCAAAATATGCCCACAAATTTGCCTTCACTTAATGGCTTAAAGCTCTTGGCTAAAGAACTTTGAGAACTGGTTAATTATATTCTTTGACTTCAAATGAAGAATTTAAATAAATGCCGATTGACCATCTAGAGCATGCGACCCATGCATAAGTTGAGGGATACAGTAGGACACCTCCATTCAAAGGACACAGAGACACCCCCAATCAGGGAAAACGCAATTTGGTTCTGGAAAAATGTTCACAAAATGTCTGTAGTTGTTATTACCTCTATTTAAGGGACATCTCTATTCAGGGGAAGGGACACTTTTGCTGGGTCGCAAAAGCCAGGTTTAACCTCCATTCAGGGGACATCTTAGTACACGAAACGTGAATGACCACAAAAATCTCTGATAATTTTAAGCATTCCCAAGTCAAAACGTGAACTACCTCTTAAAGCAGTGTACTGCTCTTGTGGGAATTCAACACACAACATCGCAGAGATATGTTAATCATGATTTTTACACACTATCTGGCTGCTTGAAATAGTGACTGTAGCAGATTCCAAGGCAGAATAAAATAGAAAATATTTTATTTGTTGGTTAATTATTAACAAACCCCACAGCAACCTCTATTCAGGGGACACTTGGCTTGTTCCTGAGGGTGTACCCTGTTTAGAGGTTCCAATAGAGGTTTAATCCAATAGAGGAATAAAGGTTTCCTGGCTGTGAAAGGTCGACTGGTACACAAGTAAGTATGGTAAAAAAATGAGGCTTAGTTTCTCTCCTTCTTGGGGATTCTAATTTCAAAGATTATTATAAATAATCGGTTTCTTCGAAGACATTACCATCACGTTTGTCTGAATCATATAACCTTGAGGCATCTGAACTACCCTCATTTATTTAGAACCATGCTGGAGTTTTTTAGCCATCCGATCAGAAGCACAGGATTTTTTTGCCCAAATATGGAATGATAAAATTGAAGGCATCCCTATTTCAAAAAATAGCTAATAACGGATTCTTCTAGTCGTTATCAATTCTCCAAGTATATCCATAACTGAATAGTACACACTGTTGAGCCTTTACATTTTTTATATAACATAATCAAAAGACAAAAACAATAAATACATTACAAGTAGTGGAGCAAACAGAAGACTTATTCCAAAAGGCCTTTGTACATTGCTGTCAACCTTAGAAAACTATGAGGTAAAAAAGTCACATTATATTGACACATACTTCTTTAAGCATGCTAGCTTTCGTCAGGCTTGCAAGATGCTAATAATGATTAGCTGACTTTTTCTTGTTTGAAGGAAGTCAATCCTGGCTATTTTGGGAATCATTCTGATTTTGGTCGAATTTTACTTTCTAACACTGTAATTGCCTTTGTACTATTTTGCTTACAACCAACAGTCTTGCCCATCAGTAATTCCATATTAAGTTAAATTTTTATTGGTTTTCCAAAAAAAACCCTGCATTGGAACAGAGTTACACGTTTTAGGGTTTTATGCTTCTAAGTTTGTGGAATTTGACTCTTCCCTTTTCACAAACTTAGAATATTACATTACATGCCTATAAAAAAATTAACAATACATGACTTTCATAATGGTGGACCGCCCAGGAGGAGTGGTAACTGACTGCATCAGAGCGAGGCAAGTAAGGTCACAGTAACCAAAACAAATCGAAGTGACAAGATGCAATGCAAAGCATTCTTATCTAGCATGAAATATGTCAAGCATATCGTTTCTAGAAGAGCAAGATATTCCTAGAGTGTCACTTTGCCGTCGAAAACCGTCTGAATTAAAGATCAAAGAACTTAAATTTTGGTTGAAATGCAGGGGTGATCCAGGCAAAGGCCTCAAAACCAAAGCTGAACTTGTAAAGAGGTAAGACAGCGATCGCTTTGTATCTTACATTCTACCAGTCACTTGTAAGATTTGTTCAAGTTTAACAATCATCTGGTATCTTTATCAGGGTAGAAGAGTACATCAAGACTGGAAAGGACAAAAATATTGTAGATCCCGATCCAAATGGTCTGTACACCAAGCGAAAACAGCAACGCATTGGAGTCGGAGCTACATCGATTATTATGGACTCCTCACATGGTGATGCTAGTAACAAACCGTCTGCCAGGTATCCCACTGATAGATGGAGTATGTCTCTTGAAAAGATGCCTATGTTCACCACGGCAGAAATGAATGAGCACATAGCAAGGTCGGGAAAAAGTATTTCCAATATTCAACATCATTCTGTGCCAACGTCCTTAAGAAAAGTGAAGACATTCCTCAAAGATGAATATCTAAGGGAAATAACTGCTGCAAGTGATGACCACTGTTTTTATTTTCAAGTCAAATGCTGCCATAGCTTTAGAAAGAACAAACCTCCAAATCAACTAAAACTGGCGTTGTGTATTTTCAAGGGAGACGTTTTAGACGGCAGTTGTACGTGTGTTGCAGGAAACGCTGGACTTTGTCAGCCTTGATGTTCAAAATTTGCAAGTATACCCTCTTTGATGTGAAGTCTACCAAGGATCTATGTCAAGAAAAGGATGAGAATCCAGAGTTGGCATGTACATCTTGAGAATGAACTTCTGCGGCATTATTTTAAACATTTCTTGAAATTTGCATCAGCAGATTGCCATAACTCTGCTTAAAGTACTTTAAGGACGGTGCCCACTATTGTTACTGCGCACATTTTCTGCGCATGCCAAGGTAGTCGTGCGCGATGTGAAAGAAATGCGGTACACGCAGGACATGCGGAGTGGTTTTGTCTCCTGTAAGTCTGGGAGGTTCTACTTATTTCTTGTGGAACAAATGCGTCGTTTTTCAACAGACGAAAATTAATTTCTATTTATCTTGTCAGTTCTTTGAAAACCCAAGAAGTATGCGCATGTTGCTATTTCTGCCGTATGATCGACCTGACCGAACATTTTATAGTCAAATGAAAGTCAGTTCTAAAACATCAAAGTTATTGCTTCAAGATGTTACACTTGGAGCTTGGGTATTAAAAAATCCTTTAATGGGCAAGGATCAGTAAATCAGATGGAAAATAGCTCCAAGTCCTCCGCTTAGTCGAGAAACTGCAAGCTTACCTTTCACTCGCGTCCTTCGTGTTTCATCGGCTAATCGGCTATAACACTTTCCCGAATATTTCTTTAATTTTGTAAGATTTTCTGTAATTATTCCCCAGAAAATAGATTTAAAGCGTTCGAGTACATAGAGATGTCTCTTTTATTGAGAGTCCGAGGCTTTATTTGTTGAACAAACAACAAAAAAACTGTCACAAGATTGCTTGGATTGCTGAGATCGCAGCTTCACAAACAGTTGCGGACTGCAAAAGAAACGCTTTCATCGTGGAAAAAGATCGCAAAAATTTGCTATGCTTTTTACTATTATCATTGTTATTTAAGCATTTTGGCATTACTGAGCATTGAAATAATTGACTCATTGGGCAGCTTGTCGTGTAGATAGTATTAATTTTCTTAAGGTTCAATTTTCACGCCACACATAATCTGGACATTTAGACATAGCTGCCATTTGGCTGTTTACAAACTATTAAAAGATGGAAGATAAAATAAAGTATTTCCATTCTAAGACTTTCTTAGGTTTAACAGACACTGTTAAGTCTAAAATCAACATTTAGGAATGAAAAAGAGTGAATGATCATGACACAGAGTGCTACAGTAAAAAAAAATGAAAACGAAATATATATAATGATCCTTATAGCTCAGTTTATTTATGAGGGTACATAAACGCATTCGGTACAACTACTTTCGCAGTATTCAGCTTTTTTAAAAAAGGGAGCTCCGGTATGGAACTTGAGTCAAAGCAAATCATATGACACCTGTGGCAAAGCCTGAAAGAGATTGTGTATTAAAAAGCACAGATATAAGCTCATTGAATATACGCAAGTTAATCTGAACATGTTCGATCGAGGTATCCAGTAAAATGATAAAAAACGATAGAAGGTTTACAATCCATATCACATCTACAGTTCAAAAAATCTTGAGGACATGTACAGGTAAGCAAATGATTAAAGGAGTACCTGTCTAAGAGTGCCTGTCGACTATTTTCCACTACAGTGCAGTAGTTTGTTTACAGCACTAGCCTTGGATCTTGAGCTCGCCATACTACTCTATGAGCGTTGGAAGTAATCTTTAATACCTTGGAGACTGCTCTTCTCCAAAAATTTTTGTTCAATTTTGAGACGGAGAAGCTCCAGTTGAATGAAATAGTATACTTTGTTTTCCTTAAGAGTCCATGAAATGACCTGCTTCACTTTCTGTTTTTGCTCTCCTCCGTGGATTGTTTAGACTAGTTGTTCTCTCTGACTGTTAGCCATTGTGGATATCCCAGAGTACTCCGCGTGGAGTGAAGCAATAGTGAAACTGACCGGGGAGGGGATGGGAAAAATTGTAAATAACTCCCAAAGCAACTAAGTTAAGGTCGAAACCAACCAATTTAACTTCTAAAAATGCGTGGTAACCTCTACTTTTTATCTGACCAAATGAAAGTAATAAGCCTACTCAGCAAACAATCAATTTTTGGTTTAGTGAAAATGTCGTTTACATTATTTTTAAGGCAAACGCGTGGAGAGGGGTACTTGCTGATAACTTCCCAGCTGTGCTGATATTTCAAAAAAAGACGTATAAAGAGTGGTTGTTATGTTATCGTTTGTTGCTTATTTTGAAACCTTGTTACAATTATCATTGCATTTGTGCCAGTTTACGTGTACACTCTGAAATTTTGGGAAAAAATAACTTTTTATCATTTTTCTAAAAAATGCCTATTCAGTGTTTTTCTCCACATTGAAGCGCAGTTATCTCTGAAAAATGTGTGGCTACCCCCAGTTTTCTTTTTGGATTTCAATAGCCCCTGATATGATCTACTTGTCTCACATAGTCATTATCTGGGAAAAATACTTCCCACTAGAGGGCACCGTCCTTAAGTGAAGTTTTTAATGAAGTTAAATAAACATTTATTTAACACAGTTAACAACAAGGAGCTTGGGCGTCGTCAGCGGTCAGTCATTTGGCTCAAGCGCAGTCAGCCTTGCTTGCATCAGCTCCATGTGTTCAGTACAGTGTTTTCCTGGCGGCCATTGTCTTCGTTTAGCCTTTGGATCATTCTTTTTACCCCCATCCCTCCCCCCCTTTATTCTTCCTTCTTCCACTGTTAATCAGTGTGACAGGTGCCTGGTTCCCTTGGCGTGGGGGCTCATGGCTGGAGGGCGCGGGTTTGCCGGCCATAGGGGCATAACTCTGTCTAGGGGCTGGCTGTGCCAAGGTGGAAGCCCCTGGACATCCCGGGCACCCACCTCCACTAAGCGACACGGTTGTTAATTACTTTTCATTTACACTTTTACTAAGTTCATGCGCTAATGTTAATATTACTTAACCCATTTGCCCCTGAACTGCCCGTAACCGCCCGTGCGGATCCACGTCCTTTCTAACCCTAGTGACGTCATCAGTTTTAATGGTCAAGGCCAACTCTGTCTGCTAACTTGTGCAGAGTGAAGAGATCTTTCAAACCATACCAGAATGAGCACAATTCAGTCAAGGACACCAAAGAAAACAGCAAAAAACCATGCAAGATTGACCTGTAAATCTCCATGAAAATCTTGTTCCATTACCCACCTACCTTTCCTTTCACCTAATCCTAAGATCCTAAAAGCTTTCCTAAAAACTCTTCCCATCAAAATGAAGCCTACTAAATGCCCAGCAAGAGAAAATAAAAAATGAGCAAGAAAAGCGAAAAAAGAGGGGAGGAGAGAAAGGAAAAAATTTTGCTTTCTGTGCATGCCCGAACTTCGCAAGCTAATATTTTACTTTTGGATCAGAAGGCCATGAAGTGTACGACCGGTAAACGGGTTTGTGGTAAGTTTTAGCTCTTTATAGCATGACAGTGACCAGAAAACCACTCGACTAGCTTCAAAACGCGTTTTTCGGCAAAATCTCCAGGAGCGAATGGGTTAACCTTTCGAGTCCTAATATTAAGTAACTAGCATAAGATTTGTCCTTAAAAATTTTATTGCTTTATTGAAGTTAACAACCGCGTCGCTTAGTGGAGGTGGGTGCCCGGGATGTCCAGGGGCTTCCACCTTGGCACAGCCAGCCCCTAGACAGAGTTACGCCCCCATGGCCGGCAAACCCGCGCCCTCCAGCCATGAGCCCCCACGCCAAGGGAACCAGGCACCCGTCACACTGATCTAACAGTGGAAGAATAAAGTGGGGGAGGGATGGGGGTAAAAGAATGATCCAAAGGCTAAATGAAGACAATGGCCGCCAGGAAAACACTGTACTGAGTACATGGAGCTGATGCAAGCAAGGCTGACCACGCTTGAGCCAAACGACTGACCGCTGACCACACCCAAGCTCCTTGTTGTTAACTGTGTTAAATAAATATTTATTTAACTTCATAAATCAATTATTACCAAAAATATAAGAAGGAAGGAGTGGAGAATTTAGAATTTGATATTGAGGAAACTAAGCTCAACATGTATGTGCAGACTGGCAATTCTTGAGTGCAAACTACATCATTTGCTGGCATTTGTGCAGAGCTACCAAGGAAGGTTGGGATGTTTAATGATACTCCCAAAGGGAGCAAATCCTGCATGGTAAATCCCTTGTCAGCCATGATGGAATCTTTTTCCTGGAATGGCAAATCTAATAATCCACTTCTTACTACTATTTCCCTATCAGAAATGCTCCCACTATACAATTGGCTAATAATGGAGAAATGCCAACCCTTTCAGGGTTGTGTGGTGTTTGTTGTCACTAAATAATTCCCCATTTAAGTGTAGACTGCTGAGCATTTGACATGTGACCTCAGGGCAATCTATCATAACTCTGGTGGAGCTGTACTTTTGTATGAAATCTTCAGGCATACTCTCAGTAACCTCCCCTCGCGTGGGCCAAATGTTTATTTGACCAAGTTTCGAATACATAAAATTGATCCACGTGATAGAAATCCAACTAATTGTTGATACTGAAACTTGAAAAAGATGTGCCAAATGTTCTTCAGCAAACCTTTGCCTCAGTCTGCACATAACTGCAAAAAAGTCCTCAATTGGTCTCAACGATCTTGATCTTCCTCTTTTTCTGATTAGTTCCTCATTTTCACCCTCATACACTGCTTCTGATACATTCAAATTTAACTTTGAGACCCAGAATGATATATTTTGCCCTTCATTTCCTGGATTTAAGTATCTAAAAACAGCATCAAATGTATCCCAGTTTGGAAAACCAGTATAAAACTTGATAGAGGAGTCATCACCTCTAAACTTATCAACTGTAAACATCTGCTTTTGAAGAGACTCAATGCACTGATTTGCCTTCTCAAGTTTAGATTTTACATCAATCAATTGCTGTTTCATTTCTGTGTCGCTGTTATTTCTGGAATCAATTTCATTTGTTTGCGTCACCACATCCTCTTTGGTGATAGCATCAATATCATTTGTTTCACTTTCTTCATTGCATGTTGTGTTTTCTGTTTCTACCGTTTCTTCTACCATTTCAATTTCAGAAAGGAGAACATGGCTTGTTGTAACAATTTGTTTGCAATTGCTGGGAGCTTTCTGCTAGTGAGGAAAGGTTTGAGTCCAAAGAAACAGCGATGGAACAGCATGCAATCGCAGATCTCTCCTTCTACTGAGCGTCTTGATAAAATCATACTCTCTAAAATGCCTTGAGCAAACCGAAGTCAATTCCTGTATCTTAAAATACACTCCCTCATCTCTTCTAATAGCATGAATCCATGTTTTTTCGTCAAAGCAGATCAACTGGAAAATTGAAGTGAGAAACTTTTTTCCCATTTTTGTCCAGATAACATTTCCTTGTGGATTCAGGAATGCAGCAGCTCGTAGGCATTTTTCGTCCGATCAGCGATTGTTAACGGATAAATTTCCCTTGCAGATAGTGAAGGTTTACCGAATTTCTACTTTTTAGGCCAAAGAAACAAGAACAATTCAACAAGCCAAATAAATTTGGAAGGAATTTGCATGTTTTTCCACATGCTGCTCTCAGAGATAAATATATAGTGGCCTTACTTGCCTCGCTCTGATGTGATTAGTTCCCACTCCCCCTGAGTGGTCTGCTATTATGAAAGTCGTGTATGGTTGAGTACCACAGGGTGCAAAGAAAGTCAGTTTTACAGCTTGCCCTTCCAGCAAGCTGTGACTAGCATTTACTAGCCCAAGAGTCATTCTAACTAGCCCCACAAAATTCATTTGCCTCCTCACAAAATCAGCTAGACACAACTTTCTCTGCAAGCTGAACCGGATGTAATTCCAGCACAAGAATGAATGTAGCCAACAATGATATGAATGAAACTTACCTTGCCAGCTAAGTAAATCATCTTTGTGTCACAGTCATAATGAATGAAAAGGACAGCATTAGACTGATCAATTTCCTCCATGGTCAACTGATCCAGAGTTTTCTGTAAAAAAAAAACCACAAAAAAAAGGTTCTTAATTAGTCGTTGACACGTTTTGACAAAATGGTTTAACAACTAAGCATGCACTACCCTGAGTAACAGAAAATCATTCCTTTGTCATTTGTGGTTTGTGAACGCCACAATGCATTCTCTAATGCAATTCAAAACCATTGTATTGAGAAGCCTGGAAAGGTCCTCCGCTACACTTGTCAGCTGCGTTTTCTACCAAAAAGGTTTGCCTGCATCTACCAGAACTGGAAATCTTACCAAAATACCAAAATAATGAAGTGAATCATGCTAATAGGTACGGCTACACAAGACACTTTTACCGTGGTAAACGACACTTTACTGCGGGAAATTGGTGTGGTGAGTTTGATCAGCCTTTACCGAGATAAAGTTACCATTGGATGTGTCAAAAACTAGAAAGAAACCACCTATGACATTTAATGTGGCAAATAGTTGAGGTGCTTTGATACCCAAGGCAAGAAAGCCAATAAGTATTCTTCATTAGACATGTGCTGTTTGAGAAAAGATCGATGTTGACATGGCAGATTTTTAAGATGAAAGTAACAGGGAAATATAAAGAAAAAATTTCAGCTAGTTTGTTTTGCTAGATGTATGAATGATATCTCAAATATGTTCTATTATGTGACACATAATAGCGGTGAGGTAAATATCCACCACTAGCCACCAACACTGAGATGAATAATTGTTTTAGTATATACTAAAAAAGTGAGAGAATTCAAGGGGTATAGAATGGTAAATTCGAGACTTTGTGAGACGGTGACTTTTAAAATTCGAGACCAAGAGTTAAGCGTTTTTATCAAATCCGAGACCGAGACTCTTTAGTGCAGAAGATTTCGAAGTAATGGTATCAATAAAGCTAAACAAAATGTAGGAAAACGCCAATAAAAGCGAGCGGTTTCACAGACAATAGTACCAAACCTTGCTTCTACCTGGATCACATAAAAAAAATGCCTTGCTACTTATTAGCCAGGAAGGCTAATATATTACAATGCCTTTTTGAATACGAACAAGTCATATGAGCTTGTGTAGCTTCACGTGGCTTTCATCGGAACTACGCTCAAGGACTGAATCGCACTTGGAGAAAGAAACTGCTGGCTTTTTCAACAACGAAAGAGGCACTGAGGTTGTGTCGGGTTTCAAATGTTTCTGGCAACCGGCAAAAGCAAAAATGTAAGTTTATTTATTGCATGTTCTACAGCTGGCTTTAGCTATCTGGTTTAGCTTGTGATCTAAAGTAGCTGGTTTTGCACTGCACATAACATTGCACCTTTAAAGGGAGTGGTGATTTTCACATGTTGCGTAAAAAGAGGTAATTATGGCCCCTTTTGTAGTCCTAATGCTTTTCAAAGCATTTTTGATAATTCTACCTGGCAAAAAAGGTGTTGTCTTGAAACTTGCCTCAGGCCCATCGCACAAAATGATCACTGGAAGCCGAAATTGCCCCTTTTTTGTTGTTTTGCGATAAAATGAAAATGGTGACTCCCCATTTTTATATGTGTTTTTTACTCATTTATGGCTACACATAAAATATATAGGAGAAAAAAATCTGGATACTGAGAAATTGTATTTTTTTTTACATATGGATGACTTGAATTTTTGTATTTAGAGCCACAAAGGAGTACAAGAAAATGTTAAAACTGTCCATTTCTCCACATTTTTTTCAAGATTGGGTAATTTGAGATTACTTAAACTGATAAAATAAAGCCCAGAAAAACAAAGAGGCTTAAGGTTTAAGTGAGATAATTTTTCAGGAGTTTATGCTATAAAATAAGAATTTTTAAAGATTGTTTAAGTTTCAAACACTTCAAGCACAACTAGCTAAAGAAACAACACTCAGAATTACAAGCACACAGGGTGAAAACGAGCACTGTGGCCCCATCTTTTTATTGAAGTTTTTGAATGCACTATGTATGGCTGACATTTGTGCCAAGTTAGAAACAAATCTGGGGAGAACATCATTAACACATGTGTAAGGTACCAGTAGTTCCCATTCATTATATGCCGTGTTGGTTATTTACCCGCTGCTCATAAAATAACTCAGATAGTACGCATGATCTGATTGGTCAAAAACCTATGGTTTATTATACCGGTAAACCCATAGGAAAAGGCATCCGGACCACAAGCCATAAACAAAACCGGCTATTGATCTGCAAACAATGATATTAGAAAGGCTAAAAAACAGCACAAGTTACTTGCCCAGCCCTTCTTAATATCACAAGTGTTCGTTTCCACATTTTATTACTACCAGAGCTTTAAAAGTAATAAAGTAAAAAGCTGGAAAGCGGTTTACATTTCACGACGATGCCAAATCGCAGAGAAAGACAACAACTGTGTGAATTTCTGGTGTAGAAAGTCTCCAGGAAAACTTAACCATGTGCCAACCAGCAACAAAACGGATAGTTTTAGCATTCTTGATTTATTTCATGTCAAAATTAAATTCCTTAATGAAAGAAATTGCTCCAAAAAGAGATCTCTGATCAAGGTATGGTACAAAATCAGCCGCTGTAGGTTGTAAACAAGCTGCTAATGATGATGAAAGATGTCAGAGTTTCGGGCTGGTTTTTTCCAACATTTGCACAAATCATGTGGTAAAAACCAGTAAAAACTGCCAAACCAAATTTCTTTACCATCTTTGTGTTGTCAGGAACAGCTCCTCTGTTTAATTGTGAAATTTCTTTGTTTGTTACTGTAACAAACTGTGAAGCCATTTTGCTCATAACTTCGCGAGTTTGACATTGCTTGGAGGTGAATAGCACAGGATATTTTAAGTTTGAGTTGCCAATCAGAGCGTGCGAAAACACTATTCACTGTTTTAATATGTATTGAAGGCAGATATTCAAAATGACATACCGCAAGATTAAAAAATCTTTACTATATACCTTTCCTAAACAGGGTAATAAAATTGAGGGTGTCGTCTTAGATAGGGTACGTATTTTAGGACTTTTTTGTCCTTGACAGGGTCAGGCTTTCAAACTTTCAGTGGCTCACCTCTACCCAAATATTGGTTAAGTACCTCCTGGGCTGTAACCACACCTAATATATGCAAACTTTTTATAGGCCAGCATACTAGTTTGCATACTAAACATTTTCTTGAGAAATGAGTTTTAGAAGTTACTCTTTTGGGAGAGCTGCACTGTTACCATGAGCAACTCTCTCAATCTTAAAAAAGGTATTCATATATTATACATGGTGCATACTACTTCAGACAAACAAATTTCAAAGACTTTTCAAGGACCATACAAGGACAAATTACAGTTTTCAAGGACTGAGATTTATTCAATAAATCAGCTTTTTTAACCCCCTTTTGGACATCTCATTGGCTAAAACACTTAGAGTGATTTTAATTAACCCATGAAATAGGTAATAGAATACAACACACTATTATTGGCCAAAATTATACTAGAGACGAATTATCCATCTAGACGGATAATTTGTCTCTCATATAAATTTGGTGCCAAGACGAATTATGAAGCAAAATTCGTCTGAGGCTGATTTGTCTGTTGGCACGTCTTGAAGACAAGCTAACAGATGGATAATTCGTCTTAGATGGATTATCCATCTCTAAATTTATATCTAGATGCAACCTAGACGGTTTTTTAACGAAGTTTCCGTATGAGAGGGACTGGTTTCTATCTTTTCACAATGTTTCCTGGGATAAATAAATATATATCTGGACAAATTATTTGTCAAAATTCATCTTCGGATTTATTCTTAGACGATTATCCATCTGACGGATAATCTGTCTAGACGAATAACTCCTCTCTAGTATAAATTCCGCCAATAAAGAAACAAATATTATTATGCACTAGTTCCATTGTCTTCTTTTGTTTTTCTGTTGCAATTATTGACTAGTTGTTATTATCTGTTTCACAGGTTAACCCATTTGCTCCTGGAGATGTTGCCGAAAAATGCATTTTGAAGCTTGTCAAGTGGTTTTCTGGTCACTGTCATGCTATAAAGAGCTAAAACTTACCACAAACCCATTTACAGGTTGTACACTTCACAGCCTTCTGATCCAGATGCAAGATATCAGCTTGCCAAGTTCGGGCATGCGCAGAAAGCAAAATTTCAAGATAGTTTTTGGGTTTAAAAGTGACACAGCAGTCTTGACTTTTACTTTTTGCTTTCTCTCCTCCCCTCTTTTTTCGCTTTTCTTGCCTCATTTTTTTCTCTCTTGCTGAGCATTTAGAAGGCTTCATTTTGATGGGAAGAGTTTTTAGGAAAGCTTTCAGGATCTTAGGATTAGGTGAGAGGAAAGGTAGGTGGGCAATGGAACAAGATTTTCATGGAGATTTACAGGTCAATCTTGCATGGTTTTTTACCTTTTCCTCTGGTGTCCTTGACTGAATTGTGCTCATTCTGGTATGGTTTGAAAGATCTCTTCACTCTGCACAAGTTAGCGGACAAAGTTGGCCTTGACCATTAAAACTGATGATGTCACGAGGGGTAGAAAGGACATGGATCTGCACGGGCAGTTACGGGCGGTTCAGGGGCGAATGGGTTAAGTAAAATCACTCTAATGGAATCATGCACTATGTTTTCTTCTTCAGCCATGGTTGATCACAATATTATTATTTTTCACTACTTTCCATAACAACACTTTGTGAAATGGCAACAGTCTGTCACTGAGTACAACTTCCAGTTACACATCTGATGAGGTACAGATACAACATTTAAAATAAAGAAACAGAAATAAAAAATTGCCATCAAAAATGTTTTTACATTGGCCATCAGTTTTAAAGGTTCTTAGACCAACAATGAGCCAAATTTTCCTCGGCCAAACAATCTACAATCTTGGACAAAAAGTGTTAAGAATTTTACACTTTGTTATACATGGGGGACACACCCAGTGAATGTAGCATCGGGGTGGCCCCTCCCTCCACCCCTCCCTGATCAATGTTGTTACGTCCGGACCAGAAATGTTCCGGTGACCTTTAAACATTGTTTTTTTTGGGGGGAGGGGGAAGTATCTTGACTGCACTGGTCTTTGGAGTGAAGTATTCTAAAATGAAACATAGGAGGTGTATTTTTCTTAACATTTGTGCCCAAGATTGTAGTTTCAAAGAAAATTGTGTTTCGTAAAGAAGGTAGTGAATTTCAAGGACTCTCCAAGACCTAATCAAGAAATCAAGGACTCTTCAAGGCCACTACTAAAATTCAAGACTTTTTCAAGATTGTACGAACCATGATTATATCACTAGCACAAATTTATCACTTTTCATCATTTATTGTTAACAAATTTCAGAAAAATCAAACTTACTGCATTCCAAACTGCATACTGTCTAGCACTCATCCTTGAAAAGCCACAGGTGAACAGATAACCAAGATTTTCACAAAATGCCACCCTCTGTGGCTTAGCCCCTTCATGGCCTTTGGCTTCCTGCAAAGCAAAAGGAAAGCATGCTTAACACTCTTCACACTGATGTAACAAATAATCCATTCTGATCAACACACCATTGAAAAGGTTTTGGGTGAGGGATTTAAGCATGGCCTGCTACATCTTCGCAAATTCACATCCAGACCTCCGTCTTATGTTTTTAATATGCTGAAGCAGTTGGGAATTCTTTAATACAGAGGTGGATGTAAAAGGATGGAAGCCACAAAACAGTACATCCTGAGAACTGTAGAATGAATGTCTAAACTTTGAAAACTGAAGCCAGAGGTGATAGGAGAGCATACAAACAGTACAGATCTTAAGCAATAATGATGGTGATGGCAACAAGAACGGGCAAAAATAAATGGGCTTAGATTGGCAAAACAACAACTTTGCATGTGCATCATGCTTTTTTTGTACATTAATTGCCAATGCTATATGACTAGAGCATGAAACTGTATTTATATGATTTACATGTCACATTTGACAGGTTTGCATGTCTAGCTGCAACTTAGCACAAGCAAATCACTCGAATCAATTCACTACCACCTTAACAACTTCTCCATTTCGTGCATTAATAACTCGAATCTTCTTGTCTTTGCACGTTGTTGCAATGAGGCTTCCATTGGTATTCCAGTCAACACTGTAAATTAGATCTGGGTGACAGTCAATTTCAACGACAGCCTCTTCAGTCTCCAAATTCCAGATGGCAATTAAAGGGTCATAACTTGCACTAAGGAGAATGTTGGCTGCTGTAGGGTGCCAGAGAATCTGATGAACTTTTCGCTGGTGATGCCCTTCTAGAGTTAACAAGGGCTCAGTCAGGATTGTCTTGCCGAGCCCTTCATCTGGAATTTGCCAAATCTTAACAGTGGTGTCTTCAGAGCAAGATGCTATCATATTGTCATCAAAAGGATTCCAGGCCACGTCCAAGACATCTTGTTTGTGACCACCAACACGTCCATGCTCAGGATCAAGCCTGCCCATCTACAGTAAATAAAGAGAGGTTTAGAATGATGTAATACCGTATTTCCTTGAATATGTGCCTACGCTTTAATAGGTGCTCTCCCCCAAATTAGCACCCACCCCCTAGGCCATAAAATGAAACAAACACCCCTCCCTTGAATAAGCCTCTTCTCTTCCTCACTTTCTTAAAAAGTAGGGATACAAGGGGAATGATTTGTACATCATATTTGGCATAAATACCACTCATGATATTTCAAAATTGTCTCAAATTTCACTCACCTAATGGCTCATGAAATTAGGTACAACAATTTGGAAATGTCAGTCATGGTATTTATGCAAATATCGCTACAAATCATGTTATTACCTATTCTTGGGTTGCACGTGACGTCACCAAAAATCAAACTAAGAAACTATCGATTCTTCTGAGTTTCTACTTTCACGAGGTATTACAGTACCTACCTAAACACCTTTACATAAACAAAGTTTGGGTTCGAAAGCGTTCTTCGTTTTGCAACAGAGGACACTTGAATTTCCAGGCTTTTGCGTGACGCGGCATTTAGCTGGTGGGCGGGAAAGCTCTTATGTGGATAAAAACATTACCAATTTTGGGAGATTTTGCAATCTAAGCATTCTTTGTCTCAGAATAAATATTACTGTAATCTTTATGAGTTCCTCAAGCGAAGAATTCACGCATTAGCAGGAAAACGCGAAAACAGATGTTTCTGTTGGTATCCGGCAGCCATATTGGTGTTCCTGAAAGGGACACCAACATGGCGTTTCCATACAAAGCTTTATAAATTTAGGTAAACCGTTTTTCCCAATATCTCGCATTTGAAATATTTCAGACCTGATACTTGGCAAGGGTTTTTGTATATTTATCTTTTTTTCATTTCCCGGATTCTAGTCCTTCTGTATTGAATGGTTTGCATTTTTATTTTTCATTGCGTGACAGTGCAAGCCGAGAATACTAATTTAACATTTTCCCAAGGTTAATGCTATTTCAGGTTGATTTACCACTAAACAAGACCTAACAGACATCTAAAACCTTTGACTCTGACTTTGACTCTTTGACCTTTGACTCTAGATTTATACTTGGGAGATTACTCGTCTCCATACTCTTCTCTCAAAAGTCAACTCTACTTCGTTATGTAACAAACGCGTTCAAAATTTCCTCATACTGTTATTTAAGAGTTTGTTTTTCACTCATTTTCCTTCTTATATGAAGAATATGTTTTCACTCCGGTCCTCTTCTTATGATCTTCGTGGCAACTACATTCTTTCATTAAGTAAACCTAAAACAACTACCTATGGTCTTAACTCCTTTTCTTACTTTTCAGCTGAGCAATGGAATGCACTGCCGGACTTTTTTCGTACCAGTTTTTTTGCAGACTTTAAGACCAAAATACAGGATGTTACCTTCATGCAGATTCTTTTTGCTTGACATACTTGAACTTAAAATTGTAAATTGTTAAATAATATTTTCTTTTATTTTCTTTTATGTACATATTATTATTAATATCATTTTATTATTATTACTTAAATGAATGCATTTAATGTATATATATATATATATATATATATATATATAATCCGTAAAGTAAAATCACTCAACTCTGATGACCATAAGTTTAATACAAACTTGTTTCGTAGGTGTTACCACCCACTCCTCAGTTAAACTTACAATGGTTGGTCCCTTGGAAAATTCTAGCTAAAGCTAAGGCATATTCGAATCAAACGAAACGATGCAACCTGTGTATTGCAGAAAAATATTTCATATTAACTAAACCGCAAATGGCTTCACTTAATAGAAGAAATGAACTCATTTCGACATGTAGGCACAGACGTAAATACATTTTAAGATATAGCCTAAAATAAGTTCTTTCGAAACAAGTAGCGCGCGCAAATGTTCTTTAGGCGCGCGCACAATTTTAACAGTTGGATAGTTTTGTGCGTCTTACGAAGTCATACATATAACGTAGCCAAACAAGGGACCAACCATTGTAAGTTTAACTGAGGAGTGGGTGGTAACACCTACGAAACAAGTTTGTATTAAACTTATGGTCATCAGAGTTGAGTGATTTTACTTTACGGATTATACCGCTCCTTCACTGTAGAGCACTTTATTGGATCACCGGTGAATCTTCAACTTGGATATATATATATATATATATATATATATACAAGGGACCAACCATTGTAAGTTTAACTGAGGAGTGGGTGGTAACACCTACGAAACAAGTTTGTATTAAACTTATGGTCATCAGAGTTGAGTGATTTTACTTTACGGATTATATATATATATATTTATTATATAGACACGAGTGTTTTACTGGAAAATATACCACTCGTAAAATTCATAAAAACTACATCCGGGACCCGAGTGGTTTATTTTCCATAATCTCACTAGTGAGTTTATCGATGACGTAATTTCGGTCATTTCCCTCCATTATTTTATCGATGTCTTTTTGTCTATATAATAAAAAGAACATTACACGGCGGCTTGAAGATATGAATTTTATTTTCTCGTGGCAAAAACAATATTTTACGAACGAGCGCAGCGAGTGAGTAAAATATTGTTTTGCCACTCGAAAATAAAATTCATATCTTCGCGCCACCGTGTAATATCCTCTCTCTCTATATATATATATATATATATATATATATGTATTTCTATATTATTTTCATGTAGTATTAGCTCGAAGATATTAGCTAGTTAGCTACTCTAAAATTCGAGTATAAATAAAGTTTATGTTATGTTATCTTATGTTATGCTGGGTGGCCAAAAGAGCAGCCATTTTGATCATTCCAAAGACCAACAGTGTGGACAGCATTTACATTACACATCATGTAATATCACAGCAAGTTTCCTTTTCTTTTCACTCTATTAGTTTTCTTTTGGACAAAATTTAGCTACTTTGTTCTAAAAAGGATGATTGATTATTTTTCCCACTCAAAATTGTGTGTCAAACAACATTAAATGGATTTCTCTTGTCTGAAACCTGGTAAAACAAGGTGAAAAAAAAAACAGAGGGCATGAATGGCAACTACATAGCGGGGAAGCACTATGTATGATGGGGCATAGCTGTTCATGATTTTGTACATTTGTATGGCAGAATAGCCTATCAAATGCCAACAAGAAAATATTGATTTTTAAGTTTTGAAAAAAATCTGCAGCCAAATGAAAATATATAGTCACACAAATCACAAGGATCTTCAATTGCCGCATTGCCAGTGTGTATGGAGGGTGTAGTGGTTATTGCACTCGACTAGTTACCAGGGGGACATGGGTTCAAATCTAACTCAGGGCAGAATTTTCTTTCAAAGATTATTTTATTCAGTTGATATGATTATTTGGGGTGTATAGGGTCAGTAGTTGTTATTTCTCATACAGGTATATAGTGATTTAATATTAATTTCAATAGCCTGTATCCTTAATTGGATCCTCCTTTGTATCGCTGGCTAAGTTGACTTTGGTCCTTATCCTTTAATGTGATCCTTAGTTCACCTGCAAATGGAGTTATAGGCTTCCACTGCCTTATCACCTTAAAGGGAAAATTTCCCCAAGGCCCACACCTAAACCATGTAAATCACATCTTCAATTGCCGCATTGCCAGTGACCCAACTAGTTACCGAGGGAAAAAAATAATAATTACCTGAGATAAAAAATTAACTTAAACATATTGATTGCCATTTCTTTTTCTCCCCCCCCCCCCCCCCTACCACCCCTCTTTTTGTGTACCTGAAATCCTAAAGTAGCATGTGCCCCAGACCTTTCCTTTGATTTGTGTTGTGTGGAGAACATAAAATTACGAAGAAAGAAACAATGAGGAAAATTAACTTGACTAGGGCATCAGCTATCCTGTGATACTGAAATCAGCACTGGGTGTCCAAAATTGCTGCCCAATGCAACAAAGTTTATAAAATATGTCTTGTGGACATTTTTAGCTTGTTACAAAGGTGGATCCACTCATCAGGATGAAAACACAAAAGTAAAAATTGTACAACCCTTTTTTGCCATCAAAGAATAACAATCCCCCTACCCCATAATCTTAACACCAACCCCCCTACAACAGCTCCCCGGCCCTGCCCCTGGTAACAAATGGTCTCTAACCAGGAAATGACCTTGTCATAACAGAAATAATAATGAGAGATAAGAATTTTCTGTGACGCCATGTAGGTAAAACGGGATATCAAGAAATTCATTGTCAAAAGCTGTCATTCCCTTTGTCATTCTTTTTGACAGAACCGTCATGCACTTTAGCTAGTAAAAGCTTACATAGCACACTCGCACATACATATTTGTTCATGTCATCAGGTTACACCCTCCTTGGCAATTTCCTCCTTCTTTAGCTTATCAGCTTCAAAACTGAAACAAGGATGTACTAATGGCAAGACTAACTAACAGAAAATAACCAACTTCTAGGTTGATGTGCACTTACAAAAGTTCAGCTACAGGCTAATTTGCGTCCCCGAAACCAAACAATTTGGCAATTTTGAGGACTAAATTGAAACAAAAAGGTTACCTCGTCAAGTCTTAAAACAAGAAATGCACCTCCACCAGCCGAAGCTACAATGACAGCAAGGAATTTACAATTAACGGCGCAGTATGGAGAATCTACAGAATTCTTTGATATTCTGACCCCCTCGGCGTAGCAGTTTTCCTTCTTTGCTGTCGTTCCAAAAACATGACGGAAATGAGATGCTCTGACAAAACGGGCCATGCCTGCTTTGTTGGATGCTCTTTGGGAATATTTTCTTGAGGTTAGTTGTTCACTCTTCGTTATTTAAAAAGGAAAAACTCTGGAAAATACACACGGAGCTCAGCGTCAATAATGGTTGAGTGGTATTTCAGGGGAGGGGCGCAGGGGAGGCCTGGTGCCGTTCACATGATCAATTTCCGGGAATCGTCAAGTAAGAATACATGGAAAGTCCTCTGTAATTCACTGCGGCCACGGGAATAATCGAGGTTCTTTATTGGGAAGGGAAGTGATGAACGTCGACTTTGCGGTAAGAAAAGTATGCTAAATGACAACTCATATCAATTTCAGTTTGTTTTCTACCAAAAAATGTATATTTTCTGTTCTAAGTTGTACCAAAAGCATTGGAAAGGTGTACAGATACTGATAGTGATGCGAATAACAGCTAGCTAGCAGTGATTGCTTCTCGTTTATAAAGTTTCAAATCTTCCCGCGCAGGGCTCCTATTCTCTAGATATGTGGATATAATTATTGAGATTCTGGAAAATACTTGTAGTAATCGTATATGATAAGGTGAGGTTAAAGTATCTATTGATCAAATGTGTACGGAAGTAACACAGAGTAAATAGACCTTTTCAGGGTTTTTTCAACTTTTTATATGGACCAGTTAGGGAAAATCCATTGACACTATTAAAAAGAGCCCCTTAAAATTTATAACATTTCCAGTTTTGAAAGTGATATGTGTTTAGAGATAGAAGACAAAGCTCCGCAAAGTTGCGAAAAATTACAGACGTTTGTATAGTGGAGGTAAGTTTGTGCCCCCCACCATACAAACGTCTGTAAAATTTCGCAACTTTTAGGAGCTGTATCTTCATTGGTTGTTTACCATTTGACACAAATTCCCGGAAATTCCAGTTGGGATGTAAATGGTAAACAATTTTTTGGTTCGTCCCACTGGAAAATTCCCAGGACAAACGGAAATTCTGAAAAGGTAGTCCCATTTTCCCGATTGGGACATTCGAATGGGAATTCGTTTACCATTTACAAGTTTCTTGAGTTTTGTACCATTTTCATGTTGTAACTAGAATCCAGTCTAGCGCGGCGTGACAATCCAGAAATTTTAGGTAAATGGTAAACGATACGTACCGTTCTTAGCGACCGAAAATTTCTAACCAAAATTTCCGGAATTTTTTTATAAATGGTAAACAACCATTAGCTCTCAACTAATCACTTTCAAACTTGGCAATTTTTCTAATTTTTGGCGCCCCATTTCAGTGGTGTCAACGGATTTACCCGAACTTGTTAATGTCAAAAGTTGAAGAAAACTGTGAAAAGGTCTACTTTCGAAGATATCTCTATGGCCAATAGGGAAGTATATCTCAGACTTTACAGAACCAAAATTTAGTGGCTAGGCAAGAGGGAGTTCCATTTTCTGATATCAAGAGATATCAATAATGGTCAAATTCAAAGTTGTGTAATTTACACCAATAATATTAATGCAAAGTGTGTCACGCAAACATCAGAAAACATTTTGCACCATTGTCGGTGCATAGAATACAAATAATAATGTAGATTATTTCCAAAGCCAGGGAGATTGTAAAATGTCGCTAAACATTCCAGACTGTACCCTATACACTTTGGGCCCGTTATTTTAAACAGTGTTTAACCAGTGTTTAATAAAGTCATGTTCTTAGTCATTTGCAGTTTGCCCAGAACACCAGACACTATTTGTCCAACCTTGTTCCTAGGGTTCTCTCCTACCCATCCCTACGGAGCAAGGTTGTCATTTGTTGTGAAGAGTTTCATTAAAGCATATGGTGTAGGCTAAAAAGCATTTACCTTCTTAAATCAACTCACTAATGAAGAGATCTGGAGGTCCAAAGATTTTCTTCAACCATGGTCTAAGTTAGACTTCGTTTAAATAACCGACCCTTTAACTTTCTGGTTGCACATTGCTCGTCATCATTAAAGACACTGAGTTCATCTGAAGTTCTCACCACCCATTAAGTCCACTGGGATCAATTCTTAGACCCATATTATTCTCCCTTTTTTCGCTGCATTGGATGATGTCCTAGCTACAGATAGGTTAACGTGCCAGATGTACAGTACAGGCCACGGGCATTGCAGCGTTACAGGCGTGTTTCATGCGTGGAAATTCACCATATTGCATGCAAATTCCACAAGAAAAACATGCACGAAACACTCATGAAAAAATACTATGGTACACACAAAAATACACAAAAAAATACATGCAAATTAGGAAAATTTGCGTGTAACATTTTACACGCAATTGTTATAATTTGTGTGTATTCGGTTTACTAGAGTTCTTTCATCCCTGGCTGAGCAAGTGCAGTTGTACTTGTGTGGGCAGCTTTGTTAGCATAAATCAAACTTTTGAGACACATTCAAATGTTAGTATTTTATGTTATATGAGCTGAAACTTAGTGATCCAAGTTTTTAGACCGTATGAGCATTGTTTTTAAATATTTACATGTACTTCACTTGAATCTTCACTCATAGACTTCGCAGAGATTATGAAAAGGTTTCAACTAAAATCAGTGACAGTAATCAATTTGCAACTATAGAGTGTTTTCACTCACGCAGACAGCATATATGCAAATCTATTGTAACAAAAGAAAGCGTTTGCATAAGAAAAGAGTTCAACTCCCACGGGATTGGTTTGGGACACCAACATGGCCGCCGTGACGTCATGTGAAAACACTCTATTGATAGACCAACTACTCTGTAATGTGATGCTGTAATTTACATCACTGTTTTGGTGATCAGTTGCTTCTACATGTATTTTGTTTACAGCATATCATCTCCTACTTTATTTAGCTCACTGCTGCGAGTTATTTTCTTCTGCAGCAATCTCCTTTCTCCTTCCTGCAAATTATGTACATCCGAAATAGCTTAAGTTTTATTTTGGCATGAATTCAAATTTTTTTTTAGGGACTGGTCTGGGTGTAAAATTTAGTGTCAATCATGCAAAATGAAACCTTCTAGTCATCCTGATTGCTCAAACCCTCGCTAACTGACTCCTAACTTAAGCATCACGCTTACTCAAGTCGATTTCCCCTGAAATTCCTTCATACAGTTAC
Source organism: Porites divaricata (assembly GCA_038088405.1). Taxonomy (NCBI): domain Eukaryota; kingdom Metazoa; phylum Cnidaria; class Anthozoa; order Scleractinia; family Poritidae; genus Porites; species Porites divaricata. Next base: position 28,527,966 of record JBBMOI010000001.1, on the reverse strand, counting down.
TGTACTTTTACCCTCGCTAACTTGAAGTAATTTTTGTGTCCCTCCAGATCATTTCTCTATAATTATTGTACCCTTGATGACTCGAACCATGTTTTAAGCGAGTAGCAAGTCTAAAACACCAGTGTACTGAAGTCTGAAACATTGAACTTATTTCAAAACAAAAGACAGTGTGGCAATTAAGTAATATGCATCCAAGTTTACATGTAAAATATCATATTGTAATTTGAAACCCTGCTTCAGCCAACAGCCAAGGAATTTACATAACATGAATCATTGACTTACAGAGCATGACGTTTGTAGTAAGAGAAAGTGCATAGTAAGTTGTTTTCTTTTTCACCACGAAAAGACATTTTCCACCATGTCGGTTTCTGATTTTTCATTAGCCATATTTGCTGTTGTAAAGAAATACGCAATTTGCATGTATTTACAAGCAAAATCAGTCACCTTAAAAATAAACACAAATTTTCGTGTAAAAGATCTGCTTGTAAGGACTCACGTAAAAATTTACACGCGAGTTTTTTTGAGTGGAAATCCACCATACTGCACAAAATTTATGTGTATGTAAGTGCTGCAATGCCCGTGGCCTGTATTGTATGCTGTTGACAGATCTACATCTACTGTGACTCTGGTAGTAGCCAACCACTTGAACTTTCTAACCTTCAGCATTGTACAAACAGTTTCATGACTTGGAGCTCTTCAATGACCTCATGTGCAACCCTGGCAAGACTGAAGTTTTTCATCTCTCGTCATAATATAGCACTTGTGAGATACAGTGTAATTAGAGAGATCTGGTCAATGGAGCCAGTATTTTGCCTATGCCCGCTGCTAAAGATCTTGGAGTGGCTATAGACAGTAAGCTGCAGATGGACAAACTTGTGATCTCCTGTTTACATATCCAAACTAATTTCTTGTCACCAGCCAACTAGAAGTTTTAGATTTCTTCTATCTGTAATTACTTGTCAGTTACCAACTGCTCTTCTTAATCATCATATGGGGATAGATCTTTTCTCCAGTGATAGTAAAATACGCTTACATCAGAAGGAACCTCACTGTAACAAAACTTTGTTGTTATGCATGTAAACATATTAATTTGAAGGTGCCAGGTATAAACATTAAACATTCCTGTAAATGTAGTGATAGAGATCTCTGCTTTTAACAGAGCAAGTCCAGAGAGGCTTTGCAGAAGCCCCTTCATCAAAGATGTGAAGAAATTGACAAGTTAATTGAGGGTTCCTCTAAACAGGTAATTACTTTTTGATCCTTTGATAAAGGAAAGTCTTCTGTGACATTACTTCTAGAGTTATTGCATACATAGAGTCTACTGAAGTACTGCAAAAAAGAAATTTTTGTTTTGGTTTTTTTTATCATTATTTATATGCTATTAATAACACTGCACTATAAATTGTGGTTAAGGTACACTGCCATGTTTAAATGGCAGGAAAAACAAATGAAATTAAATCAAAGATAGAGTCATGCATGCAGAGGGGTGTAAAATCAAGTTTGCTTGATCAAGAGATAGTATTTCCATTTTTAATATAGACAGACAGCACTTGCTTCAAATGTTTAGCCAAGTTGTTTAAACCTCAGTTCTAATCCTGGGTCAACTGCAAACAAAAACCTGTGTTGTGCTTATCGTGCTTTGAAAAACTCAGCCCTGTTCTACAGTAGATCAGAGTTTGAACATCAGGTGTTCTATGGCCAACAACATGCAGCAAGGATGTGCTCTACAATAAAAGATGAAGGATGCCCAGTGCTCTGCACCTGTCAAATTCAAGGAGGTGCAGAATTTCATTTTTATGAGAAAAAAAAATGTCCTCTTAATCGTCCAAGAGCAGAGGTAAGGCAGCAGGGGCCACTGGGCGCACTTCACAAGAGCACAGAGCACAGCCCTAATGTGGTATGACCATAGCAAGCTGTCTGTATTATCAGTAAACTGTGAGCCTAAATACTGTTGTTTTCCTTTATCTTGCAGAATTTGCATGGCTTTTTTCCACAGCTTCTCAGTAACATCTTTGGCTATTCAGGCAACACAGATTGGGGCCTAAAAACTCTGTCTCGAGATAGTAGAGAGTATGCCAATATGCGCAAATTTTTATCCCCTGATGGTACAGTCTTCAAACTGATAGACTTACTTCAGGCTGATGATCAACACAGATATGAGTTCTTTATCAGTTGTCTTCCTGTAAGTGTGGCTTATCAGATCAATAGTATTGAGGTTTCTTGGTACCTCTCCCCTAAGGCAACATTAAAACTTACTTCTTACCAAGGGAAAAATTGTGACTTTGGGGAGGGGTAGAAGGTCAGTTACCCAGAAACCTCAATAATTATTGATCTGGAAATTATTTGATGAAGTGTGAAATCTGCTGTTTAATACATGTAACAAAGACTTATACATGCAAACATTTCTGTTTTATGGAATGTTTTACCCTTAAGTATTGTGATAGCTGTTGTTTAGAAGCAATTTTTATGCAAACAGTGAAATTGTAAGCACTGATAAATGAACAGCACAGCTTGCTGAAACTATTGCAATGTATTTGTTGCTTGGCTTTGTTTAATTGCATACAGTGTAACTTTTGCATTCTATTCTTAAACAACACGTGAAACAATGAATCATAGGGCTGGGAGTGGTTGAGTCCAGTCTTGGCCCTGTCTCAAATTTCACTTCCTGTCATACAATGTGCATTGCATGAAAGACGTTGGAAGAGACAGGGCCAGAACTGGATCAGATGGTTGGTGGTCAGTGGCATGGTCAAAAGCATTGTTAACAAAAAAAGAATGTGATCAAAACTGACTTGTCGAAATCATAAATGTGACAACTGTTTGCAGTCAAATTCCCAATTATATATGCTGGACATTGTCTGATGATAGAATATTATTTTGAGCCCGTTATTAGTTAAAGTAGCAAACGTTATACCAGAACTTGGTTTGATTTTCATAAAGCTTCAGAACCAGAACATCCAGATCTC
>JBBMOI010000001.1:28507500-28515000 GCA_038088405.1 Porites divaricata | reverse complement strand
TTTTGAAAATACAGCATTTTGAATTTCCAAATTTTCACAGTGCGTGACACCACAGTGGTAGCCCATGCACAGATGTCTGGTTAAAATAAAAGCTCTCTCCTTATGATTTTCAGCAGTTTATTCATTCTAAGCACTACAGAATGTGTTTAAATTTGCATATTAATTAGCTTTAAAGCAAAAAGGAAGCATTTTTATCCCAAAAGTGAGCTCTCAGGAAACAGTTCTTGTTTGTGATTGGTCACTTTGTAAAATTTCAAGGAGTGAATGGGTGAATTCTGTGTTGTGTAAAAGGTAGGGGTGTACATGGAGAGTTGTGTTAAAAATGTTGTGATTGTTTTTGTGAAAAATCTGGTCCATGCATGGTCTTTTCATACCATAGTATTTATAAAATAACTGAGAGAGAATGCACACTCTGATTGGCCAAGAAGCGTCTTTAAGTGAGACTGTGCAAACACAGTTTGATGTTTTGCTTTCCATGCACTGATCACACAAATAAGCATGAATTTGAAAAAGGTTTGACGTGAAAACTTGACAGGTTTACTTTATTTACCATTTTCCTTATCAGCTAAAACTTGAAAAATCTTTACAAACATGCTATGTCAATTTTTTTCACTGACTTTTTAAACGAGAAAAATCCATATTTTGGAAAGCATACTTTTTGCAAAACGAGAACTGAGTATATGCATACAAAGCTTTGTGTACAACACTTTGCAACTAGTAAGAATTTCCCTTTCAAAGAGTTTTGTTTTTTTCTCAGAAAAGTAATTTTGTAAAGCAATAGAAAACTTTTTTCCTGCATTTGCATAGCCTGATATAAACACTCAAGGGGTTGAGAGAATTCCTTGACAGTTATGCAAACCCTTGACTTTGTCTTGGGTTTGCATACCTGTTTCGAACCTCTCTTATGTTTATATCAGGCTATGCAAACACGGAAAACGTTTTCTACTGCGTAAGTGGCACTTATCATTCTTATCAGTATATGAAGACAGTAGTTAAATCAGTGCATGTTTGACTTTTGTCATGTATTCCAGGTTTTGGAGACCTGGTTGAGTTACATTCAACCTTGGAGGTATTCAAAGGTTCACAATGCAACATCCATTGAAAGAGATGATGACTCCAGAGAAACGGCAAGTCCACTATGGTAAGCAAAATGTTATGGTTTGGCCTTTCCAACCTTACTCTCGATCTCTGTTAGGGAAAGACCTTTGGTAAATTAATATCTCTAATGCCAAGAAGCTCCTATTACATGAAGTTTAGTTAGCAGTAGAGACTGGCTATGCATGAAACTGGAAAAAAAAATTAAAGATGGAAACAACAATGCTGCGGTAATCTTTGCCTGTTATCCTTCAATAGCATTTTGAAATTAACAACTGAAGTGCAAATGAGGCAATTCACTACTGTTAAAACTTACAGTTAAAATTCAAGCTTTTGTCCATCAACCACATGTTTTACTGTTACTGCATGAAATGACATAGGTTTTAAAACTCTTTGTTACCTTTTTGGCTTCATTAACTGAAGCATATCAATCACTAATTATCATTAATTAAACCAACAAGGTAGTATTATGTCACCCTAGTCATCCCAGTCATATCTTAGCCATCCCAGTCACTCTAGTCATTCCAGTCATTCTTATCATCCCAGTCATCACAATCATTCTAGTAATTCCAATCATCCGTAAACATCCCAGTATCCTGGGGCCTGTTTCTCCTGTTTCTCGAAAGTCGGGTTATTCTAGCCATCACAGTCATCCTGCTCACCCTAGTCATCCTGATCATCCTTCCTTATTCCAGTCATCCTAGTCATCCTCACCCCAGTCACCCTAGTGAAAAATATGTAAAAGAAACAAGCAAAGTTAAATGAGTTGAGGCAAACTCTCCTTCTTAAAAAATAACTTTTTAGGTTACTATTCTTTTTGTAGAAATAATGAATACAAAAAAATACAAGTAACTTTAGAATTCTACAAAACATAAAACATCCAAACAAATTTCTGTATACTCTACATGTACCTAGATTGCAGTCACGCACAAAAAAATACAAATTAACATGGAAACATTTACAATGCCATCAAAAAATAAGATAGAGACATTAGTGTACAGGGTGTTTCAAAAGTTCGTTCCAATTGTAAATTGTATTTTGAGCAAACATTTAATACTTCTTTAGGCAAATGTAAACTGATTCAGGAAAGAAATTTATCTAAATAACCATTCAAAGCAATTTCAAACTAAAATTTGAAGAAATTACAATCTTTTTTAATTTTTGCCCAACTGTACACATATGTGAGGTTTTTCCCGCCATACTTTTATTGCCCATTTTGTAGGTTTTCTATTTTGGTATTTTTATCATTTTCTTTTATTTTCTCTACTCCTTCATGAAAATGAAGGCCTACACCGTTTGTGCTACAGCTCAGGCATCTATTTTTATGGTCTTCTGCCCATTCAGTCAAAAACAATTTGCCAAATTGTTGAAGAAGTCTGAACGATGACTGAACAAGTGGTCAAAAGTAAAGACCTTAGAAGACAAACCAAGGAGAAGATGGCCATTTATTCACAAAACAGAAAGTGAAAAAAATTTCAACTTCACACTATCGATCAAAGTTTTGAGCACAACGGTATAGGGATAAGTTACCAAAAAAGGTTGGAAAGCCTTGAAGAGAAAAAGGTGGTGCATACTTCATGCAAGCATGGTGTCAGAAGGGTTTGCCAACTTTATACCAAAGGAGGACCAGCCGGCAAACTCACGTGATGTGAACCCCCTAGAGACCATCCGTATTATAGAAGACGAGACAACATACAAAGATCCAGCCCCCAAAACACTGGACGAGCTAAGGCAGTTACTACGCATCACCTGGAAGAATGTGACTTTGGACACGCTTTGGGAGCTCGTACATTCTATACCTCACCACTATGTCTTAGAAAATGTCAGAAAACATACCGTAAGACATTCTGGTCACTAATATTTTAGTTATTTAATGTTAAATGAATAATGTACTAAGTTTTATAAAAGGTTTTTATTTAAATAATTAGTGAAATTTAAGCGAATAAAAAATTGGAATGAACTTTTGAAACACCCTGTACATGCAAATTTTCATAAATAATTCTAAACTTTTTAAAATGTAGTCTAATGCAATCTACTTGTATTCTTTTTTCCAGGAAAACATTTGTTCTTGAGAACCTGTTGTTCTACTGTGCGTTATTTTTTGAGTTTGTTTCCCGAGCCTGTCGCTTCAACCTTTGTTCTGCTAAAGATGCTCAGCTGCTGTTTAGAGTTCTGAAGGTAGGGGTTGTTTTTTGTTTTTGGAATTTATGGCAGACAAAGTGCCTGGAAAAAATTAATTGTTATTGCCCTTTCTCCCTGGAGAGACTGTTCTTCAGATATTAGCAAACGATGTAAAGAAAACAGCAGAAAATGTTTGGATATGATGGAAGAGATTGTTATTTTGCTACTAAAACGGTCAAAACTTACTTTAAAAATAGATTGTCACTGTTAATGGAATTTTACTTTCTTTTGTTGTAAACTCCATACTTTGCAATGAGACTAGGATGTAATGAAGTATGCCATCATTAGTAATTCTTGATACGCCTCATATCTTAGCTTACTTTCTTTTTTATCAGGTATTTGCTCAACCACATTTGGTGGAAATGGTTGAAGAAGGTGTGTATTTCAACAATAATAAGGACAATGACAGCTGTAAAGCATCACTTAATAAAATGTATTTGCGTTCTTTCAAACTTCATCATAATTTTATTATTCCATCCCATTTAACTTGTCAGGTGTAGGCAAAATTAATGTTTTCTCAAGCTGCATATTTTTTTTTTTTTTCGTTAACATTTCCGTAGCCTTTGGACACAGACATATTTCTGGTCATCGCTTTGGAGAGAAGCGATGACCATAAATAAGTCTCTATCCGCAGGCTAACACTTCCCTTGCATGAATTATTTTAGCGCTACTCGGTGTCCATGAATTTTCTTCATAAGAATTTCCTTTGCACAAATATTTTTTTGTACATCATCCGCGCCCCCATAATTTTTCTAATGGTCCATCCCTTATTAGCCATGCCCTGCTCTTTGTGGTTACTCATACAAAGAAATTTTTACCTGGAGACATCATGCAATGGAGCCTTAAGAACATGATTTTTCTCTGTTTTAGGAGAAAAGGCTTATTTAATGCCACCAGGGAGTCACCGTAGCGCCCCTCTGACTAGCCTTGGTACACCTAGCTCAATAATCAAGAGTCATATAATGGACCTAGAAGGACCGTCATACTCATTCAGGTCGCTGTTCCATCTGCCTGGAGCAACCAAGGTCAAGTTTTAAAATATGTTATTTCAGCTCGTTCTTATGGCTACATTTATTTTTGGTTAATGTTTTGGCATTTGTAAAATCCAAATCATTCATGTGAGGCAGTCGTTCTACTCTCCAGCCTCCTTTAAGGGGTAATAATTCTGATCTGTTTGTGTTCTGCTGTATAGATGGGTGAACTTCACTCAAGAGTGTTAGCGGCGCCCAATGAGGCTACCAACAAGAACCAATCTCAGCAGTCACCTGAGGACAATGAAGGCTTTTTTGCTGTCTTCATGAAAGCTCTCAAAAGTGACATGTCCCATGGAAGTGAATTTGATAGAAATGCTGAGGAGGCAAAAGTTGTTTCATACCTGAATCAAAGCTGCGAGTTTATTTCAAAGATTATTAGAGTAAGTAGACACCTAACCTTAAGACTTCCCTTATTGTGGGTTAATGTTTACACTGCTACTACTCAAACCGGGACACTTGGAAGAAGATCATCCAATCAGAACGGTTTTCGAAAACAAAAGATTCTTAAGTTTTTTTGCAAACAGACCAATTACTTTTATGAATTTGAGGGATGTTTCCTGAGAGGTCAGGTAAGTTCAAACGGTTTTAAAGTTTTCAGGGGTTGCATAGTTGAAACTTGAATTTTATTGGTCCATTTGCAAGGAAAACGTAAGAGTCTCTTTTTTAAAGTGTTGTGGTTGGATAATCTTCTCCTAAGTGCCTCGGTTTGGGTAGTCGCACTGTAAATTTAACAATGTAAACCAGGTAATGATTAGGGAAAAGCTTTAGAGAGCTTTTAACTCTATCTTAATGTCAATTTTTGTGGGTGTAGCTTGAATTTACCAGTCTAGAGTATTTTGCCCTTAAAGAGGTACCCAACTAATAGGCCATTTCGGAGTTGCCCTGAGCCTCTGATTCAAAGCGAGGCGAAGTGTGAAGCTGTTGATATGGAAATGATGCAAATAAAACTCATTTTTACAAGAAAGGTTTTGTACCTAGCCTCGTTTTGAAAGTGAGAGTTTTTAGAACTCGGAAATGGTCTATACAGATAGTTCTTACTCGTTTTTACCTTTTTTGGCTCATTTACCTAAAATTACTAAAAGGTAGTTGAACACTAGAGACCTTAGGCTTACGATACAATTTCTGCCTACTGGTAAAGTACCTTGCACCCAGGGACCATGTTTGCTCAAATGTTGTAATGGATCTACGACTATCCCATAACCTAACTATTTTCCTGAAGTAACCGGTAGTATACCCATGTATGTATACCCATGTATTGCGGGCAACAAGAGGAGCCCGTAATCCTAATCTCCAGGCCCCGGTTGTTCAAAAGCTGGATAGCGCTATTCACTGGATAGTGATTTAATAATTTGGAAACCAATAGCGTTAATCCAGTGGATAAAAATTTATCCAAAGAAAAGGTTGTTATTACTCATGCGTCGCATTGTATGTAGCCAGCATTCGTTGGACCTCCACTAAGAATGAAGGGAATACACAGAATGCAATTTGATCAGGCGCGTTTGGACCTTCTGTGACTCGTAATCTGATCACGTGTGTTTCGACTCAGGTGAAGTTTACGCTAAGCACAGGGATGACGCAAAAGTGTTTTAACCTTCGATCGTTGTCGCCCGCAGTCTGTAACCTTCGGTTATTAGTAGTATTTTTGTTTTGGCTTTTCTAGATTTTAGCACCATTAGAAGTCTGTTGCAGGCGTTCCCTCGTTTTTTGTCCCTCGTTTTCCCCACGTACAATTTTTAACTTGCTCCCCACCATCTGAACACCGCGCTCTACTATCTGAACGCCTGCAACAGGCTACAGCATTAGCCGCAGCTTAAACAGTACCAATGCACAATGTGCTGAAGCTATGAAAAACAAACCCATCATTCACCACTTTCACATTGCCCATAATGGACCTTTTTTTGGCTACCCCTCCCCTTACTCAACGTTAAGACTTGCTTCTCGCTTAGGGCAAAATGTTGGGTTAGGGGAGGGGTAGGTGGGTAGTTTACCCTCCCCCTCCAAAAAAAAATGCATAGCAAAATAATTGTTTTTGCCTTCTCTTGGAATAACTAATACACAGGAGAAACTGAGAACAATTCTTATGCAAAAATTATTTGGGGGTAAACTAGGTCCATTATGGGAAATCTGGAAGTGGCCAATTTACTTAGTAGGATTCCCTGTCCTTGACCATCTCAAAAACAAATATTTTTGTGTTCAGTCTGCAGATTCTATTGATGGCAGTATATTAAACAGTTCTATTGAATGGGAGACAACTTCACCTGGTGCTGTAAAGAGGAATGTGTCATTAGCTAGTAACCAGTCTTCCCTGCCAGATCATGTTGAAACTGATAAAGGGCCTGTACCCACTCCCCTGGGACGTTATCAAGTAGGTGCAATTTTCAGGTGCTTTTGGTTATATTCACACTATACTGGATACCTTTTCATGGCGCCACGAACAACTATTCGGTATGGTGTGAACGGAAACTGCCCGGGGTAGTTTGCTTCACAGCCGTTCTCTGTGTCGTCATGTACGAGAGAAACAACGAAACTACGACGGCGACGGCAAGGAGAACGTCAAGAAAAAGCAATCGGTTTAATGAGCATAACATCAACTCTGCACGTGCATCACGCTTTTTTGTACATTTCTTTGTTGTCCCTGTACCACTACGACGTGAAATGACCAAAGTTTAAGTTTACTTGAGAACGGGAACTGCAAGACGATAAATTTTACCACCTGTCTGAATTCGGGCGCGGTCCCCTCCTTTCAGCTCCAACCAAAATTCCCTTCTTTTAAGTAACAGGGCGAATTGGGATAATCGCAAAAAAGTTTAAAAGGACGCGGAGTCTATTTTTTAGCGACGTTTTCATGGACGTCGCCGTTGTCGGATCGTAAGGTCCCTATTTACCGAACCTACCCCTCACAGTTTGTGACGTTTAGTAGCACTACCAAATTAGGGCTAGGACTACCAAATAAGGTAATGAACACGTGCGAGAAGCTAGAACTAGACGAGACGAAAAAAGAGAACGAATTTTCCTTGTAGGGTTTGTATAGATTATTGTAAGATTTATTGTGTGTTCATTCAGAAAGAATAAACCAGGAAATCTTGTTATTGTGAGTTCTATGGGCTCCCCCAACGCTCCTCCTCCTCCTCCTCTAGGTGCACTAAATTCTAGTTCTCACTCCTTAATATTGTTTTCCGTCTCAGTTCCA
>JBBMOI010000001.1:28477500-28502500 GCA_038088405.1 Porites divaricata | reverse complement strand
AAAAGAGCGTTCGATAGTAATTGACAGTAAAAAGCAAAAAAAGAATGTCAAAATTAGCTCTTCAATGGAACCCGTGTTTTAAAGCATATTGTCAGGCTAACTCGGGATCGGGTCTTCATGAGACAAAAACACAGCGTTTACTAAGGCTATTAGATTATGGATGAAAGCTTTGGGAAACAATTCAATTGTATATGCGCCATCGAAATTGAAAAATCAAATGCAAATTTTTTATCACGTCATGGTCCACGGACTACTGTATACTAGTATTCGAAAGTCTTGTGTATCTATTGACAAATATGTTACAACCGAATGCTGAAAATCGGTCAATCAACCCCACTTATATTTTTCATAGAATAATAGAGCCATTTTGATATAAATTAGCAGTGCGAGAAAACAAAGCTTTATGTGCTTTGCCGAGTTGTTATAAGGAACAAATTGCGCGCGTCGAAAGGCACTGTACCGTACATACGGCGAACTAATTAAAAGTGACCACCTAAAATAAGGATATTATGATACGTTTTCATTAGCTTAAGGCTGATTGTATGCCAAGAAATCATTTGAAGAGAGACAAAGCTGCCTGTTAAGCTTCTTATGCCTTAGTGACCCTGCTCACGTGAAATTTTGATTAAAACGTTATTGCAATGTGCTGATGAGTGAGTGGTATTTCGGTATCACAAGACTTCCGTATTCATAGTTCATGGCTATCGCACACGCCTTGGCCTATAGACCGGTGCTATTGAGACTTTTAACAAATCTGTAGTGCTACTTGAAATCTTCTGGTCACTTCAAAGGCACTTCTCAGGGAGAAGAAGTGTTGTCCGCTAGTCGCGATTGAAAAATGAATTCAGAGATGTCCCCTGAGGTATAATTAAGCATTACAGCAGGTGCAACCGGTGTCTTTGCTTAAAAAACCGCATGCGCAAGCAAAAAATGAATATTCAAAAGCCTTAAAGACAAATTTGAATATATCCCACATGCTTGAAAACCTTCTCTTTGACTCAAATATAAAAACAGCTTGACCAACTAATAGAACGTGTTACTCACGTAGCACATATACTAAAATTGGAACGATACAGAGAAGATTAGCATGGCCCCTGCGCAAGGATGACACGCAAATTCGTGAAGCGTTCCAAATTTTTTTCTTTTGGTGTCATGATTTTAACTCCTCTAGGTCTAATGGACCTCTTCTTAACCATTTCATTTGGAACAGCGAGGAACTTGGACGAGAAGATTGCAGTTCTAGGCGCGGTAAAATAAGCACCGACCAACGTGAGCGCAAGGATCTGTACTGCGCAAGGCCTAGATAACAACACTTGAGGATTCGTTCAGGCATAAGAAAAAAGGCGAGCTTGTTGGATATACCTGCAGTCAGGTGATATATTAAGCAGCTTTCTTGCATAGTTCTAAAGGCTTTTCGCGATTTTATTAAATTAACGTAATTTTGTATCTCTTAAAACGTTTTAGCGCACTTAAGTTTAAATTTAATTTGCACTCGCCCCAGAGGGAAGGAAAAATAGGCTGTATAGCTGTTGGAATTATCTTTGCGCCTGTGAGAGTTTTGGCGGAGAAGCTGCAAGCGAGCGCCGAAGGTAAGAGATATGACTGAATGAAGACGTGCGTGTGCGTCCTCCTTCCTCGCCTTCTTGTATAGTGTTAAAGCTTGTCGCGACTTAGTTCTGTTAACAAAAATGCGCATCTTAGACTTCTTCTTACAGTCGCTTCGCTTAGCCACTTAGGGCGCTTGCCATTGGTCAGAAATAGCCGGCCAGACCGCTCAAGTAGTAGAGAGAATTGAACTGTTAATCAGGACTATCCAGCCAGACCAGTCGATTCCCAAATAGTAATGCAAGGCAGTGATTGGTTTTAGCGAAAATTTCGAGAAAAGACTAATTCTTCATTTTCAATAGACAGGTCCGGCCAAACAGATCTGACCTTGGATAAGCGCCCTTAGTTTGCACCAGCCAAGGAGAAAATGAATAACAGAGGCGAAGGTGAAAAATACGTTTGATTTTAGTGTTAATCTCGCCTGTTTACCTGTTGACTGTTTCAGGCTCACAGATAGTGGAGACGTCGTGAAAACAAGGTCAAGCTAAACAAAGACTCGTGTGATCTGTGAAAGGGGCTTCAGGAAAAGAAAGAGAGACCACCGACTTCTCTCTCGCGCGTGTTTTTCGCAGAAGTTTCCACTATCTCTGTACATTACTATATTGAAGCCCTTCATCTCTGGCGTACCTGGCGCATAAGAAATATCGCTTGTGGGCGTGAAATAAGAGATGTATGTGGTAGAAAACGAGCGTGTGCGTTCTTTTTTCGTGGTCTGGCTCTTATTATTGACAAGCACCCTTTTTTCTAGTGTGATTTTATTTGCGCTTTATATTTCTCGTGCATTAGTTAATGGAGGCGCTCAGACAGGTTTTGAGGCGCGAGTACAAAGCACGACTGCCTCAGCCAAAGTCAAAACGAAGTAAGAAAGACACAAGAAAAAGGAAATCTTCATCTTCTCTCGCTTCCTTTCATCCTTCTTCAGTTGATTTAAAAACTTTTTTTCCTAAGCTCTGGAATAATCAAGGAGCAAGGATTTCGGGCAATACGCTCTTCTCGCACATGGTAATATGCCCGTCCAACCTCGTTTTTGAGTACAAGTTCTTTTGAAATGCTAATCAGACGATATTTTCGTATTTGAATTCAAAAGAATTTTTACTCGTAAACGAGGTTGGACGGGCATATTACCATACGTGAGAAGAGCGTATTGCTTAGTACCCGGCCGTCCTTGCGAGAAATCCGGGTTCGATTGCCGATATGACCTCAAATTATTGTTTTGATGCTTTCCTTTTTCGTGTACCTTTATTGAAGTAGCTTTAGTACCCATACAACGAGGAACTGATGGAGAGGGGGAGAAGGGTAAAAGCAGCGCACCGTCGGCCTCAGGTTGTTAGTCAGATTATCAGTGACTATTTAGAGCTACCGGTGAAAAAACGCAACGCTTGCGAATGGTCTAAAAGCAGCTAATCCTTTTGATTTAACCTTTTGATTAGATTTTACCGCCACACATACATAGATAAATAAGAAATCAAGAGAACAAATAAAACGTACAGTCTCAGACACTGAAAATAGTTGGGACACTCCCATTTGCATTTTTTCCTTCTTGCCTGTCTCCTCTCCCTCCCAATTTTTTTAGCGCATTAAACTCAACCTCGTTCCCAGGTTCTCTCTCCTACCCGTAGGGACGGGTAGGAGAGAACCCTGGGAACGAGGTTGCATTAAACTCACCATATGTTGGACATCAACATTGGGAGGACGGGAAGACAATTAATATGGTAAGGATGAGATTATTAACAGGTTAGTGATCTCGGTTGTAAAACGTTACCAATTTTTGTATGAGGCGTCTTACTGCCTCTGTATCAAAGCCTGTTTGAGTATGTTAAATTACTATCAAATACTGCGGAAAAGCGAGAAAGAAAAAGTGGAGTAAAAAGTACATGCAGTCCCTCTTCCAAGCTTCCTTACGCTTCTTTCTTAGACTTTCCAAAGAGCCCTTTATCCTGTTTATGTTATCTAAGTTTTCTCTGTTCTGTTCTCTTTTTCGTACCGTGAATTTAATTACCTGGACAAAGGCCTCAAACAGGTTTCTGAATCATAAATGAGGCATACATTTTCTATATATTTTACATCCACGTCTAAACTCTAAAGGCTGTTTATTATTATTACTGTTTTTTTTTCAGTCCAGTTTAAAGACGAGAAAAGAGATGCAGTGTTTCAAGGTTAGTATTCGCAAGGAGTGCCTTTTCTACCATGAATGGTTAGCCTGAAGGGGCTAGACCGCGGGGTGGAGCCTGCCCGTATAAACCTATTTTAAATACCCCCCGCCCCCAGAGTGTGGACGTATGTTATAGTACGTGTTTTCAAAACGAAAATGTTTCAGTGGTCAGTAAAGGTGCGGTATCACAGGCAACAAAGAACTGGCAAATTGTTTTGTAACTTGTTGGGCGTTTTATCACCTGACCCACGAAAACAAACCTGGTAACCTTGCTACGTGGGTGGCAATACGCGCAACATCGCTATTCAACTCTTTTTGCAGCGATGTTACAAAACAAGTTGCACGTCAGTCTTTTTGTTGCGCGTGTTTCTGTAGCTTGACTCAACCCGTTCTGATTCGTATGGCTCTAACCGTCGTGGTATTTGTTAGGGAATTATAAATCACGATTGCTGGTTTTACTTCGTTTTCTTTCCTTTTATTTATTCAGCATTTATAATTTACAATAAGTCTTTAGCTCTTCCTTTGGCGAGGCTCGCAAAAATAGACGAGAGTGAATAAACACCCTTTCAGATTATGTACAAATCAGTTTTTCTCACGCCTCCCCTTTTCAAAATAATAAATTAAAATTCAACATTTAAAATCCATGGTAAGCTTTGATAATAATCATTTTGGTCATATAAACCATATCTAGCCTGCACAACAGTCACTAAAAATGGGGAATCAGCCACGCGGAACACAGGCAGCGCGCGAGAGAAACCTCCGTTTTCGCGCTCCACCATCTTTCCACGCTATCCCCGTTTCTCGCGCAACCATGCCGGTAAAATGAAATCTAACTGCAAATTAAACATGAGCTGATGTTGTCTGTTGAATAGATCAAAAAATGAATACCTACACTATTTTCCTTAACAAGTAAAATGAAACTCAACTGCATCCTCAATCAGAAACTGTCAAAAGTTAGCAAGCAAATACCAGACTGGCATTAACAATTACAATGGTTATTTACAAACTCTAACCCGGAACCAGGCTCCGCAGTGGGGTGGGGTAAGGGGGGGGGGGGGGGGGGGTCTTTGCTTCCCGATTTTTTTTCTTTATGGTGTTTCAACCCACTTTTTGCCTTCCCCCTCCCCAATCAGCAAATGACATTTTGCAAAGCAGTTGATATTTTACACTGTATTTTAACTTAATTTTCATTATTAATAAATACCTTTATAGTTCCTTAAAGTTACAGTCAAGTTTTCACTTAGCTACTACTGACACCTCACAAAGTTTTGACATAAATTTGAAATATTTTTCACAAATCAAGTCAAAAGGTTTTGGTTTGAAGGTTGAATAATGTATTTCTACTCCTAACTCTCTGCTTTCTACCTTTCTGACGAAAACATCTTGACTTTTTAATACTTATGTATTATTTGGATCCCACAGACAACTGCAAAATGTGTACAAAACATCTAAGGCATAAAAATCTTTGGCAAGTGGCAATGGTTGAGGGATCCTCACTGATAAAATCAATTTTCTCCAAAAGAGGCAGTTAAAATTTAATTCTATACTAGCAAATTTAAAAACATATGGCTACCAAATTCTAGATTGTAAACACTGCAATGAGCTTTTCGATATTGTTCCATGTGTTTGTGAATAACTCTCATAAGGTGAACGGTTTAAGGTGTGGTTTGGTACTGGCTTTCTTGCAGGTCGGTGCAGTGCTTTCGCTGAAGGAGGTCTTTGGGCTGGAACCTAAAAAATGGAAACAACATGACATCTAAGCAATTGCATAAATTGTGTTTCACTGTGACGATCATTACTTTACTTCACTTCATTGCCGCAGTTCATATATGATTTATTTGATATATCATTAACAAAACGATATTAAGCTACCCCTTTACAGTAAACAGAGAACTAGAAAGCGACCATGAAATATTGTGAACATACTCAAGAAGAAGAATAAAAGTAACTTTTTTACTCTAGTTTTTCAAGAACAAGAAAACACTAGAAATTGTCCTATGATCCTCTCTACCATTTTCTAAAGTTACTGTAATGCTTGCTCTTACAAGTGTTTTTTTTTTCTAACAGAGCTTGCCCCACAATGTTTTTCTACTATAAGAAGAATAAATGAGGACCAATGACATCATGTTGGGGATAACTCAGTAATTGAATAATAAACCTTAAGAGTGACCAACATTCTATTTTCTATAGTCACTGTAACACTTTTTGATCAAAAATAGAGGGCCGGGGTCTTGATTGTTAAATAAATTCTCATTTTTTGTATCACAGGAAATTTATGCACAAAATAAGTTCCCATTTAAATGTACTTAATGCTTGTAGACCAGTCCAGGCAATGACTGAGCCAAAAATTTCATGTACATGTATAAGTGAAACCCCACCCTTCAGGACTCTGATTTATTGAGACCATTCAATATTCAGGACAAAAATAATTAATGGCATGTACATAATCATATATGTAAAAGAGTGGGTAAGAACATACTCACCATGCGTGCACTAGTAACTTGAAGAAGCTTATCAGCACTATTACTACGTGTTATTATTGTATTCTTTGGCTTTACTTGAGCAGAGATGGGTCTTGCACGACCAGCAGGATTGGCTCTAGGCGGGGATATAGCCTGTATACAAAATTTTTAAAAATCATTTAATCAGTGAACAAAACGATAATGATTTGCTCTATAAACTAGGTAAAAGTCCTTTTTGTTCGTTGGTAACTTGTAACAGTATGCATTAAACTGAAAAACTTGAGGCTGAAGAAATAGATTTTTAAAAGACACTAGTGTAAAACTGGGCTCTTATTGCATATCTTTCTTCTTGAACACATATATAAAAAAAATGGCAAAAATAAATGCAAAGTCGTAATTGCTATTTGCCAGTGAACCAGTGCACCAAAAATTGGTTTGATTTGTCAAAAATCACATTATTGGCCAAAATTGCTCTCTTTCAATTCCCTTTCCTTAAAACAGGAGTTGTCTGCACTTAGGCCAAGAAGTGATCAACTAAAACAGCGGTTTCAATAGTTTTCTAGTTTGCTATGACCCTAATGAGCTATGCCAAGCAGCAAAAATTATAACTTACGCTATCATTTTCCAAGCTGTGTCTCCTGACCATACTCTTGCCAGCAGATGGCAAACGTTGATGCGGATACTTTGTTGTTCTACCAAATGCTACTGTGACACCATCACTCTTGTGCAGTGGGGGCTTGGAGGGTGAACTGTGTGGAGAACGGTCAGCATGTACATTGCTTGGTGCTGTGTAAGAGTAATTTTCAACTTGCCTAAGAGGCTGGTATTCCTGTTGTCTTGACCTTTCAGCAGCCTGCGCTTGCTTATGTTTCTGATCTTGAAGGAAAATTTCCCTTCTTTGTCTTCTGATGTTAGTTTTTTTCTGGATGATACTCTATACCCAATGAAGAATAAATTTTGTCAGTTATTCTGACAATACCTACATGTTGCAAGTAAAAACCTAGACCCCTGAGAGAACTTGTGCTTATTTGGTGATGAATGCAGGGTTCGTACAGATTTTCAGATCCAAAATTCCGGACTTTTTCCAAAACAATATTTTTTTATTTTTCCAGCCTCAAGGTTAACAAATCGGTGATCAATAGAGACCTTGAAAAACACAGGAATCAAGCTTTTTTCATGATGCACTACAAACATACGGTGCAAAGCAGACATAAGAAAATTAGGAACTTCTCACTCTATGATTAAATGTCTTCAATAGGGGCAAGATTGTATGGGATTTGACCACGGGGAAAAATTCACTCATCAAGCACTTGTTGTAGCTTTGAAAAAGAAAATTTCCCGACTTTTCACTATTTTTCCATACTATCTCTATTTTCAAGACTTTTTCCAGGTCTGGAAAATTGGTGGGCAAATTTCAAGACTTTTTCAAGAATTTGAGACTCTGTAGGAACCCTGTGAATGGTAAACTGATCGCATGAGTGGTATTCTTCATGTCATTGTTGAGATTTTGTTTGTAGTATTGTCAATGAAATTTACAATGAATGCTGTGCAAATTATGCTTTTTAAACATATCAATATGAGATGGCAGGGTGGTTCATCAGGTCTTACTTGAATTGATCTTACAGTAACTACACTCAAAGACCTACACATCTCATGACACCAGCGTGTCATAAACACAAAATCTTACCAGCAATGCTTTTCTAACAGACTGAAAACACTAAGTTAGAGCCTTGGTTTCAAGAAGCAGATGGACAATTCCATGGTGAAAATTTATAAGGACTCTTATGATGATGCTAGGTGTGAACTCTAGCAAGACATAACTCAGATAAAAACTCAAGCCACTACAACAAGTATGTAGTTCAAGTAATTCACAACTCAGTGTAAATGTGCCTACCTCATAAAGTTTAACACGATACTCCTCAACAGTCAACTGTACATCGTCATCCAGTGCAGGAATCACATCATAATCCATGGCAGGTTCTTCCTCAGGGTTATGAAATCTCGCCACAAAAGGATGTGTTAAAGCCTGTTCTGCTGTCAGCCTCTTATCAGGATTAAACTGGAGAAGTTTCCTTAGCAGATCAATACCGTCTGGTGGTGCGGTGGGTATCATTTCTTCAAGGCTCCTCTTGGGTTTGCAGGCCATTCTGTCCAACACTGACAAACTGTACTGTGACTTGATGCTGTCAATATCTAAAATGAAACAATCCAAAACACAGCTCAACAAAGAAGTCATCTTATGCAAGACATGAGTCCATGCTTCTTTTAAGGTAGCACACATACATGCAAGCAACCAAAAAACTAACCAACCAAATTGAAACAAAACTCAGTAACATTCATAGCATTCATTTAATGAACAACTCACATCAATGTTGCTGTGAGACAAGAAGACATACATAGAGCCACTACGTTTTTGATAGTAGCATTATTTACTATTTACAGCTTCCCAAAGAAACTATTTCATTACTTTCTTATTTTTTAGCTGAACAATCATTGCTCCTCTTTCTTTCCAGTACATGTGTTCTTTGGCTATGAGAACACATTATTAAAAGAGCAAAGTACTATTGATGCACTAGAGTGATTTAACAACAGAACAGGACAACAGTTTAGGAAGCGAAACCGCGCACAAAAGACTGAGCACACACAGTCATCACTGCCACCACATTGTCTTTGCTAAATCTGCATAATATTTGTGCAAGGGGGCATTTAGCTTGCATTTCCTTCCACCAGCATAAGAAGCCGCATAAGCTCTCAGGTGAGCCACCATTCAAACCAAGGCCCACCTGGATTAGCTATTAAATTCTACCAACACATTTCATGGTTACTATTTCATTTTATTCATACCTTGTCTAGATGGAGTAGGAATTATTGTCATAATTTTCTCAATCTGATCTAAAGTTGATGTGCCAGGGAAAAGTGGCTTTCCTGAAATGAAGACATAAAGTGATGGTATGCAAGCCTCATAAAAATAACCAGTGAAATGGCAGATGTAAATATAGATAAAATATTGAAAACTACATGTACCTTGCTGGATACTGCACTTATTAACTTACCTAAAAGCATTTCTCCTAAAATGCATCCTAAAGACCACATATCAACACCCTTCGTGTACCTGCCAAAAAAAAGATAGAATGTCACTATAAAAGGCTTAGATATCAAAATCATTTTTATTTTTGTCACAAGCAACTTGCAGCTACAAAGTTCTTGAATTGCATGAATGTTGGTTACCGTGGTGAAGCTAGAAGAATTTCAGGTGCTCTGTACCAGCGAGTGGCAACGTAATCAGTTAAACTAGGATCACCAGCCTCCTGAGTCATGTTTGTCACTGACCGGGCAAGACCAAAATCACAGATCTGTAAATAGAAAAGAAGAGCAAGGTTAACATTTTATAACACTTCAAAAAGCCATGACAAATAGAACAACCTTCAGTTAAATACACTGAGTCTTTCCTTATTGATACCTGTACTATCACAGACATCTCTTAGCACAATCTGTCTGCGATGTTTGAAAAAAGGTATTCTAGGAAATAGTCCTTTTTATTATAAGCGTAAGTGTACTGCTTGTACACAATAAGGGCTAACAGAAATTGGTACAAGCCCATGCAAAAATCTCCATGAAGCGGTACTAAATTCAGTCATCTAATTTATGGCCACAAGGTTGTCCTAAATCATGGTGAAATCACCATGAACAGCCACCAACAAATCACATACTGAAAAGAGTGTTGACATAAGGTTCAACAATAAAGTTTTCAAAATGCCAGGAATTACCACAAACTGTTGGACATATCTACGACCAATTGTTGATAATATAATATTATTATTGACTGCTGCTGTATATAGAATGTTCCCTTTGATTCACAAGGACATAGAAGACAAACTGAAGGCAAAATTGACACTTGAGGGTTTACTCCAGACACCTGCTTTAATAATTTTACTTAAACGAAATGAGAGTAGCAAAACAACAATGACTTACTTTCACAAAACATTCTGAGTCTAAAAGGACATTACTTGGCTGCAAAATTAGACAAACAGAATAAGGCTTATTAACTACAGTGTATGTAGAACCTCAACTACTGTAACAAGGTCATCATTCATCACAAAGTCTATCAATAAACATAACCAAGCACTATGCCTTGAGGTAGCTACTATGATTACACTACATAAAACAAATCTATGTATTGACATAAAGATTCCAAAAAAACTAAATACCTTCTGATCTCGGTGGATTACATTTCCAGAGTGTAAGTAGTAAGCTGCCTTTAAAATCTGTGAGAGAAGGCATTACTTTGAGAACCCTCCATGACAGAACTAATGCTTTCTTTATTGAATTATATACAGACAGGTTTTTTTAAATCAACTCACATCTAACTGTAACATTCACAGTAATCTGACCTTCTGGAAATTTAACCAGTATTTATGTACCCTATCAGGTAGACCTGCTTAGATCACCAAGAAAAGCCTAACTAAACAGGATGCGATATTCACAACCCAACTTAAAGCATGTAATTATTATACATGAAATAATTTATTTAATTGAACTGAATTAAATGCAGGTTTTAATGAATAATAGCTTTTGCTTGTTTTCACCATGGATTTGAAGAAAAACAATAATGATGTACAAGTTGTCGTTAATTTTCTCAGGTAATTTTTGATTTTCTTTTGTTTTTGAGTATGGTAAAATTGTATGCTAATGAAGTTTAAACAAAAGAAAAATAAAAATTTCCTGAGATGAAAAATTAACTACGACATACACATATACATAAAACAGCTTCTTCATGTTTGCTCAAAGAATGACATAATTTAGATTTAAACAGAATCTAGCGTGGGAAATTTGTCATAATAACCACACTCCATAATATAAACAACACAAGAGCAATATAGCAAGTGCTTATGGTTTAATTACGTAACAGATGTTAAATTGTGATCATTGCCGTGGTGTCTACTTCCTAGCCACAAGAGAACAAGGAACTTTTTAAAAACATGGTTAATAATTCTTTGAGATTACTGGTATTTTATAACAATAATTGTTGTAAAAGGTTTAGAATAGAAAGGCAATAAAGGGCAAAACATGAGAAAAATTAATCATTCTTATCACAACTTCTTCATATATTAGTCAAGCTGGCATTTGGGTCTTCAAAATTACCGCATGTCTGTTTTCCAGAGCAATTTAAGCCAGTGGTGGTTTCCCAGCTGGTGAAATTAAATGGCAGCCAGCTCTTGGCTTCATCCCAGAGTTAAGGTGGCTAACATATATTAAAAACAATTATTAGAAAACATGCACATACAGAAATTTATTTTGATAATCCTTTACCTGGTACATAATATATCTTTTATGTATATCCTTCAGAATGTTGCCTTTCTTTATAACATTGTGGAGATCAGTGTCTACAATAACCAAATGCACAGGAATTACATTCATTTTGTATCCTTCCCCTTAATTAATGGAATTAATAAGATTCTAAACACACAAGTATGTGTAAGAATGTTCTAGAAATCTGACCAGTAATTCTCTGTTAACTGCTGTAGAAACAAATCACAACAAACTCTGAGTAACAGGTGTCAAAATGTATTAGATTTGAGTTGATTTGGAAACAAACTTTGAAACATTTTATTTTTCAACAGGAATATGAAGAAGGAAAAAAATCAATCTTTAACACATTTTTCATATCATGTAAAAAACTTCCCGAACTATTTCCCAAAGAGATAAAATAAAACAAAAGATAAGTTCACTCAACCTTCCCATGGTCATTAAAATTTTAAACAAATGATGCTGGCCTCAAAATATTGTTTATGTTTACCAAGAACCAAAATTCCATGAAAAGACGTCAATTCCATAAAAATAATATTGTATCTCCGATAACGTTTTTAAGTCACGATTGATACAAAAAGGGAAGAAATTAATGGCTATAGTTTCTGCGGTTGATTTTTTACAAGTAAAATGCAGATTAAGTATACTTTGTACAAACCCATACCTAAGAAACAATCTTTACGAAAAAAATGACACTGCAAATGTAATTGCAGCAGTTATTTTTAATGTTATATTCACTAAATATAAGTTCGTCTCCTCTATAAGCCATATATATATACTCTTGAAAGGTAGGAATTTGGCATTACGTCTCGATATTTACATCGACATGCAAATCAGCTCTACAAGCCAAAGAAAACAGACGCTAACGCAGAATATTTTAATACTCTTTCAGAAATTTGGAATAGTTCAGAGAGAAACTAGAAATCAATTTTTGGAGAAAATTTGTAGCGCAAGCTTAAGCTCAATAAAATATGCTAAGGTTAAATTTAAGCTCAGATCTATGCCACGCAAATGCAAAACCTTGAAAATGTTTAATAAATATTGTAATGATAAAAAAACTTACCCATATATTCAAAAACCAAATAGATGTCCTTATCGTTGTCTGCCTTGATGACATTTAGCAGTTTTATAATGTTTTCGTGGTCTCCGAATTCCTGGAATCAAATAAGTTCAAGACGGATGAGATGGAGAGAGGCGGAAAGGAGGTTCATCATTGAAATGCTGTACGGAAACACATGCACACAGCAATATATCTCCAGTATGCTCAAGGGCAAACTGAGTGAATCCTACATACCTGAAGAAAACAAATCTCCCTAAAGGTCCTCTGAAATAAAGGATAAAAACTTAATGAGCAAAGATATATACCCATTCAATCAAAGCAGTATACGTTTGGGCCTAAAGCTTACAAATTAATGTAAGCTTTAATGTTCAATTTCAAAACATACCTGAGCATCTGTTTGATTCCTAAAAGCATCAAAAATCTTTTTTACAGCTACAACTTCTCCTGTTCGCCTATCTATGGCCTTCCAGACGATTCCATAAGCCTATAAACATGAAAATAAACCCGAATCAAATCACGCTGGTGGTCACAGGACGAAGCGACAAACAGTAAAATGGCGCGGATCGCACCAAATTTTAACGGCACAAACGACGATCTTACTCCTTTTCCCAAACGCTTTTTGATTTCATATTTCTTCGTTATGTGAGCATCTATTTCAGCACTCATAATTGCAATTATTCCCACGGAGCAGACAGTCCACCTCGCCGTGAAATTTGCTAAACTTTATGAACAATGCGGCGTGTCTTTGTGGTTTAAAACATCCTACAATAGATTCTGCCTTCCCATTGGCTCACGTACACCGTTTATAATAAATACAGTTGTCATGGCGTCCGAAGACGGAAAAGGAATGATGTCATAAGATCTTTTTAGGGCGCCCACTTTGGGTCTCTCGAAAACTTTCCCAACTTTTCGACATAAACGTTTTCAATTCCATTGATTAATTTAAGAACTATTGACCTCAGCTGTCCTTTTAGCAATCTGTCACATTCATGAACTAAACGTATACTATGTAGTTTTGAAGCTTATCGCCATCTTAGCCTCTTTCGAACAAGCTAGTCCTCTGATTTTCGCATGGAGTTTAATATACAGAAATCATTCTTTGGACTCTTATCACGTCATTGTTTAGCGGAGCATATCTCTTGATAAAAATTAATGGAATATTAGAACCGTAATATATTTGAGTTCCGTCGGTACTGAGGTTCTCGACAGTACTATAACCTCCAAAAAGGAGAAAACACGATGCGGCGGAAACAGCTCATGAACATTGCGTAAAAATGTTATTGCACAACAAAGATAAATATAAACCAGGGCCTATGCTAAAATCATTCAAGGAGGGCAACTTTGTGTTAGTGTAGTATAGAAAACATCAGATTAAGCAAGACTGAAGTGTCTTTTTTAGTGCCAATAACTTAATAACCATACTGGCGTCTGCGAAAAGCGCCACTTACAAATTGCACTTGAGTTTTGATCACTCCACTATACATTTATTGGTGTTTTAATTGCTGCTATTGAACGCCTGTTTTTAGGTTTGTTAGATGTCGTCGCATACTAAATGCGGTCCACTTTTTTCCGGCCTCGCGACTCGCGAGACTTCTCCTTCCTTCTTCACAGAAACTTTAGATTCAGTAGAATCTGTTGCTGTTATGTTACAGAATTCTCCAGGCGATCTATCGCAAGTGTGGGAGGACTTGGAGACAAATAAAATACGACTTGGTCACATGTACAGCCATATCTGTCACATTCAGGCTAAGAAGTAATATTTTTCTCAGTAGGAGGGTATTACGCGTGCTGCTCCATTCACTGTTGCCCTCTTGTTTGATTAAATATGTTTCTATTTTTCGATGATCCGGCACACCTCTACCCAGACTTCACCTAGAGTACCCCCCGGGGTTCATTTGCCTCTTTGCGCAACTAGAAAGACTGATTTTTGGAGCATTCACAAAATTAGGGGATAGCAATTTGAACATTATTCGTTCGTAAACATCACCTGTTCGCGCGTTTTCAAGCACTCCCGTGTCTTTAACTTTTTTCTCGTAAGGACGATAGGCAGCTTGTCACTTACTGCCCTATTCACGACATCACTAGTGTTCATTTTTACCAGGTATTCATATCTCTATAAATGGCACAAAAGAAACTTGACCGAATGAAATCAGTCAGTAAAATTTATTAAACGGATGGCCAAACAGGAGTCTACAGGCTCCTGTGGCCAAAAGAAACATTCTTTCCACTTATTTTACACAGTGGTCACGACGGTTCCCTAAGCAGCGATAGAAACTATAAAAAAACTCAGCGGCTCACAGAGTTCTCCAGCCCTACCATGAATAGCCTATTAACTTCACAGTCGTCGTGAATTCTGATTAAGTTCCCACTGTATTTATTTTACATTCATTCCATAAAATCCGGATTCTCTTTTGCAAGAATTCTCTTAACACTCTCAAAATGCACCCCGCTGAAGTTCATTTTAGCTACATCATTTTCCTTATGAAACTGCTCGTGTACTTGAGAAACTAATTCTTCTGGTAACTCAAACAACTCCTCTCCAGTCGACAAAGCCAATACCTAAGAAGATAAAATGGATGGTAGCATGAGTGAATAAGAAAGAATAACGAGCTATTATGTCCCATCATTCTCTTTTGACGGTAATCATTTTATAACGTATTACTACTGCATTACATCATCATAGACTGATAGCACTCTTTAACAACAAAGTTACACAGTTTGTATACAAAGTGTGACTTGAAATACTTGGCCTGCATTTATCTTTAATTTTTATTGCCCCTGGTACTAACAACAACAAGAACAACAACACTTGGTAGCAGTCTTTTTTTTATTTACTCGCTAGGCAGTAGATCACCAAGGATTATACTGTGATGACAATCTCTCATTTTTCTCCCAAGTGGTCCTGTCTACTACCCTGCGAGCAGAGTCTCCTTCGAAGATCGAAGGAGACTCTGCTCGCAGGGTACCTGTCTACATGATTGGGTTGTAAACATTCTGGAAGGGTTACCCTATTACCATAACAGAGTCAATAGAACCACCCCCCTCCAGCCCTTTTTACATGAGGAGGGTTATGAAGAGGGCTTAATCTTTCCGTGGATATTAGCTAATATTAATCCAGCGTACCTTGCCCACACATTATAGCAAGCCAACAGCCAAACTTATTCCGAAAAAAAAAATGATATTTTGCATTTAGTAAATGCAATTTTGCAGGCGCTTAGACTGCAAAACAGCCCGTATTTTTTACGCAGGCGAAGTTCTGGAGCAAGTGTGAGAACTGAATGTGAGAGTGAGGAGAGCGGCGCCTTGCACTCACTTAAGAAGTGTGATGCTCGCGTGTTTCGCGGGAAAATCTCACTCCAGCGCTTCGTGCCTGAAAAGCTTATTTTGAGGGGGAAAACCGACTGTTTTGCAGTCTAACAGACACACGTCTCTAATGTTACGGCGTTTTTTCGCTATTAAGTCTTACTTGCAATAAACGGAAAAGACGGTCAACTTTTTAGATTCAGCGCGAATTTAACCGATCAAGCTACAGTTGGCCACCTAGGAGGTTAAATTAACCATAACTCGAACATATGTTGTTGAGGTGTTCGGAACAAAATATTCAAGTACGAAAAAATGTCTTCAGCGAGAAATCTCGGTGCGTGAAGGAAAGAGATAGCAGGTTTTGTGGCGTCTTGACGAGAACGCCGGGGAACGCTCAAGTGTCAGGCTTGCTCTACCATCGCTGTGAAGATAATAATACAAAAAAAGTACTCTTGGTGTATATAATAACTAGCGTAAGCAATATGTGCGCAAGAAAGAACCGGGCGCGCGCGAGGGGGACGTCCTCGCGCGTCCCGTTCTTTCTTGCGCACATATTACTTACAAGCGCCTGCTACGCAGGCTCTGTTATAACTGAACCAACATCTGACCTGAGTCATACAAGCACGCTCTAAATAGTAGATGTCATCAAATGCTTTGGCAGCAGTTTCTGCGACCACAAGTACTCCGTGATTACACATGAACAGCACCGACTTGTCTCCTAGCTGCCTGCCTGTCCTCATGCCTTCTTCGTCATCCTGGCTGAGCCCGCTGTAGTCACGGTCATAGGCAATGCAGTTGTAAAACCTGCACGAATTCTGGTGGCAAATTCTAAGTTCAGGATTTTTCAAGCTTCCTAAAATTATAATTTAAGAAAAGAATGGTTAAGCGAGCTGATGGAAGTTTCAAGAAGGATTACTCCTACGAGGTAGCAAAAAATCAGTCGAGTAACACATCGTTCCATTATTTTGACGCTTGACAACCTTAAAAGCTGCCCAAACTAGAACGAGAGCTCTAATGGTGGATTTTCTAAATACTCCAAGCAGCCAAAGTGGTACGAATACAGAAACATTAATTCCTATATGACTTAATAATAATAATAATAATAATAATTTCTTTTATTTACGAGCAAATGACTGAAACAGATAATTCAAATCAAACATAACAGGGTTAAGAATCCCAACTGGCTGGAGGCAAACCAGCTGCATTGTGGCTATTTACAAAGCGTGGTCGAGGATTTGAACTCGGGACTACCGTGAACAAACCCAGCTAGCGATTAGGGGGGGGGGGGGGGGGACTTGAACTCGGGGCCTCCGAATTGCAAGTCCGGCGCTCTAACCGCTCTTCCCACTTGTGTTTCATTATCAGTCCTTTTTGGGGATACATTCTCTTGAGAGATGGCTGTTTTTCCTTAGTCGGTCCGCACTACACAATATGGCAGATGATGTTCTATACAGACCCTCTCTGCTTCCTTCGTTCAGGCATTCAGAGTTCTTCAACAAATAACTTACGCTCTTCTTTTAAATAACACCTCGCTTACGCTAACTGAAATATAAATCAGCGGAAATGTTTACCTATAGCAGTACAATACGGCGGGTGAAGGTGAAATACACAAACTGCGTCTGGCCGAGTGTTGTGAACTCCTAGATGAATAGTGGCTGCCGAAATCTCGGCTTTTCCATTTCCTTCAACTACTTCGCCTCTCTCATTCAAACCCACAAATGACGACGCACGAACCTGAAAAATCAGTACCTTAGGCATGCCCAAAACCATAACACCGGGCAGGACAGTGGCAACAGGTTACAGACAGCAATCTCGTCCTTGCTAGGGCTCATCAGCAAGGCGGAGTTGTCTCGCGTATTTGCAATTTACTTCCGAGGTGAGTGTAGCACACTGTTTTAAGCGATACTCCCATTCATATCGTATCAAGCCTTTGTGGTGTCCTAATAGCCTGTGTACAGCCGCCCCTCTCCTCAATCGATTTTTTTGAGGGGAGGGGCGGCTGTACAAAGGCTAGTGTCCTAATTGGCTAAGTGTACTAGATATCCGAAAACGACCCGAGGAAAAACGTGTTTTTCGCCACTGAATAATTACTTGTTTACAATCATCAGAAGGTGCTCCCGTATTTGCAAACTAGAAGACTTAATAAAACAATAAAAGGGTTTACCCTTGATTCCCATCGGCTTTGATAATTGAGTCGAGCCTTCACCCATCGTCAACTATCTAGTGACAGAAATCTATGGTTTGTTTAATATCTAATTTTAGTATAATTACATTGATGATTAGCGAAAATAGAGCGCTGTGATTGGCTAGGAGCTTCGCTTTATCGTTAAATAGAACAAACAAATAAACGCCCTCTTGATGGAGTATGGTCTCCTTATTTTAGGGGTCAAATAAAGCCTGAGTCACACCCATATTGTCCTTAGTTAAGGGTAGACTTTCTCAAAGTCCCTCAATTCTCGTTTCCGGTTCCGGTAGGAGGCCCCGGAGCTCCCGCCCTCTCGCTTGCTTTGCCACCGAAAACATTAAAAATTTCTAGCTTGCGCTTTGCGCTCGAGAAAAATTTTGAGCTCGACCTCCCTGTCTCTTTCATATGGGAGTCTTCCCTAGATTTTAAATATATTTATAATCATATTTACCTCACTCCAATGCAAGCCATATGGGATGAGTAACATGACTTGGCCTCTACCATCCACTGTAGGAGCCATCATACTCAAATGATTACACACCCCTTCGTGCAATCCATACTTTTCAAAACCACGATAGCACGCCGCTAAATCAACACGTCTCCGCCAGTTTTCGCGCTTGGCGTCTTCTACCAGAACATCAGTTTTAGAAACTGTGTGGAGCCTTCGTGCTTGAAGACAACTGACTTTGCCTCGACTGAATTCTGTTTCCAGGAGCCGACTTACGAAACAAGAAGGTTGGAGCCGGGGAAGACGTGCTGCTGCGGCCCTCATATTGTACGCTCAATCTAAAAAGACAAAAAAGGGTTGTGTTTACATCAGCACTGAAGTGAATTAAAAAATATATATATATCTCAAGGCTTCGGATGAGGATAGACTATGAGCAATTGCGGCTCTGTAAATATCTAAATGCAGTTAATTACGAGTGAAAAAATGTATTTACATTCGGCGGAGCTAAACGTAGTGGCAGTGACAGAGAATGTAAATACTTTATGAGCGCACGTGAGCCGCTATAGCGTTGATTGACTCTATTGTTATTATTGTTTGGTTGTTTATTTAATTGACGTGTACATGTGGTTCGTTTATTAACGTCTTAATTTTACTTTGCGTTATTTTCCTCACTATTGTCCGTGACTGTGCTCACATGGTGGGTGGCTCCTCCTAAAATGTTCTGCAATTGGTATAGGATTTAATGGAGCCGAAACCAATTGTGGAATTGCACGCATTTTAGGTATCCTACTGATGAACAGTTGCGACACGTAGATATATCTTTTTTAGCAACTAAGAAAATTTGCAGTCTGTCTACTTTGAATTTGAATATAAGGTTTTGACAGTTGTAATGTATTCATCTCGGCTCTCGAACTATCAACTTTTATTTATATATCTTATATTATTCATCTTTCGATTTATTTTTTGCCTTTAACCCCCAGAGGTTGTGCGATTGCATCGGTTGGGGAATACGTTCCCAATTTTTTTCCGATAGGGTTTTTTGGGATTTCGTATCCGGCGGCGCACGTGAATAGTTTAGCCTGAGTGACTATATTTAGGAATATTTGTACATTATTTTTTAGTCATGATGTTGCACTTTGTATGTTATTTGGACGGCATTAAACACTCAGGCTCCATAGTTCGAGCTGCACACCCATTCCCGTCTCTTTAGTCGTGAATATAAATAGGAAATATATTTTACAACTTGTGAGCTGTCGACTATTAAAAGTCAAGCGAGAGTCCGCTCCGAAAGGTCAGCGTCTAGTCGTACTAGTCGTGAGAATGGACACCATCATTGTCAACTCGACAAAATAGAGTTTCAAATCGTTGTGGTTACATAATTTTAAAGCTGTTCCTTCTTCATATAAATGCGATAGAATACTTACAGACCAGGCAGTGAGTAAAAGCGCGAGTTCCGCGCCTTCCTCGAGGAAAAGTGTCCAATCAAGTGCCATATTAATGGTCACGTGAAAAGGGCTGAAATTTGAAACACGCGACCAGGAAAAACTGTTGATGTGGTACTGTGTACGTTGAGGGTTTATTGCAAAGTATTTTGTATTTCCCTTTAGTTTTCCAGTTTACTCACGCTCATTAGTTCTTTCTCTGGAATTGCTTCCTTTGAATGTCAAAGAAGTTTTGTTAAACGAACGAGAATGGCGTCTGCTAACGAGCCTCGTGGTAAGTTAAGCTTATTGATAATGAGATTACAAATCGATTTTTTTGCCTTTGAACAAACATTTAAGAACGCTCAAAGTATTTCAACTCTTATTGAGTTGCTTTCAAAAACTTATTACTAAATTGTTATTTTTAAGAACATTCTACCAGCGCTGGTGTCGCCTACGAAGTCATATTAAGTCCCAAGGTGGAAACTGCAAGAAAACCGCGCCTAACTCCTCTAAGGGGAAAAGAAAACAAGAAGCAATTGGACGAAAGGATGAAAGCAGCTGAAGATAGAAGAAAGGTAAAAATGAATTAATGTAATGAAATTTGTCGTAAACCAATTACAAGAACTAGTTAAAATCAAACTGCGCTTACTCCTGAAGTAGATGCAATGTTTATCTTCCGATCCTCTTCGTTGGCTTGCAACTGAATTGTAAAAAATACTAACCTTATAACTGTACTACTCGATCAAGCGGTCAAGCCATTTTGCGTAAGTTAACTTTAGCAGGAACCGTATAATTTTTTATAGCCTTGGGCCCCTTTTTAGGGAGATAAGCTTAATTCGACCTGCATAGCAGTCTTGCACTCAGGTGCACAGTCCATGTAAGGGTACATTTGAGTTGTATGCTTATGTACTTGATCAAGTGCTTTTTAGATTTTGCCTGGGAAAGGGGTTCTTGCCAAAAGAAAAAAACAAAGCGGACAGCGAACGTCTTTTGTGCAAAATGATTTTCATTGTGTTGTTCAAATCATCAGAAACATTTCAAGGAGATCTGCATGTCTCATGCACTGTACAATTGAATGACATCTTGGGCAGACCATGGTCACATGTGAGGCAATACAAAAAAGCTGATGTACAGCAGATTCACCTTTCGGCCAAAAAACTGCTTAACCATGAAACCCCAGATGTTGCACAGATTCTCAATGAGTGAATTAGTGAACCAGTGAGAGGCACAAATAAAACAGAGTTCTTGACTTTATGATGACATCCTGGCTAGCCACCCTTCCCCTGGCTTTTTCATGCAATAATGGTGCAGCTTGTTTTCTGATGTTTGTGCGACACACTTTGCCTTGCCATTCTAACTTATATAACTTTGCGTTTCATTTTCAACACCTCTGAACCCTCTGTGCCCAGTAACTGAGTACTTTTGTTGTTCACTCAGGGTTTAAGGTATCCTTGAATACAATTTTTTCTTTTGGAGATCAGTAAATTTACTCTGTTGCATTTCCATTTGCACATTCAATCAAAAGATACTCTAATGTACTCTATTATCTATTATTACTACTAACTATACAGTGTTCTCCTTGAAACAACCCTTGTTACTGCCTGCAACCGCTGAAAAGTTGTAAGTTGTTTTTAAAAATATACAGAAGTTGTGATTCGATCCAATCCTCACAAGAAAATGAATGAAAATATGGAAAATATACAAGTATACACAGCTATAATTGTCTCTGGGTACTTTATTTGAAATTATTGCTGAATTGTACCTTTCAAATCACTGCAGGCTAGCAATTTTTTTGGGCAGACTTTTGTCAATAAATTCCCTCATGCATCGATGTGTGCATTTGTTGCAGCTGTATTTCGTCGCTCATCATGAAGCGACAGCAGGCAATGCTATCATTTCTATCCATAGAAATCAATCTAAAATAGGAGGCCAAGCAGGTAACAATACCATACGAACTTACCATAATAAGCTTTTTGTGTAAGCCTTTTAATGCTTCTATGTGAATTCAGGTCTGATTTCCTGGAAAGTTAGACTTCTGCAACTTGTGTTACTAAAGTGACCTAGCGGCAAATGCAGCCTTCACTTGTTAAATTATTGTCATGAGGGGTTTAAAATACTTTTAGGTCAATTGGTTGAAAGAATGTTCGAAAGTAAAAGCCTTCATGGATGCGATAGTTTACTAGATATTTAAGACTGTAAACAAGTGTAGCAATCTGAAGCAGAGAACCCGCTTACTTTTAAATGCTTCAAAAGCGGGGGCAGCTATAGCTATAGTGAACACTATTTCTAGTCTTTAAATAGGCCATGCAGTATCAAAAGAGAACATTTAAGATGATAAAATTATTGGAATCAAACATTTTAAATCGCTGTCTAAAAGTTACATCGGCTGATTTGTGTGAAATAGGTCTTAAAATAAGGGAATGATTGGACGTTTCAGAGAACTTCGCTCAGAGCTTTCGCAGTGATGGCGGGGCCATGTCCCTCACCCCCTTCCCCCCAGGAAAGTGCCCCTCTACCAGTTGGGAATGGTTCGTTACCTGTTGAGCTAAAATTAAGGGACAACACTGACTATAGTTACAGCATTATGAGTACAGTTGACTCTGATGCCATGCCCAGGGAGGAGGGGGTAATCCGGATTTCAACTGATGGGGGTGATCAAAGGATTTTTTTGGGTTTAAAATTTTCATTTCAAGGATTTTTTTGGTTAGGAAAATTTGGCAAGTATTTTTTGGGTGGCTTGTTTTAAAGTAGGGATCAGTGATTTTGTTACAAATAGTTGTGGTGAGGCCTGGGTATCATCTTGTGAAAATTCATGAGTCCTGGTCCAGAACCATTGAGTCCCTCATGGGTCTTTTGTAACCACACAGTTCATCTTAAGACAGACTCCAAAACTCTGTATTACAGTTTACTGAAATAAAAATATTAGCAGGTGCGAAGCTAGGATAAATATTGACTGATTTCATTTAGGGGGTCTGGGAGCATGCTCCCCTGGAAAACGTTTTGGATTTTAACTCCCTCAAGTCAGCTTTCCTGGCTTTCTGAGTTATTCAGACAGGATATTGGCCAGTTCTATTCCCTTGGATGAAGCATTTGTCCAATGTATTTTCCAGATTTCAATTTGGAAATGTTTTTATTTAAAATATATTTATTATGAAAAATCTGACCAATTTCCATAAAACAGTGGAAACTGGTGTGGTTCTCTGCCTGACACTCCTATTTTGAAGCACAACAAAGACTAAAAGAAATAAGCATCGTTTAACAACAGCCACAAGAACAGCCACAGAAATCACACAAACAGGATATTCTACAAAAAACATCTTCAGATCGATCAATCAATGCATGCCACAAATTATTTTGTGTCTTTGGGGATTTTTATGTGCCAGGGATGCATGACACAGGGTAATAACATCACTGAGAGATTTTTGGGGGTATTCAAAACAATCTGAAGATTTGTGGTGGTGCCCGGGTATGTTAACTTTAGATGGTATGATGAAGAAACACTTCATGCAATTTCTAATGTTACTAAATTTCTTGTTTACTACAGACTGTTGTATCATTTAATACTTTCTAGAAATTGCTATTGGCTCGGAAATTCGGCACGGGATTTTTTGGGGGTAAATTTATTGGCCTTGTTTGCAGCAGCATCAACTTGAGCTCCCCATGACAGGTCATAGGAAATCAAAGCTCCTGTGACCCAACATGTTATGGAGAACTTTCAAAATATTACTTGTGCCCATAAGTAATGAAATACTGTGGAAATTGAACTCAAAAACATGCGTACAGCTTATGTTATACACATTACCAAAACATTGAGATGCAACTGGGGTAGAAACACAATGGCCCACTGAAATTTTCAGTAACTTTTCCCTTTCATCTACCTTGTTTTATTAATGTTCTGATGTGCCAATTTGTTCTTTTGTGATGCCCAGTGACAGGCACACAATGCAAAAAAAGCAAATTGCCTAATCTTTACTCAAAACACACTGTTTTCTGCTTTTTTTTCCCTTTTTAGAGCATTGAGGGTGAAATGCTTACAAAGGTAGTGGTACAGATTGAGCGAGTTAATCAAGCTCAGCTAAACAGGAAGCAAACAGAGGAGAAACAAAGTAGAATAGCAGAAGAAAAGTACAAGCAAAATATGGAGTCTCATATTGAGAAAAAGGAAGCTCAAATTCAAGCACTAATTGATCGGCTTCATGCCAAGGATAACCACATCAGGGAAGTGCAGGCCAAGTTACGGGAGATAAGTGTCTCACATGCTAAGAAGTTAGAAGAGAAGATTCAACACAAGGAAGCTGTGACCAAAGAGAAGCTTGAACTACTTCGTAAGGTTCAGACAGAACAGTGGCAAGCTCATGAAAAGCATATTCAAGAGGTCTTGGCCTCTTTGCAAGAGATCATTGAGAAGAGCTCCAAGAAAGCTGAAGAAAATTTACAGGAGAGGATGGAAAGAACAGAAGAAAAGCGCCAGGCACAGATCCGTGCACTTCAGGAGCGATTGCGGCTCAAGTCATCCAAGATAGAGCAAGCACGACAGTTTATGGATAAACTTGTGGAAGAAACAAAGAAGAGCTATGAAGAAAAATTCAAACAGAGGCAGGAACAAATGGAGGAGAAGCGGAATGTAGAATTGAGGAAAATACAACAGAAGGCAGAGGCCCATGACAAACATGTTGAAGAGGTGTGTCAAAAAGTGAAGACAAAGAAATCAGAAAATACTTAGTGATGAGAAAAACTTGGCAGGAACAATAAGGAACACCATAGCTTAAGTACAGTATACTTTGTACAATTTTCTTGTCCATTGAAGTTCACTGGACAACACCATCACAAAAGGTTTGGCCAAAAATAAGTGAAACATTTGTTGTGTTAAAATATTGTACAGGTAAAGTATAATAATTATTACTGTTTTCAAAATATTGTTTGAATTGAGCACTGTTTGGTGCATGTTGAAATAATTGAGTTCTTTAAACACATGATTTATAATTTTCTTCAGGTTGTGGACAGGAACAATAAATTGCTTGTTTTCTTTAGTTTTGGACATTGTTCTCTCTTGA
>JBBMOI010000001.1:28110000-28472500 GCA_038088405.1 Porites divaricata | reverse complement strand
TTGAAAGTCTTTAAAAGGCCAAGAAAACCTACTGCTGAAAAATCTACAAGTGAAAAACCCGCGTAGAAAACGTCCGATTTTTGTCATGGAGAATATGTTTTGTAGGAAAGTAGGGTATTCAAAGCACCAACGAAATGGCTTTTAAACTGGGACCGTACCTTTTACGCGAGTTTTCGATTTCCCGCCATCAGATTTGATGCGCCCACGCTATTGTCGTTCAGCGGATGCACGCATGCGCATGCAAAATGCCCTCCTGTTCAGTAGCTGCCATCTCTTTCCTTTTCTTAAAACAGCTGTTAAAACTCTCCAGCTCTCTCTCCAAGTGCATGCAACGTTCCAATTTCTCTTTATCATGTGATATGTTGCAATTTATCGCGCGATAAACTAATTATTGCGCGATGGCGACTGTTAATCATTATAAATCTCTCAAGCGAGAAGTACAAAGGAGGGTCAGGAAAAGTTATTGGAGTCATGTTGAGGAGATTTTAGAACCAAGAGATGCTGAAAATAAGCCCCCTACTTCTAAACGATTTTGGTCATTTATCAAACATGCACGCAGCGATAAATCAGGAATTTCTTCGCTAATGGCTGGGTGTGACATAGTAACAGATTCGACTACTAAAGCCAAGTTACTTAATGACCAGTTTCAGAGGGCCTTTTCCAAAAGCATACCAATGAAACTTAAACATATTGCTGAGCAAGCAACCAATGGACGAGCATCTGGGGGCTACCCTAGTATGCCACCAATAAACATCACTGTTGTAGGTGTTGAAAAGTTATTGAACAAGTTGAATCCCTACAAGGCACCTGGTCCAGACAACCTACAGCCCCGAGTCCTAAGGGAATTAAGTTGCCAGATTGCTCCAGTCCTTTGCAATATATTCAAGGTTTCCCTTAGAATAGGTACTGTTCCTGATGACTGGAAGTTAGCTTATGTAACTCCAATACACAAAAAAGGACCTAGACAACTACCTGAAAATTACAGACCTGTTTCCCTTACATATATGCTGTAAATTAATGGAACACATTCTGGTCTCACATATTTCAAAGCACTTGGATCGCTACGGTATTTTAAACGATTCTCAACACGGTTTCAGGCGAGCACGATCATGTGAAACCCAATTAATTGCCTTTATAGATGACCTTGCAAAAGAAATGCAGGGAGGAGGCCAAACGGATGTCATCGTTATGGACTTTAGCAAGGCATTTGACAAGGTTCCACACAATGGCTTGCTATACAAATTGTTTAAGTGTGGCATTGATGATATTACATTGCAGTGGTTGAAAAGTTTTCTTGAGAAAAGAAGACAAAGTGTAGTTTTAGAAGGAGAGCATTCACATTCAGTTCCAGTAACATCAGGTGTACCCCAAGGATCAGTGCTGGGGCCGTTAATGTTTCTTATTTTTATTAATGATCTCCCATGTTATGTTAAGTCAAGGGTCCGTCTTTTTGCCGATGACACCGTCATTTCAGGGGCACCCAACGACAATTTTCGGAAAATATCTGTTCGGAAGACGATTTGAGATCTAGAATTTTCGGAACATTTGTTGTAAAATTTCTTGCTTGCCTGCCTCTCCTAGGATTTTCGAATATCTAACAAATGGTATAATTGCCTATTTTTAACGGATTTTTACCCTAAAAAGGTCACCTAGAATTTTCGGGAGCCTTTTTTCTGGCTGGAATTTTCGAAAGGGTAAGTTTTGAACCCTATAATTTTCGGATCACCAGACTTTCAGCTAGGAAATCCGAACAGATGAAAAATTTTTAGGGGATAAAAATATGCCTATATGTACCGTTTAAACACTAAAATACGTTTAACAATGCTATGTTTAAGTGGTTTTGAACTATATTCTCGTTGGGTGCCCCTGTCATTTATCTTACAATAAAATCTGAGAGCGATTGCCGGCAATTACAAGATGATCTTCAAAGCTTGGAGAAATGGGAATCCGACTGGTGTATGGAATTTAACCCAAGCAAGTGCGCATGCAACGTTATACGGGTAACACGCAGACATACACCTTTCAAATTTCAGTACAAACTTCATGGCAAGGTCCTGGGAACTGTTGATACTACTAAATATTTAGGGATCAACCTCTCGCATGACTTACGCTGGAATGATCATGTAAATGCAATTACCACCAAAGCAAACAAGACTCTGAACTTTCTACGCCGCAATCTCCGCACGTGTTCGGCCAAATCCAAAGAACAAGCATATAAAGCCCTTGTGAGACCGATTGTTGAATACAGTGCCACTGTCTGGGACCCTCACGTAGCTAAGAACATACAACAGGTTGAAATGGTTCAACGCCGAGCAGCTCGCTGGGTACTCGGGCGCTACGATAGATTAGACAGTGTAACTGATATGTTATCTTCTCTTAAATGGAGATCTCTGGAGCTCAGGCGATCTGACTCACGTCTTTGTATGTTGTACAAGCAGTGTAATGGATTAGCCACTTACGAACGCGACAAGCTTCCGAGAGAACATAAGAGCGGAATGAACACCAGGCAATCGTCTCTCTGGCATCGATTTAAAGAGCCACATTTTACATGTGATTATTATAAGAACTCTTTTACCCTAGGACAATTGCACAGTGGAACAATCTCCCACCAGAAATTGTAGCATCTACTTCGCCATGTTCATTTCGGCAATCCCTGTGTAATCTTACATATTGATTAGTAATTTTATGTTATTATTGTATTCATTGTTGGCATTTTTCTTCTTATTATTATTATTTAAAGCAGTCTGCAATACTCTGTTGAGAGTGAAGACTTAATTGGTAAATAAATAAATAAATAAGGTCTTTAAGATGTATTTACAAAACACTCTGAGAGGAAAGGGACTTACCTTGTACTGACTTGATTTGTACTTGAATTGTACTTGCATTGAGTTTATTTGGATGCAGTTAACCTGAATAACAAGCCAAACCAGCTTCAACAAATCACGCCAAACCTGTCATACACAGGGGGTCAATCACTGTGAACACATGAATCACGGCAGAACTAAAACTCGCTGGATGGAATCGAGATGAAACGGCCAAAACTGCTAAGAAGACACCATAAATTTAACAAGGAGACAATGTAAGGAATTCTGATGTTTTTTATTACTATTTTAGACCCCACGACCGCTAAAATCCCCTAAAAAATCCTTCAGAGTTTCCGGTGACGACAGGAGCTGTGACCTGGGTACTAGGAGGCCTGGCTCCTTCGCCGCGGGGTAACAACATGGCGGGGTCTGTGGCGCGAATTTTGTTGTCACATTTTTGTGGGTTTCAAGTTTAAAATTAGATTTTTTGCGGAAAAAAACATGGTGCAGATACATATAAGAGGTGTTAGCATTGAATTTCCTTTCACACCATACGACTGCCAAGTTTCTTACATGGAAAAAGTAATACAATGCCTTCAAGAGGTGAGGTATATTTTTCGGGTTTTATACCTGGGTGTAAGAACCTGTGAACTTTTTCTTTGTTTTGCACCTTTTGTTTTCCTAGGTTTTATTGTGTTGACTTCTTTGTTTCCTTTGCTTTACGTTACTCGTGAGTTTCACAGGTTCTTACACCGAGGATGAGCTTATATTTCAGCTGAGCTTGCTTTCAGCAACGATTTTAATACTAAGAATTTAGAAAGATTTCCGTCAAAACCTCCACGTTTGTTATGAAAGCAGTAATGTCGTACTATTCCATACTATTTTCACAGAAGTTTATTCCTTGCGAAGCGATAACCTGTTCCAGGCTCTCAGATAGTGGGGGAAGACGCGAAAGTAAAAGGCACGCAAAAAGGGGGCATTGGCGGGAAAAAGGAAAGTTTCCTCTCGCTTTATTTTCATATTCGTGCTTTTGCGGACCAGACTATTTCGGAGACGGGTACGGAAGCAAGAGCTGTTTAGGTCCGAGCAGAGCAAAGGTTTAGGTAAACTTGTCAAGCGCAACGTGCACTAGGATTGCCT
This sequence comes from Porites divaricata, assembly GCA_038088405.1. Taxonomy (NCBI): domain Eukaryota; kingdom Metazoa; phylum Cnidaria; class Anthozoa; order Scleractinia; family Poritidae; genus Porites; species Porites divaricata. The sequence goes on along the minus strand of JBBMOI010000001.1, from coordinate 28,468,556 downwards.
CTCCCTTTCTATTGGTTTGAGCGAATGCAGTTGCCTAGCAACATGGCATGATGTAAACAAAACTGCCACAAACCTGGCCTGGTTCTTTTAGCAGCCATCTAATAGATCAAGAAAGTCTTTTCACACTAGGTAGAAGTACCTTTAACAGAAAATGGATGTGATTTGGACCATTAGATTCGAAATAACAGTGGAAATCGTGGTACAAAAACATATGTTTTGTGTCCTACTTTGCAGACAAGTTGTATCAGCTTTGTTGGGCATATATTTTTTCAGTGCAATGAGATGATTTTGAATTCGTTTTTTTACGGTCAATAGTCAATAGCCCATTTTTTTTCCTGCAATGTATCTTTGAATTTGTGTTTAATATGGCTCAAACAGTTTTAAATGCCATTTGCTAGTCTGGTAGAAGTTCCACGGAAAAGGCTTTCAATCAAATACCTTTCTTCTCACTTATATACTTATCCTCAGTAGTGCAGTGGTAAGGAAAAGTCTCACCAAACAGGATGTGAGGGTCTCAATTCCTGGTTAATAACCCTTTTCTTTATTCCTTTTTTTTTCCCTGTTGGTTTGTTTTGGTTTGTTTGCTTATTTTTTTTGTTTTTGTATATTTTCTTTTTCCTATTGGCTCCTTTCCCTTTCTTCCAACTTCTGGCCCTTAGCCTCGGCTTCGCAAGGCTCTGCGATTCACCTTTTAAGTAAGAATAGAGTCCACACATTAATGGGTTGTTGCAAAATATTTCCAGTTTGTGTTTAACCCACTGTACTTAAAGTCCCAATAGTGAATTTTTCCTGACAATATTGTTGCCAAATCAAACACACAGGTAGTCAAAATAAATGTAATGATAACCAAAGATGGAATGTTTTGATGTTTGAGCAAAGTCTCTCAAACAATTCACCTTAAGAAATACACTGTATGGGGAGGACATTGAAGAGAGTATGCGTGTTGATATTAGAGCGTAAAGGGTTAATACCCAGTCAGCATTTTATACAAGTCTACAGTCCACAGTGTGTGTTTTATACTGACCTCCCCTGTGTCCCTTTCTCCAACCTTTTGTCATTTAGCTGGGTTCGCATTTGAACCCATAACACCTGTCACAGGTGTCAAAGGTAAGCATTGCGGCTGTCAAAGTACTTTGACGAGTAGATCAATTCATCTATCAAATGCAAATAAAAGAATGACTTGGGTAAATGACTGTGTTAACCCATTCGCCCCTGAACCGCCTGTAACCGCCCATGCAGATCCACGTCCTTTCTACCCCTCGTGACGTCATCAGTTTTAATGGTCAAGGCTAACTTGATCTTTCAAACCATACCAGAATGAGCACAATTCAGTCAAGGACACTGGAGAAAAAAGCAAAAAACCATGCAAGATTGACCTGTAAATCTCCATGAAAATCTTGTTCCATTGCCCACCTACCTTTCCTTTCACCTAATCCTAAGATCCTAAAAACTTTCCTAAAAACTCTTCCCATCAAAATGAAGCCTACTAAATACCCAGCAAGAGAAAAAAAAATGAGCAAGAAAAGCAAAAGAAGAGGGGAGGAAAGAAAGGGAAAAGTAAAAGTCAAGACTGCTGTGTCACTTTGTCACGAAATTTTGCTTTCTGCGCATGCCTGAACTTCGCAAGCTGATATTTTGCATCTGGATCAGAAGGCCGTGAAGTGTACGACCAGTAAACGGGTTTGTGGTAAGTTTTAGCTCTTTATAGCATGACAGTGACCAGAAAACCACTCGACTAACTTCAAAACACGTTTTTCGGCAAAATCTCAAGGAGCGAAGGGGTTTATTAAGTACTGATTTGCTTTTGCAGGGTACCTTTCTTCGCTTTTAGTTGTCAAAATGAATAGGTTGTCAGCATTTTACAGAATGACTGAACAATTGCTATGCTTTTCAATGTTTACTCAACAAGCCTGCATAGCTGGCAGTTTTTTGGTGTTTTTTCTTTTTAGCTGCTAAACCAAGGTTGAAACAGAAAAAGATGCAATTCTCATTCCCTTCTCCTCTTACTGCCTTCCTATCATTTTCTTTTACATGCTCGGTTCAGCTTTTGCATGGCTGTATCTCTTACTTTACCAAGTGCAAAAGAAAAAGTGTACAAAAATAACCACCAGCTACACAGGCTACTATGCAACATACGTTGAAATATGGCTGCCGTATTGACTTTGTGAATTTGAGCCCAGGCCTCTCGCAGATGTCATCTTTAATGTGCAAAACTCCAGGCAAAAACAAAGTTGCTACAAAGCAAATGGTTGGTTACTGAGCATCTTTAATCAAAATTTTCATTGGGAGCATGCCATGTGCCATGCCTGTAAATAGCACCGCAACAGCTGTGCAAAATTCTATTGAGAACCTTGTTTAGTGAGTTGCACAGGTTAATTCAGTCCAGTCTGTTCTAGGTTTTGATGATGCCTTCCAAAGCCTCTTGTGTTTGTGATATTTCCTTGAAAGATTTTCCTCTGATAAGTGATGTAAAGTGTTTATGTACCTATTCGGTTATGCACCTTATTTATATCTTTATATAACAGGCATTAATTATATGAAAGGATAAAAAATAACTTGCTAGACAACTACAGTCAGGCTTCATCCTTGTATCCACATGGTTGGAAGTGTATCTGCTCTCTTTAACTGACAATTTTAATTCCTCCAGAAAAAGAATGGAATCCTTGAGAGTCCTACCGGTACTGGCAAGACACTGTGTCTATTGTGTGCAACATTGGCCTGGCGTGAAGCCTATGTAGCTAAGCTACAGCTTAATCAAAGGCTAAGTGCTGATCAAGGTGGATCTAATTATGTTGAGAAACTGGGTGCAGAGTTACAGCAGGCTGCGAACGGAGACTCTTGGAGTGCACAGGATGGCAATGATAAAGGTTTGTGGGTTAATTACAGCAATTATTATTAACTGATAACCAATAAAGCACTTTAGATTGAGGAAGAATGATTAGCACTTGTCCGGTTAGTGCATGGGCTTCTGTGCAGGAAGTCCCGAGCTCAGTTCCCAGTTGTGGCCTCAAATCCTTCTTTTGACTTCTCTCTTTTCCTTGTAACTTTAATACCTCTAAAACAGAGCCCTCGTGGAGAGACGGGGGTAAAGTGAGCACACTGTTAACATAAGGTTTGTTAGTTAGATGACAATTTTGAGCTACCGATGTAAAATAAGGATTTTTTAATCCTTTACCTTCTTTTATACTTGATTGCGGAAAACTTTTTGCTATCTTACTGCTGGATATAAGTCAAGGTATGCTTGCAATGATTGTGAACTCACCTTAGCCTCCCCTCCCTCATACTGGATATACACTTCCTTCTATCTTCCTAAAACATCCTTTTTTCCAGATACTGGAGGAACAATTTTCTTAGTTGTTACCTTTCCAGGTCATAGCTCTCTATCTACGCTAGCTATTTTTCTTTACAATCAATTTTAAAGTCAACTCAGAATCAATACCCTCTGTTTATGTAGTGCCACCCAACACCCCTTTTAAAGCTGCAATGTCTTTTTCTCATTAAGAAAAATCTACTTCACTCCAAGCTAGAAAGTTCAGTTGACTTCATATGTCTTCTGAATTCCTGTCATTGAATTCTTAATGTTTGATATGACACTACCTGTGTAGCTTTTGTGAGATCTACATGGTTGGGAAGTTTAAAGTGACAAAGACAATAGTCTATTATCATTAAATTACAGCTTCCTTTTTTGAGCCCCCAAGAGTTCTGTATGCATCTAGAACACACTCTCAGCTATCACAAGCTGTACAGGAACTGAAGAACACTATTTACAGGTACAACTTGGCTACTATCCTTTATCTATTATTCCAAAGAGTTATAGCTATTTAGATCTGAAAGCAGCTACCGTATGTCATTAGCCAAAGAAAAAACAAAAGCAAATAAATTTGCTCTAACTTGTTGTGACTGTATAAAATGGGATGATTGCAATCGAGTTTAAACTGGGAACATGTGAATGAATCAAGAAAAGTATTGGACTGAGTTTGTACAGTTCACTTTTGGGTGACTCTCGATATTTTTTCGTAACCTATTATCAGTTTATTGTATTCTCAGTTTTTTTCACCTTATTTACAGACCCAAAGTTAGCATCATTGGTTCTCGTGAACAGCTTTGCATCAATAATGAAGTTTTAAAGCAAGAAACCAATTCAGGCAAGGTGAGGGTAGAACTTCTTCTTCTTCGAACAACATAACTCAATGGAAAATAAACATTAAGCTCCTTTAAATTGTTAAATGTCATTTTTGTGGTAAGCATAGTTCCTTTCAACCTAGAAAAAAGTTATCTTGAGGAGGGTGCAACAAAAATCACTTTTACAGCATGCCATTCGGGCAAGCTGAGGGTAGCATTTACTAGCCCATGGCTGGCCAGATGTCATTTCAACTAGCCCCAAAAACTTTTTAACTAGCAGAATTGATTTCGCAGTTCTTCTGTTAGAGCGATTTTCGCATGGCCTTGAAAAATGGTTTCGTTAAGTGTTTATTATTTGTTTTATCAGCCAATGGATGAAAAGAACCAAACATGGACTCTTTGTTTTCCGGCCAAAGAAAACCCTAATATGGAGATCGCATTGTTCGATTGGCCAATCCTGTTGCAGTATGATGTCAAAGCGATTTCTAGAAAGTTCTTCGGGCATGAAGCTTTTTCAGCCGAGCGTTCACTTAAACAACCAAAAGCCAGGTGCGTTTGCATCCATTCAATAAACCAATCAAATTGCTTTATTTCCATTTGTTTGATGTTTCTGTTTTGTTCGCGCATTTTCATTTCAAGGTCATACGAAAATTGCTCTATTCAAATTCCTCAAAAGACATCACTTGGCAGTCGGGCAAGTTAAAAACAGACTTTACTAGCCTGATAGCAAAATCCACTAGCCCTGGGCTATGGGACACTACTTTCTTTGCATGCTGTTCAGGGTTGATTAAGGGTAACATTAAAATTAAAAACAGCAATAAAAATTGCTCTTTCTTTTGGGCAAGGTGTTGCATACTTAGGGGCAGTCATGCAGGCCTACCAACCCCCTTTTCATTAACATACTTTAAAATGGCAAATGCTGCTTCCCCAACAGACTACTCATCATTAAAACGTGCTATAGTGATGGGTTGTTCCACTAACCATGGGCTATCCAACAGCACATTTGTTGCGCCTTGGGATTGCAAATGAACATTAACAACCACGTCGCTTAGTGGAGGTGGGTGCCCGGGATGTCCAGGGGCTTCCACCTTGGCACAGCCAGCCCCTAGACAGAGTTACACCCCCATGGCCGGCAAACCCGCGCCCTCTAGCCATGAGCCCCCACGCCAAGGGAACCAGGCACCTGTCACACTGATTTAACAGTGGAAGAATAAAGGGGGGAGGGATGGGGGTAAAAAGAATGATCCAAAGGCTAAACGAAGACAATGGCCGCCAGGAAAACACTGTACTGAGCACATGGAGCTGATGCAAGTAAGGCTGACCGCGCTTGAGCCAAACGACTGACTGCTGACCACGCCCAAGCTCCTTGTTGTTAACTGTGTTAAATAAATATTTATTTAACTTCATGGAGATGTTAATATTGGTCCTTTCTCTTCTAATTCAAATTCAAGTAGTGTATGGCAGAACCCAAGTGGCTCTTGATTTCTTGTCAAATTCTCTATTTGATTTCCAAGAATATGTATGCAAACATGTACTAGCAAACCTCTGAACCTTACAGTAAATGAAAACTGTGATTATTTTGGACTCTACTGTATGTCAAAATTAATCTTACTGTCTTGTCTCAAATAATAGGTGCACTTATGCAGAGCAAAAGTTCAGGCAAGAAATTGCCATTTTTACAACAACTTGGAAGGTATGGTTTCTTTTCAACCAGTCATCTACAATGGTGTACGAACTTTTTATTCTACTGAATTGCTCCATCCTTATGCTAAGTAAACTGAAATCCACTCCTTAACTGGAGATTAATTTTGATCTTCATTTTAACCACAGTACTGTATCTTACAAAGCATGGCAGTTTGCAGACTAGTTCAATGTGTTGGTATCTTCTATTCTGCAGCAAACAAAGCAAACAAAGATTTTACTCAAAGCATTCTTGATATTGAAGATCTGACAGAGCTTGGACAAAAGCACAGGTAACTTTCTCAGTCATACTTTTGCTTTAAGAGTTTGTACAAAATCTTTAAAAAGTGACATCACTGTTCCTCACATAAAATTAATTGAGTGCCAAGTGTCAGCAATCATAGTTTGGTACCCCATCTTGACAATGCAACAAGTGAGAAGGGAAGACACTGCCATGGGTTCATTGAGTTTTCACTGATGGTAATATGAGTTTCAATATTGAATATTTGAATACAAGTCCTTTCCAAAATAGTGTTACTTTACGTTAAGTGGCTTGTCTGACCGTTGGTGCCACGATACAGTTAGTTCACTTCATATTCTAATGCAGAAATTCTGCTGCTCAAGTTGTAAGCTGATTCAGTGCTTTCAATATCCAGATAAGGTCACTTAATCTTTCTTGAACTTCGGTTTTTTAGGGTGTGTCCTTATTACATGGCAAGAGAACTAAAGACTGGTGCAGACATAATATTTATGCCATATAACTACCTCTTGGATGTAAAAGTAGGATTATAGTAATCTTTTTTATGACCTCAGTACATTAGTTAACTTGCTTCAATAATTATTATTTGTCACATTAATGCCATCTATTATATATTTTAAACCCTTTGAACAAATGGTTTATAAGGGGAGTAGTAGGGAGCATCTTAAATTAAGTGGAAAACCATTAATTAAATTGAATTAATTGAAAAAAGTATTAAATAAACAAATGATAATTAAGTGGTGGCTTGCCCACAGTTTAGTTCCTTGTTAACCATTCCACATCAAATTGAAGTCATAAAGTGTTGGTTTATGAAGAGGTGGTAAAACTGGAGTAGAGTGGTGTACCTGGTAAAAAACTTTTCATAGCAATGGTGAGACCAACAACAAATTCAACCCATGTATTAATTAGTCATTGTTTTGTTAGAATTTTTTTTTTTTTTTTTGTATTATTTAATTGGAATGTGTAATAGGATTTTTAGGATTTTGTTGAGTCTATGTAACGCACAGATGAAAATTTCCTGGATTGATATTTGCGCAATACAAATCAATAAATATTTATTTATTATTATTATTATATGACGTGCCAGCATCATGTAGGATTTTGCCCATGAACAGATTAGTTTATTTAAAGTGCCAGAATGGTACGTAACACCATAGGATTTTGTCCAAGTCAGATTAGATTAGTTAGAGTGATAAATAAATTATTGTCCTGCCATAACTTAACTTTCTCTAAGAGTGAAAGGGTAAAGCTTATTCTCACAGTTTGTACAAAAAGTGTGACTTGAAATATTTGGCCTGCATTTATCTTTAATTGCCACTGATACTACATACACAGAAAACGTTTTTCATTTAGTGCCATTGTATTGTTAGTATAGAAAAGTAATACCATGGCATTTTTGGTTTGAAAAAAGAGGAGGAACAGGGAAGTATTTAAGATATGTGATTCCTCACATGTTAAATGTTAAATTTTCTTTTATTTCATCAGTCAAGAAAGGCAAATAATGTAGACATATCAGGCAGTATCATTCTTTTTGACGAAGCTCATAACTTGGTAAGAAAATGCTGATGGAAGTTAAAATAATTTTACCAGCAGGGTTCATAGTCACAAAAAACTGTGTCCCAGACTAATGATTTTGGCTATTATAGGGGACAACCAAGTGTGAAGAAATCAATCATACTTGTCCTCAAGATAAGTTCATCTTCTGAAGAAAAAACTCTGAAACCATCCTCGTTTTAAATATGTTTTGTGAGGGAAATGAATAGACAGTCACGGTTTTTTGCAATGTAAATAAACTGATCACCCTTAGAAACTCAAGTTAGAAATGGAAAGGTTGTAAGAGCTGACGTACAGCTGTTCTACTTTTAATTAATAGGCCGACACAAAGTCATGGTTCACATTCATGGATTTTGCACTGTTAGTGGTGATCATGATGAAATAGAATTGCAATGTCATCTGCTCATAGCATTTAATGACTGGAACAGTGTCTGGAGGACTATAACAAATTTATGCTCTTGGAAAAATAATAAATTATAGGTAGCCCAATTTCTAGAGCTTTGAAATTCAGGACATGGGCAATTTCAGGATTTTTTATCTTTGGGTTCAAAACATGTGCGGTGGCCATTATTTCTTCGTATTAAACTAGCTCCTTTGAGCTTTGGTTTTACTTCAGGCAGATTGGCTAGATAGCACTGAAGGGAGTTCAAGATGAACTAACAGTCAGCTAATGTGTTTTTTGTCCTTTCAGGAAAAGATGTGTGAAGAGACAGCTTCCTTTGATTTAACTTCCTTTGATATTGCATCTTGTATAGAAGATGTAGCACAGTGCATTGAGTTTGTTGAATGTCGTGAGCATAACGAATTGGATGTTGATGAAGGAACAGGTAATGTACTCTTGCAATCTAGTGAAAGGGAGCATACAGTCATGTAGGGTGGAGCAGGAGTGGGTTAGGAGGTTAAGTATACTTCATAAAAAGGCTTACTTCTTAAGGAATGTCAGAGAACTCATGCACTTACTTTTCTTCAAATTTAATGGGTCACCACACATACACACTCCTTTCTCATGGTACATGATTTAACCTCACTATAAATCTTTGAAGATAACTAAGAGACTGCTTGCAGTCTATCCCAACCAGTGCAGTGGTGTGGATGTCGTGTGAACACTTGGTCACACAATTTAGTTGCAAAAAGTAATGTTTTATCATCAGTCACAGTGACATATATGTTGCAGTTTATTTTATTATTTCAGTTAATTTTCATTTTTTTGTTTGTTTCAAATTCATTAGCATACATACCATACCCAAAGACAATGGGAAAATGAAAAGTAACTAAATAAAAATTAACTATAATATATATGTATGACTGGATTTTGTTAAAGGTCAAGGTTTTATTCTAAAAAAGTGTTTATTTCAATGTGTATTAGGATATTGTTCTTCTATGCCAAACTCAATCATGTTGAACATACACTTATTGACTTTGCTTTTTGTATCTGACTGAAAAAGGTGATGTGGATGTTAGCAAGGAAGACCTTGCCCGCCTTAAATGTAAGAGACATTTTATTGGTATTTCTGTAATATTGATCACTTAATTAGAAGTTTAAGTAAGCACTATGGTGATAGTGTGAACCCCTATTAAAAACCCTCTGTTGATGATTGAATGTAGAATTATGGGCTTATGTACACTTTTTCATGTTCTGTAACGTTTTTCACACTAACAAAAAGTACTTTGTATTTCCAAAATTTGCAATAAAAAAACAAACTGCAGTGCTGTTTTTTTTCTGCAGCTCTGTTTATTGAACTTGAGTGCTTGATTGATGCACAGGAGCTGCCAAAAAATGGTGATGGGTTAACAAAGCCTGGCAGGTTTGATTTTTGTGGTGTTTGTTACTTCTTCGCTCTTCATTTGTTGCAAGGCCCTCAATATGTTTTTTTTTTAGTTTATGGTAGTTCATTAAAGCGTGCAAGGACAATGATCCCATTTTTTGCATTCAGGCAAATTACTACTGACTGGTTAGTTTTTAAAATTGTTTGAGCACTGGTATTAGACTTTTAATCATAACTATAACAAAATTGTCAAATCTGATTGGCTATCAACAGCCCTGATTTCAGCCTTAATTGGACAGTTTAATAGGACAGTGCACGTCATATGCCTAAGTAATTGGACAGTATGCGCCATCACGCGCGTGCTCAAATGGCTTTTTTTTCACTGCTAGCAAAACAAAATTTTGAATTTCTGATGTTTTGATTTAAAAAATAGCCTATTGTATCACAAATTTTGTTAAAGTTATGATTAATTGGTAACAGAACTTCATGTCGTCCAATTCGGTCTGTAATCATACTCATGATTAAACAAATTGGACTCCTGCTATGCGGTCGTCCGATTTTGTTAATCACTCGTATGATTACAGACCTAATTGGACTCCACTCAGTCCTGTTACCAGTCAAAACAGAATTTGGGACCACAAAATATTTGAGTGGAATGTGCTGCTCCCAAACTTTGTTCACATCTGCTCAGGGTCAGTCTATTCTCACTGGATGAGGACATGAAACTACCAGTCCTGCCTCACAATGCTTTTCTGAATTACCTCTTGAGGGAAGTGAAAGAGCTAAAGAGGAGATAACCATCTGTGGTGGGGACCACCCTTGTGTCTAACTGTCATTGTTCGTGGGTATGGGTAGGGGAGGATACCTGGCTTAAGATCTGAGTATCATTTGTGCCACGCCCCACTCAGGGTAGACCTGTGTCCAGTAAAGCTGATAAAGTAAACTTATTTTCGAAAAAATAGAGATATATATATAATTATATGTTAGGGTTGGCTGAGTGTCCAGGCTCATTTCTAATATCTCCCTCTGCTTCACAGGTTCATGTTTGAACTTCTATCCAAAATTAACATAACCTCTTGCTCAAAAGATCAAGTGCTGGAGGTTTTGGATAAGTGTAATTCTTTGTTGATTGGAGGTGAGAAAGATACAAAAAGTAAACAATAGCAGTAAAGGGCTGAAGTAGGGAATGGCCTTGTTTTTTTTGTTAAGTCTTAAAGACTGTGTGTCAGGGCACAACTAGCCTCCCACGCATACATTCTTAGGGGTTCATCATGCATTCCTGTCCCATGAACGTGGGAGAGGAATCATTGCGTGACAAACCCGTAAGAACGTCTGTCTGGGAGGCTAGGGCACAACAGCTCTGTTCAGTAGCCTATAGGGCTATAATTGTGGCACAATCTGTTGGGCTAGTATGTTGTGTTGTGTTACAAGTTGTCTGATGAGCTAGCAACATTTGCCATGATAAAGTATGTCAGTGCAGAAGATGAGTTGGTAGGACTGCCCAACTGCTCCAGGCATGTGCACTTCAACAACAGCTTACCCGATTGGCAAAAAAGTTTTTTAAATTTTCATCTCACCATACCTACATTGATTTGCATTAGTTTAAGTTTTTTTGTAGGGGTTTATGTTTTTTCTTCCTGCCTGACTTTGGTAAGTCTGTTGTGTTTTTCACTACCCAGATACAAGGAAGTTCAAAGGGAAACATTTTGCTTTACAAAAGTTTTCTGATGCTTTGCAGGTATGTTACTCCATTAATGCAACTAGATAGCCATGAGTACTGTCCTCTGTGAAAGGGAAATACTGGATTTTAAATCCAATTCCATTTTTGTAAATTTTTTATAAATATAATAATTTTTTCCAAATCAATTGTGAATCTTTTCCTTTTGCCCCCACTCACTGACATGTTTACAAGGTGTTTATTAGGCAACCCTCATAAACACTGCTTATTCTATTAGTGAAGAAGGAGTTACTCAATCTTGTCATAATGGACCCCGTTTAAAGTGTTTGATCCAGAAGTTGAGATTATGGCAGTGCGCCTTCTTGCACCTTCTTTAAAAATCTAAAAACTAGTTTTGTTACCTTGAGAAAATAGCAGCACTGCCAAAAATATCTTACTTGACTAAATAAATGAATAATGATTTAGTGGTAACAAATCTTACACCCCTTCACGAGATTCTGTCCACTGACTCAGCACTCATTAAAATCATTAGTTTAGTTAAATGAATTTGATGTAATAATAAATTGTGTTATGTTTAATGTGGGATAAAAAAAATCTTCCATCTAGATCCTCAGGTGGGTAGAAGACCCTTTATGTTACCTGCAGCTTGCTGTTGAACATTGCATTTTGCTTTATTCTTATTTCAGATTGTTTTCTGTAAAGATTCTTTACAACATTCAGCCAGTGCAGATCCATCATTATTTTTCAAGGTATAGTAGTTAAATTTCATTGATTCAATTCAGCATAAAATGTTAACTTCCCAGGGATCCAGGTTCCAAAAGCCTAACTCATAGTGTGTTAATACAGCTGTCAAGATAAGAATTAACAGAGCCTTAATCTATTTCTTTTAGGATTGTATGCTTTCTGAGGTGGTTATAAGAGCCTCTGTTACTTGAGCTTTTCTTGTAAGTGATAATTTTCCATCTTTTGCCTAAGGTTCATATCCAGCTTGAGCCAGATAGTAATAAGAAAAAGAAGAACCTTGATGTGTGGACAACAGGATCAAAGATCAACAAGCAAGGTAATGCAACATGTTAGACCTCCATTATTAGCTCCATCCCACAGTAGGTTGTGTTTCTCAGGGCAGGCAGTCACACAGACATGCAGACATGCAGTCATTCACACACAGACATGCACACATTCTGATGTGCAGACAGGCACACAAGGCAGACATGTCAACATGCACACACAGCTGGGGAGGATCCAGAATTTAGTGAAGGGGGGTTCAGATAAATATCCACTTAAGGCGGACCATCTTAGGAGGGTCCTGGGCATGCTCCCATGCAAAATTCTGAAATTTAGACCCTCAGAAAGGTGATTTCCAGCATTTCAGAAACAACCTCTTTTTTGGCTATTTTAAACATGGACTACTCTTAAAAATTTACAATAATCAAGACCAATATCAAAAATAAATTTGAAATAACAGTTGTAAATTTGTATATGCTCTGAAAATCTCTCTTGAGTTTCTTCAAAAATGGAATCAACAGGGCATTTAAAACCAGGAAAACAATGTTTTTTTTTCTTTTCATCACAGTCATTTTTCAAATTGTGTATAGTGTATAGGGATCTCTGTCCTCCAAAGTTCTTCATCAGAAACGGCTCGTGTTTAAACATTTTCATTTCACCCAAAGCAAACAACTCCGGGATCTGCCCCAGCACAGCCAAGCAGTCATGCAAACACACAGACATGCAGCAATGCAGGCATGCAGTCATGCACGCTCACAGACATTCTCACATGCCAACAGGCAGACAAGTAGTCAGGTAGACATGATGACTGGTAGACACACAGTCAAGCAGACAGAAGGAGTCATGCTAACATGCAGACATGCCTGAAATATATGTCACATCAGCAATGTATGTAACTACAAAGTGTTTGCCGGTTACAGATAATCATTGTTGATCGACTTTCACTGATGGTGCTCTTTGTTGTTAGCTTCTTGAAATTACATTTAAATGCATTAAATTTAATATTCAACAACAAGGTAACAGTTTGAATTTGTCTCATTGATGTGTAGGTCGAACATTAAGCTATTGGTGCTTCAGCCCAGGGCATGCCATGAAAGATCTGGCCTCCCATGGACTGCGCTCAATTGTACTAACAAGTGGAACTCTGTCACCTTTGACTTCCTTTAAAACTGAGATGCAAATGTAAGATTATTATGCAAGGGCTACAGTAGAGAGAATGGAAAGCAAATGAGGTGTCTTTCAGTTCCCTCAGTTATTGTTTTCATTGTTTGGATTCTCACTTCCTAAGTGAAATAGACAAGTCATGAAATTGTTGTTGTTTTTTTTTTGTCCTTACAGTTCTTTCCCAGTTCAACTTGAAAACCCTCATGTGATTGAACGACATCAGATGATGGTGGGTGTGGTCACTAAATCACCTGACGGGGCCAACTTAAATTCATCCTATCAAACAAGGTGAGCTTAGTGAAGGGTGCATAAGGGGGATACGAACACCGCAAACCAAACAGATATATGTGTATAAACACCGCACAGAATAACATGGGGAAACTACAAACTGTATTGAAATTACCTTAAAATTTCTAAATACCACAAACCGCTTGGTTTTGTAGAACTGCAATACCTCAAATTAAAATAACAATTTCCACAAAACCCCGGCAATAATCACTCAAAAATGCATCACCGCAATCCCTTACACCCCCCTCCTTAGTAATACTGTGCCTCAATAAGTGACTGCATTGAATCTATAAAGTTTTATGAAAGATTTCAGAGTAAAACTGGGTTTCTCTTGAGTTAGACTTAGGTTGTAATAATTGGAGTCACCAGAGCGCTTATGACCTAGTGAATATCGATATTAATGGTGGCATAAGCTGAGTCATGAGCTTTAGGGAATCAGAGTTGCAAGAATCAAAGCTTTTCCATTTTTTTCAACTCTGCTGTGTTATGATTGAGTGAAAACCAGATTATTGGAGCCGTAAGTAGAAGCATAAGAATGAGCAAATCATGATACTCGTATATTCACTCATTGGGTTAGTTCAAGCTCCTTTTTGGATAATAGTACAAAATGATTTGACAGCTTAAGCTAAGGCCAACCCTTCCAAGAAATCCCCTTCTCTTAAGTGGAACTTCAGAAGTAAAAAATAGATTCTTTATTTAGTCCGCTGAGTACAACTTCTATGAATTTCCTGTTTAGGTTTACAACAGAATACATGACAGGATTGGGAAATGCAATGGGTGAGTTTAATAATACAAAATTACTAACAGCTATCTAGTGTCATTAATAATAATAATAATAACGCGCATATTTATACAGGATAACCTATCAGTTCTAAAAAAGAACTGTTATCAACAGGGTCCTGTAATTATCTCAGAAATAGCTAAAAAAATAAAGAAGAAAATCGAAAAAAGGAAAATAAAATAAATTAACACTAAGAAATCTAAGATTTAAAAATCAAAATCTGTAAAAATCATCGACTTACAAGACTGAAAAGAGTTGTGAATTATGGAATACTATTGAAAAAACTCTTTTAAATTACTCTTAAAAAGAAACCTAGAATTTAAATTTCTTAAATGCCGAGGTAAAGTATTGTAAACTAGAGCCCCTTGAAAGGCAAAACTTTTCCGTCCAAATTCTAATTTGGCTTTGGGAAGGTTTAGTGAACAACCATTGTTTTTAGTGTTAATGTTGTGTTCAATTTTTGTAAAATATCCTTTAAAAGGGGTACAGACGTTATCCTGAAGACAATCAAACACAAGCTGGCACTGGAGTGTCTCTTTATTAAACTCTCCACTGTCTGGACTTGATAATTTCCACCAATGACTTTCTGACTTCGACGTTCAATGCTTTCAATTCGACCCTTACAGGAACATGACCAACAGAGACCCAAAGTTCCACAATACATAAAAACAGGTTGAATCATTGCTTTGTAGATTTTCTCAGCACTGCTCTTGTCGATTAAAGGTCAGATTCTCCTGAATAAATTAAATCTTCCAGCTGCTCTTTTATACTTATTAGTGGAATAAAACCTTGAAAAGAGATGTGAAAATTAAGGTAGTAAAGTGTTAATAGTTCACCTGTGTTCTCCACTTATAGTCCTGCTCATTTTATATTCATAAAGTAAAAGGTGTAACCTAAGTCATTATTTTGTTTGTAGCCATTCTTGATGTAATAATTATTGTCCTCTGTTTGCTCCTTCTTTTTAATTGAAAATTAATTGGCCATCAAGCACTTGGATGGAATAGTATTTTTTTTTGTTATAGCATTATGTTCTAACTTTAAGTTTGAATCAGTTAATTTTGCCAGGACTGTACCAAATGGACTTTTGGTGTTCTTCCCTTCCTATCCTGTTATGAACAAGTGTTTGGAACACTGGCAGGTAAAAACGTTTTACACAGTCAAACATTTAATGTGAGATTTTTCTTGATGGAAATGGGCTATAAAGTACGGTTTTTCTGGTAGGGTTCAGGAACGTGGTCAAGACTGGAGCAACATAAGCCAATTTTTGCCGAACCAAGAGGCAAAGGAGACTTTGTGGAGGTTAGTGTCATTTAATAATAATATTGTTAGTTCACTCCTTGCTAAAATTAACATAACTTCTCACAGTTTGAGACAGCAAATGATTTTTTTTCAGATGTCATTTCTGTCCCCTTCAAACAGTCGTCTCCCCCATCTCTCCGTAGCATTTGCTACAAGGTAGTCTGTCCTTTAGATGTTGTTTTTTTTTCCAAGGAATTCAACAAGTGTGCGGCGGTGATCATGAGTACAAAGCACATGAGAAAAAGGAAACTTTTTTCTCATTGACCCATCCCCAGGCCATCCCTTTAGAAAAAAATGCACTGTGATATATTAAATAAACAAGGGGGCTCAATGACCCCTGAATCTCTGATAATACACTCCTGCTCATTTGTAACTTAACTGACTGTTGCCCCTTTTATATTTCTCAAGCATTCAAAAGGAAGGAATATTGCTAATTTTATATTCATCTTTGAGAGAAGATGTTTTGTTTTAAGTTAATTATGATTTCATTGGTACAGCAGAACTCCGGTAACGAAGGGAACAGAAAACAGTTTGAGTTAGCAAGGGTTCAGTTTATCAGGGTCGATTGAAAAATTCAATGTGCTTGAAAGTTACTGTTTTTTCAGCATATCAGTGAATAGTGCAGTGAAAATTAAACGGTATTTCATAAGAAACAATAACATAAGGCATTTTCAATTAAATTCAGATTGCTGTAGTGTTGACGAGTGTTAGTTTTATTGTTTTTACACTTACACAACGTGAAGAGTTCATGGGATGACATCCGAGTGGAGTTAAAAAAAAAAACAAAATTTGAGTTATTGGGGTAAATTTCAGTGAATGTTTGATCAAGGGAAAGGGATTTTAGTTCGAGTTAACCGACTAAAAATGACTGAAAAGTAGGGTGAAATACAAGGGAAATAGGACTTAGTTCGAGTTAGCAGGGAGTTTAAGTCATCGTGGTTCTACTGTATTTATTTTGTGTTACTCAGACTATGGAGCAGTTTTACGAAAAGATTAATGATCCCAGCCATAATGGTGCAACATTTTTTGCTGTTTGTAGAGGCAAGGTAGAGTACTGTTAAATTATGATGAGCTTCACATTTTATATCATTAATTTTATTGTAGTTTTCAATCCAAATCTATTGCTCTTTTTGATGTGGATGATTGACTACATGACTGTCTTTAACCCTCTTATTTTGTATGTGTTTTTTACATTTGTATAGGTTAGTGAAGGACTAGACTTTGCAGATATAAATGGACGTGCAGTGGTCATAACGGGTCTGCCTTTCCCACCAAAAATGGATGCTAAGGTAAAGCAGTGATTATGTAGACAAAGAATAAAGTTGTGAGGGGTAACACTATAAGCAATTGCTGCATCTGCATATTTCTTTGGGCTAAATGTTAATGATTTTGACTCCCGTTCAAGAGGGTGGGGGGTGGGGGGCACTGGGAAGCCCTGGACCGTTTATCTCACAGTGTCCGCTCATGACTCCACTTCAGTGAATAAATGGACTAAACGGTAGCCTTCCAGCAATTTTGATGTTGGAGGTAGCCTGTTCCAGGTGTTCAGATCGTGGGGACAGCACAAAGAGATGTGAGCGGAAATTAGAAACACGAACTATGTTGGAGGTAAATATCTGATGGAAGAGTACAACTGACTGTCCCTAGTTGCTTCATGGAATGAAAACTAGGATCAACTTTTGTCTGATGAAACCCTTAGCTTGAATGCAGATTTTACTTTAACTCCCTTACACTACTCTAATGGGAAAGTAAAGGGAAGGTATTTGTTATGTACACCAAAGCACCTACTGTTAACATCAAAAGTGTATTATATACATTTTACAACAATGGAAAAATTATTAGTACAGGTAACATCCAACATTTAACTGTGTAAAGTATGTTTTTCATAAAGTTATGGAGTCTATCATGGTTTTGTTCAGGTGAGGCTAAAGATGAGTTTCCTGGATGAAAATATAAAGAAAATCGGGCATTCCACACAGGTACGTTTATTTTTTAGTGCTTTTTGAAGTACAATAATTAGTGAACCATTGGAAGTTACTGGGTCCCAGGGCTTTGCTTGAAGTTCCACTAGTATTGCTTTACATCGAAAGGATGGACACGGTCCTATTTTGTTGCAAAAGCCTTGGTCTAACTCTTCCAGTCTCTTTTAGTGGACAGCGTCATTTTGTTTGTGGCAGAGAAACGTGTTTCGACCACTCTACAATCATACAATAGCTACCTACGGTACCCCTGTCCTAGGGTGTCCTTTATGCAGGGGTTTTACTCTATTTAACAAATCGACAACAATTTTCCATGGTCTATACTCTTATCAACCATAGAAATGACGTCAAAATGTTCAGACTTAAGTTCAACCATGAGCTTCAGGGAGTTGATTCATGCACTGCCAAATTTTTAACTAACCTTTTCGATGTCATTTTTGTGGTCTATTTAACAATTAGTCCCCTCAGGCGACGTGAATATCGGCGAATAGTCACCGAGACAAAGTCGAGGTGACTGTTCGCCGATATTCACGTCGCCGGAGGCGACTAATTGTTTTAGTATAATTACATTGATGATTACTCGGGAAAATTAAAGTATTGATCAATTTCCGACTCCGAAACGTCAAAAAATCTGGCTGCCATTTTGAAAACTGCTAGCCTTCAATGTTATAATCACCGTGCGGTGATTATAGCGGGATAAAGCGAAGCTCCAAGCCAGGCAAATTACACCACCAGCACTTCATTTCCGTGGTCATCATTCACAGTTCTAGACCAATCAACATGCAAAATATCACTCTGTTATTATAAAAAATAGTTTCTTCTGGAAATGGAGGTATCTCAAACGAGAAACATTCTCTTACAGGGTTTAAGTGGTCGGCAGTGGTATCGTCAGCAAGCTTCTAGAGCTGTCAATCAAGCAGTCGGACGTGTGATCCGCCACAAGCAGGATTTTGGTGCTATTTTGCTGTGTGACATGCGTTTCACGTATCCTGATGCAATTCATCAGTTACCTGCGTGGCTCAGACCCTATGTAAAAGTTTATAATGAGTTTGGTTCAGTGCAGAGAGATCTTATACAGTTTTTTAGGAATGCTGATAAAACGGTATGTCGTTCTAATACTCATTCTTAAACTACGACACTAAAGTTAAACTTCGTAACAACCCAATAAGCATGGTTGATAAAGGGTTTTAAGTCACTGAATTAATTTAACATCAAATTACTTTTTGTTGATACTTTATGAGTGTATATATATTTTATTTGAAGGTCCATATCTGACTACAAAACTTCACTCAATTTTCATACTCCTCCAGGTAGATAAGTCCTCAATAAAAGTTAAAGGAGTCAAACGTCATGCAAAAAAGACAGGAGAATCATTACCAGCTGCTGAAAATGAGCTGCATAATATTCAACCGGAAAAAGTGTCTTCTTTGAGGGGTAAAACAGTTGGAACTGCTTCATTGACAGGAAACCTCTCGCGAGAAGGTAGTCAAGTTTTACTGACTAATGAAGACAATAATATTTTGTCTGTTTGAAACAAAATAAGGTCTGTTCATCTTTGTTTATTTATGGGTAGCAGATGCTGCTATGTTATGTTTTAGTTTTGTGTACGTACCCTGTGACGAGAGCTTCCCCTCCTCCCTGTCTTATCCCTTTAAGTTCCAATATCCAAATGCAAATTCTCCAGACTGATTCTTCTACATTTCCTTAAAGAATGAGTTGAGAGAATTTGATGAAAGATCAAACCATTCTCTCGTTGGTGATCATTTTAATAACTCTCATAATCCGCTTTTCTTTTGATTGTAGACGTTACGAGTATTCCCCATTTTTCCTCAGGGATAGTACAACGAGCGAAACGCGAGCGCGCGTGAAAATCACCCCACGCGAGAAAAGGCGACACGCGGCGGGGAGAGAGAAAAATGTGTCGCCTTTTCTCGCGTGGGGTGCTTTTCACCGGCGCTCTCTCGCGTTTCGCTCGCTCTACTATCCCTGAGGAAAACGGCTTTGTGGTAAGTTTTAGCTCTTTATAGCATGACAGAAACCAGAAAACCGCTTGACCCGTTTCAAAACGCGTTTTTCGGCAAAAATCGCCAGGGGCGAACGGGTTAAGTATACTGTCAAATGTGTCAAAAAATTTGTGACATTTTCAAGTCCAAAGCCAACCCCATATATCGTGAAAAAATCCATGGAAACAGTAGGGCCATTTATACGAGAAAAAATAAGACGCGTCTTATGTAAGACGTGAACTTTCCGTATAAACGGCACATTTCGTCTAAAATAAGACGCGTCTTAGCTAAGTCGCGTCTTATTTTAGACGAAATGTGCCGTTTATACGGAAAGTTCGCGTCTTACATAAGACGCGTCTTATTTTTTCTCGTATAAATGGCCCTAATGTTTCTTTTAAGCTATTGTTATGTGCTCGTAAGTAAGGGTAAGAGGATTTCGCAATTAACACTTAATGACGGGTCCCTCAGTAAACTGTTAATTTTGTTTCCCGAGAAATTCGAGAGCTACAAAATTAACTGTAGGACCAGTCTTTAAGTGATTTGTTATATGGCTGAAAATTTTGAAGCTGGAAATTCATTAAACCTTGCTGCAATGGCGGGTAACGGTGCACTGATACTCCCTGACGTCATAGATTTTGCAGTGTTGCCCGCTAAGAGATTTTGGCGGTAAACAGTTTCATTGTTAGATATCATGTGACCTCGAAGTAACCAATGAGAGCGTGCGCTGTTTGGGAAAAATTTCCAGCTATATAACAAATAAGTATTGTCCCTGGAGTTTAATTTGCGGTAAGTCAGCCATAAGCTGGTCATTTTTCTTTACACCCTGCTACTTCCTGAAAGTTTACTAGGTTTCCTTGTATCTCTCTTTTTCTAATCTTGTCCTCATATTTTAGTCAATTCCTGAATTGGTAGCCAGTTTTTCCCAGTTTGTTTTGAGTTTCTTTCATCCAAAACATAGATTAGTTTCAAGTTTAAGTGGGCTACCTAGATCCGTCTTAGAGAGAGTTAAAGTTGATCTTGCTTGCATTCTGGCAAGGCCTTTGTATTGCCCATACAAAATTCGTATACGTCCCGTTTCTAATCTTGAGTGGTGTTTTAGCTTCAGTCTCGTCTGTCCAGCTCAAATATGTTTACAAGTCATCTGGTATGAATCAAGCGGTTACTACTACAAAACAAGCCAACTTGATTGAGTCTTTAACCAGTTCAGAGGTAAAAATTAATATATTGGAAATGTTTGCCATGTAAAAGTAATAGAAACAAGTAATCAGTACTATCTGGGGACCAGTTATTGGGGCATTCACTTGATATATTGTTATTTTGGTATTCCAGAGTGCTCTGGAAGTGGATGTACATCACAAAAGCCCCGAGCAGAAGGTCAGAGGATGCGTAATATTTTGTGGTACTTTTTTGCATCACTTTTCAGATTAACTATCTACGTACCTCGCCTCTTCGCGCTCCGTTATGAATAACGCCTCCACACTTCCCCGCTAACCTGCCCTATCCCTCGCACACGCTCTTGCTTGATCCCACGACCCCAGCTCCGCCTCCGCTGTCTCTACAAAGTGAATGTCATCAGCATGGTTACCTGGGTAGCCTCTTCATTCTTCCTATTGCTATCTCGAAAAAGGTGTCTAGTTTCAGTAATGATATTTTTTTTACGGGTTTACGGGGATGGGACATAAACCCATCGTCCAACTCCCAACCTGGAGGACCAGGCGTTGCAGTATGGTCTTTAACCCAAAACCTGCCCAGCACGGTTAAACCCACCAGGGACCAAGGTCCCAACTGGTATAGCATGCAAAACGTCCTAACCACATAAAGGCGTAACACTAGGGGAGAACTTTTCAGATAAACTGAATTTTAAATGAATTTTAAATAAATAATGCTGTGTAATGCTCTCCATCTAATAATTATTTTTATGCTCAAATTTTAACAGGGAACAACCCTGTCAGAAGCTATAATGAGACAAAAGGAAGGAAATATTCAGCCAAAGCCTAAGAGAGTTTTTAAGGTAGAATACAAATAGCAGTAAACTGTATTCAAAGAGAGTCGGGTATTAAAGTGATCGTAACATTTCCAAAGATTTAATCCCCAGCAAAATTTTGAAAGGGCAGCGTTCTGGGATGAAAGCTGATGTTTTTTCATAACGACAGGTTTAAAAAGATCGAATGAAGTTTTTACAGACGTTGTTCAGCAATTCGGCATTATGTAGACTTGATTGTGATCCACTATTTCGGTACTTTCAGATTGTAAAAGTCAAAGAAAGGACATCAAAACAGGTATTTAAACTTACTGCTTTCCTTTCTTTGAAAATAGCATTTGTATTTACAAGGTATGATATAAAGAGCAAAGTTGCCAGAGGATATTTTAGTAGTTCACCCAATTCTGTGTAGTTTTTATCATCATTACGTACTGAAGTTGCTTCTTTCAGCCTGAAATTCAAGAGATGTCATCTAAGTTGCAGAAAGTTCAAGATGCTAAGGAGTATGTAATGAAGGTAAGTGGCAAAAATAAAATGAAATTATGGAAACGAAGTCAGATCCAAGTGTTTTTTGTGAAGCGAAATGTACTGTGTTTATTACTCCTGTTGGTAAGCATTCCTAAAAGAGACCGCGTCCATGACTGACAATTAGGGAACTTAAGCAATGACGACGGCGACGGCTACCAAATCGTCACTTAAAAAGTTAATTCGCGCTGCTTCAAACTTTATCGCCCTTATATTCCACCTCGTTCAGTTCGTTAAATGCTGGCAATTTTTTCTGGAGTTGAATTCTAAAAGACTGTATCAGAGTTCAGGAAAAGAAAAGTAAAGTCGTTGTCTTGTGTTCACATCCTCCACAAAACGTGAAATTAGGTATTTTCACGTCGTAGTCGTGCAGTGACAACAGAGAAATGGACAAGAAAGCGTGATGCACGTGTCTCGTTGACGTTGCCGTCGTCGTTGCTTAAGCTCCCTAACCCTTGCAACCCGGCTACTGACTCGTACCCAGTCGTCACGGAACGTTTGCGGGAGTCTATTACGGCACTGGTGCAAAGGGGACGATGAAAAGGTGAAAGGGGAAAAGAAGAGACTCTCCTCATCTTCCTTCCCATCATCCCTCGCGCTTCAGTCGTTAATAGGGACCTTACGATCCGGCGACGGCAACGAGAACGTCAAAAAAAGCAATATATTTGGTATGCAAAACAACAACTTTGCACGTGTGTCGCATTTTTTTCAAATTTCTTTGCCATCAACTGCACGACTACGACGTGGAAACGCCTAATTTCACGTTTTATGGAGGACGTAAACAAGCGACGAAGAAATTTACTTTCTCTTTCTGAACTTGGATATAAGGCTCATATGAAAAAGTAAGTGATGTGGAATAATTGCGATGAAGATTGAAAAAACGAAATTATGAATATATAAAAACCATGTATGTGAACTGCGGAGTGAAGAACTATTTGAACGAAGATCATCGCAGTTATATACGAAACTTATGCAGTTGCAAAAAGAAAGCCTGAAAAAAATTCAGGCTTGTACGGGATTCGAACCCTTGACCTCTGCGATACCGGTGCAGCGCTCTACCAATTAAGCTAACAAGCCAACTGGGAGCAGGTCGTTGAATTGGGTCGTTGTAAACCCGTGAAAGGATGATGATGAAATTATGAATAAACGCTATGCAAGAGAAAAACCTCTGCTCCCAGGGTAACTGGAAAGCCAAACGCGATTAAGATCCACTTAGGCCCGAAAGCACGTTGTTTACTTCGTTAAATTTCTTTTAACTGCATTTCTGCAAGTCTAGGTAGAGTTGCAAGGGAACTCCTTTGTGCTTAGATAGGCAGTATCGATCCTCAAACGTGTCGAGTGATTTTCTGAGATTGATAAGACATCGTTCTTATTAGCTTGTATCCTTAATTTGCGATGTGTGATGTTAATGTGCTGTTCTATGTTTGCAGGTAAAGAAAATCCTTGGTGATGACCACTATAGAAAATTCTCAGAGATTTTAGTTAACTATAAACAGGTTTGTTCACTTGTGATCGCTATCGTCATTTTTTTTTTAATGTGCAAGGTTACAGCGAAGATGGGAAAACTTTTCCTTGTTGTTTATTGTACGTTCTTACCTGTTTTTCAGAGGCGTGAATTAGGTCCTTTAATAGAGGGCCTTAAGAAGCTCTTTACAAGAAATGAAGAGCAGTATCCATTATTCCTAGGTAAGCTTAGTTGACTTCTGGGATCTTGACAATGCAGTTTGGAGAATCAATACTTCCTTCACTTTTTGATCATATTCACATGTACTTTGCGCAATATAAATGTTAAATTATTATTATTATTATTATTTTGTTTGTGATTTCAAGAATTACATTTTGCTATTGACCATTCTCTTGATAACAAAGTGAGAGACTTCCGTTTTTGAAAACAGGGTTTTCAAGTTATATCCGAGATCCAGCAGACAAACTGCGGTTCTTTCAAGCATATACTGATATCACAGGCTTAGGTAAGAAAATGCAGAAGATCAGATACAGATCTGTTGAGGGTATTTCATAGATGTAACACTATATATGTGCCCAAATTACAGTTTTTGGTATGTTTGTGACCTCTGCTTCTGCACCATACCCTACATATTCTCTCTCTTTTATAGACCTACTAAACTTTTAGGGTCGGGTATTAAAACGAAGTCTAACTTAGACCACGGTTTAAGAAATCTTTGGACCTCCAGATCTCTTCCTTGGTGGGTTATTTTAAGAAGATAAATGCTTTTCTTGTCTACTTTATATGCTTTCATAAAACTTTTCACAATAAAAGGTCTTCAGATAAAACCATTGGGCAAATTTAAAGTGACTTAGAACGCGGTTTTGTTAAACACTGGCTAAACTACGTTAAGTAACTGGCCCTTTTAAATCTTTATCTCTCAAGAACAGTTACGTCTCTGGTAAGAAATGTTGTGTTGACCTTTGTGTATAAAGCGTCAATGTACCAGTAAATGCGTGATCGTTCATTTTGTGCACCGCTAAGTGATTAATCTGGCATCTGTTTATACAAGAATATTTTCTAGCACATTATGTTATTGTAATTTCTTTAACCCTTGTGACCAACATCAATATTCTCCTTACAATATCCATACATTGACAAGAGAAATGGTTATGAGGACCTTAAAGGGTTAAGTGAAATTTCCTTGCTGCTTATTTTCCCAGTTGTTCCATCGGATTATAGCGCTGGTCTTAAGGTCGGAAAGGGAGAACAGTCTTGCCTAGAAAATGGTATGTTTATTAACACAACCAACTTGTACATACTTTGCGTTTAAGTTTAAGAGGAGACAATACCTGTGGTAGACATGTTTAGTGAAGAAATAAACGCAAAGACGGTCGTCGATAATCTTCTTTGCGTTTATTTATGTGAATATCTTTCACCTTTATGATAACCATATTTGGTAGACTGTGGATTGCCGCTTTTCTGGAAGTTGAAAGAGATGTGAGGCATAACATTTCTGTGCAGATTCCTGTTCAGTAAGAGCGATTTTGTGAGGTCATGATTTTGGATTTTAGTGGTTGTAGTTCAATTTCGTCCTTGGTTTAAATTTTATTTTTCGTTGTTCTAAACTCATTATCTTAGGGCGCTTTCCATTTGTCAGAACTGGCCGGACCATTGCCCGACCGAGTCAGTTTGAAAATGAAATAGGCTTTTTCCAAGAGTTTTTGCTGAAAAACCATCTCCTCCGTGCATACTATTTATGATTTGACTGATCTGGCTTGAGAGTTTTGATTAAGAGCGAAGTTGTCATTGCGAAGGGAATGGTCTGGTCGGTCAGATCTGACAAATAGAAAGCACCCTAAAATTACCTTACCCTAAAACAAACGAAAATAAAATTAAAACCAACAATAATTTAAAGGAATTAAACCACAACATCTACAGGGAAACATGATTGAACTGTTATAAGGAGGTGCCCGTTAATAGCAAAATTTTAAAAAAAATTACCAAAAACGCTTGCCTCGCAGAACTTCGAAAAGCCTGGGGGAAGGAGAAACAGTAAGAAATAGGGGGGAAAAGACAGAAAAGAAAGGAAAACTAGAAACACAAGCAGGTTATGGGCTCCTGACACAAGTTTGCCAGGACTAGACTGGGGAATCAAAAGCATGACAGGCACCAGAAATATTACCAGGCAACAAGTACCCAAGTACTTGAGAAGGTCTTTAGTATACTGGACCCACCGTTTGAAAGAGAAAGATTTCTTAAACAGTTTGAAAGTCAAAATTTGGAATTTGGAGCGCAAGCTTTCAAAACATCTTTGGTCACAGTTTTGTAGCTAGCTACAAAACTGGAACTCGGATTCAACAGTCATGTGTGAAGACAACTCGAGATTCCACGGCGCTATACGATCCACGCGCATCACCAATTCACATGTTGGCATGTTTAGTGCATTTTGTGACTTAGCTTCTGACGTTTATATTGTGTTCAGGTAATTGCAAAGTTGGAAAGAAAAGGAAAACCGGGGAAAGTTACTGTATAGTTTCAGCGGAACCTTCTGATAAGAAAACGAAAACCCAAGGAAAAGACAAGGTGATTTATGATCTAACTAACTGTTATTTTAGGTCGGGTAGGGCTAAGTGGTTAATTCTCACAGGGAATAAACACATAAAGTCAATAAAAACGGTCAAGCTCGGCTTTGAATTTAGCAATGCTTGGTTGGTCCAATGTGTCAGCTTGGAGAGTATTCCATAGATTGACAGTGGAGGGGAAAAACGTTCCCATATAGTAGTTGGTATTGCAGACCAGGGGTCGATAGTTCTTTGGGTGGAAATTTCTAGTTTTCTTACATGGCATGGCGATTTCTCTTGGGATTTCTGTAATCCCCAGAAGACATTGGAAACAATAGTGATGCAATTTTTTATTTTTATTTTTTATATTTTTTTTTTTTGGGGGGGGGGGGGGGGGGGCGGGGGGTAAACAAGGTACATTGTGGTCTATGTGAAAATAATCCGATATGTGACTCTCCACTCTGGAGATCGGCGCGGCTTCACTTCGTTGCAGAAATCGCGCCAAAATCACCGTTGTTATGTGTGAACAGATGCCCTGTCCGGTGTGGTCTTCGTGCCAACATAAAAGCTGTCCGGTATGGTTTGAACATAGCGTTGGACGGGAGTTGCAAGGGCTTGTTTGTTACTAGAGGCTCTTCAAGTATCGTTCGCGAAATTTAGGATTATGTTCTGTTTGTTTCCTTATATAAGGTCGGCAAGCCAGGATGTAATTCAGCCAACCTGGTGGATCCTAACTCGCAAGTTCTTAATGTTAGCAATCATCTTAATTGTAATAGCTTATAACAGAGCAAATCTAGACATCTATTGTTGGTGTTGGTATCATCATGCACTGATGTTGGTGCGAGTATTTAATAAGCATTCGAAATTTGCGCTAACATTCGTCCAAGTTTGAAGTTTGCTTCACGAGGGAGGGTATACATATAATTTAATTGACTCCATACTATTGTACTTAAAATCAGTTGTAAATTAGCAAAGAATGATATCCGTTAATAAAAAGTGTACCATGTGATCCAGTTGTATAAACCTTATAAGTGCGTTACTTTGTTTTTTGGTTTATTATGTTCGTTTTATTTGTTGCAAACGAAATACCGTAATTCAAGCACTTTTGCACCATAACTTTTAGATCTAACCGCTTATCGCAATTTAAAAAAACATGGGACAAACTTCTTTAGATATGTGAATGCTAGTGTCATTTCCATAATACTTATTCCTTTAAGCTACACTTTACTGCTGTACTGTTTCACTTATTAGGCTTGCGTCTTTTTCCTTTAATTTAGTTTCTTTCCTTTACAAATTTAGTTGGTTTTTTTTCTATGTATATATATTATTTTCAGCCCGCTGTGAAAGTAGAAAATAGTTTTGAATAGTTAAAAGAACACGTATTTGTAATATTTTTTTTTTGTAAATAAATCAATAAATAATTTTAAAAAAGTAATTCAAGCACTTTGAGCCGCTGCTCTATAGCAGTGCCAAGTTCTACGGAATAGAATTAATGAGATTCAAGAATGAAACTTCCCGTGTTATTAGTTTCTATTGGCCTTTACAAAACCAATATTTAGGATATTTTATTCTGTTTTCTTCCTTATATTTCTTTATGTACTTGTTTGTTTTATTTCTAATATTTATGTCTATTACTAATGCATTTTTTCTGTAAGTTATATTCTTAATTTAAGCAACAATTAACCAATTTAGTCACTCATTACTAAGTCTCTTTCCTCATTGTATTTTTCATATGTCTTCAGTGTTCATCTTTCCGTTTTTTATGTTATTATACTATCTCATTGCAAGCCTCATTTCATTGCGTCGACAAAGGAGACGCTTCCCAATTGAGTCGTTGGCTGTTCTCTGTGTTCGTGGGCGGCCTGTGCATGTTCCAAGCGCGAGAAATCGAGAAAAGAGGTTGTCGGTGTGGGAAGACCTTAGATAACAACGACCTCAACCAGGTTGTGGCGTCCAGCGGCTTTAGTGAAAACAAGGGTTTGGGTGGGGTGCTCAGTCTCGCGGGCTCATAAAATCTGGTCTCGTTAGTTCTTATTTAAGGATTTTCGTCGGTGTGTCGACTCCAAATCTGCGCCATCTTGAAACGTCACAATAGCACCCAGCATGCCGAGCGTGCCATGCGCCATTATTAACGTTACAATAGTACATTTGCGTCACAAATAAGTAGTACTATGCAAAAGTTTTGCCGAAGAGGTTTCATTTGAATGGAAAAACCACAGGATTTCGTACAAAGTAATTTCATGTGAGAAATCAACTTCCCATAACTCAGTGTAGGATACAAAGGATTAAGATGCTCTATGGGGTTCAGCGACGCACTATAATCTACGATTACTGCTAGTTTTAAATATTAATGTCTCAGCTGGTTTCTTGAAGTCACCTCAGGGGCACCCAAATTTGTAACGAGAGAGACAAAAGAATCTTTTGTTTCAAGAACCAATGCTTTTCTTGATGGCACATTAATATCTACGGTCGCATCAGGGTGAAAAAATCGATATACGACAATCGCACTCTGACGTCATTTTACTACAACTAGCAAAATACTTTTGTTGTTTTGTGCAAATTAGGGCTACTGTTTTTTAAACCTCAACGGGATTGACAAATTAAAATAAGAAAGCAAAGACGAAATGAAGTGTGGTAGTTGTAGTCAAATATCGTCTTGAAAATGGACTACAGTATTTATGTTGGAAGCTCCGTGACCGTGCACATTCTTTTATTGTTTTGTAAGGCTACCTCACAGCTACAGTAAACTTTAGCACAAGGTTTCATAATGTATCGAGTGGCCCTGACCAACGTTACAGACTTCGTTGAGGAGGGGGGAAACCCTCGCGCGCATAAATTCCCTCTTCCCCTTTTAACGCGCGCGCCGGAACGCCTGCCATGCAGGCTATGAAATAAGAAATCGTGAAAACATATTGGCGATAAGATAAGCGGTTCAGGGGTAGGTGGATAAACGTGGCAATGGATTAAATTATATCTATTAGGTATACAGTTGTATAAAAAGATCATTAACTATCTAATTAGAGAAAGCTACTCAAGACTTGAGCACAAGGTATTACCTTATAATAACATCATAACAAGAATTACAGTTGAACAGATTTGTAGTCCAACGCTGGGGTGCGTTGGCAAGTTGGCAATTGTGAGTGAATTCGTGTCAGCTGTTTTCAAAAATCAAGATCTTGCTGGAAAGATCAGAAAATTTTCAAATCTTGCTTGCAAGATCATGAATTTGCCAAACCTTAGTTGCAACATCTTGAAATTTTAAAACATTTCAGTTTAAGATCTCGAATTTTCCAAATCGTACCGGCAACATCTTGGATTTTCTAAATCTTACCTTGAAGATCTCTGCCTCAGGCAGTGATCCAGGACGGTGAATTCCACTGGAACCTCTTCTCCAGTGGACTTTACCAGGCACATTGGATTCTGGAGTCCATTATTATTCTCTGGGATTTCTTCTGTGGTTGACCTCCCCGGCACAGCGAGTGTTCGCCGGAAAGGTTATTCCCAGCCGCGCTTGTAAACAGGATTTTGACGGAAAGATTTGGAAAAGTCAAGATCGTGCCCCTGACACGAGTAAACCTATGAGCTTGTTAGACCCACTTCACAGTACCCTGCGGTGATTCCCTCCATATATCTCTTTATGTGTTTCATTGGTGGACTCAAACATCCTTTGGTTTTATACACCGGATTTCAAATCTGTTACTTCAGTTCTTGTACAGTAGGTTGTTATAATGCAATTTGTTTACGTTTCAATCGTCTAGAGCATTTTGCAAAGCCGGATCAGGTGTGATATCGATGAGACGGCAAATAAATGAAGTAACGCTCGCCGCCCCATCATGCACTCGCGAAAAACTGTTTTAAGCAAACCAAAATCAAGTCTGTAACGGTGGTCAAGCCATTTCGACTCACTATGATACCTTGCAATCTAAAGGGTTATTTTACTTCTGAGTTGGAAAGGAGGGTTGGTGTTTTGGTGTTAGCATTTTTTTTTTTTCAACCCCTTTAGTCACCAACTGAAGGATACTTTTTCTTGGAGTTTGTGCTTGCCTGATATTTTTTTTCCCACCAACACTTTGCATGATTTTTTGTGAGGTTGTGCCTTTTTTATAAAGCCTGGTTTTCTGTCTTATCGCCGATATGTTCTAAGACGGTTCACAGTCCCCTATTTTTCCGTACGATCGTAACGATCGCGTTTCACGTGCGCCATAAAACTTAGCATGCACCTGCTCTAATTTTTTAAATTCTTCCTTGACAATGATCGCTTTAAGTCTGATACTTTCACGGTTCTTACCGTGATATGAGTACAAGAAGTCATTAACAATGTCCATGACAGGACGAGACAATACTCCTTTTCACCTGAATAAGGTGTAAAATAATATGGCCGGGGTTAATTTCGGATCTGTTTTCACCATCTTGGTGGGCCCTTAAGGTGGCTGAACACAGTTTTGGCAGTTTGTGAGTATGTGTCCTTTGCCAAATCATGGCAAGAGAAAGGTTGCAGCTCACAAGCTGAAACTTGCCAAGTGAAAAATATACTGATAAAAGATTTTGACTAGCAGGTAAAATGTGACGTTTTCGTAGTTTCCATGGCAACATGAACGATTGAATACAACCTTAAAATTTCACTTTTGCTCAGTTTACATAAAATTCGCTCATTAGATTTTCCTATAAACTTGCACACAGCGTACTATAATTAATCACTACCACACGAAACTTATTTGACCAAATTTTAACAGACGGGTTTTTAAATGATCAATAATATGATTGTACTGTAATTATTAAATGTGACACAAAATTCGTCTGTTCAACATCCATTTTAAAGTTCTTATTATTGAAAGTACGATAAAAGTAAAAATTCTGCCAAATATCACAAAATTTTAATGAGTAGATTTTGAGAAATCGTCTTCTGTGTACCACTGCTTTTTCGCCGCCATGTTTGTTAGTCTAATTTAAAACAAGCGCCGTCACGCAAGTTACCGCTGACCGCCCGCAAAACTGTGTTCAGCCACCTTAAATCTCCATTCCATTGACCGGGTAACACCAGACTAAGTGGGACTACCGGCCTTAAAACGTCAGCCTCTTTTGCAGATAAAGGCCGAGGCCCTCTCTGATAAATGTCATATATAACTATCCCTGTGTTGTCACTCACTAATTCTACTGAGTCTGGATTTTCACATTAGTGAAAAAAGCCCTGACCTCCAAGAACATAAATTAAGCGGACTGAAAATCAGACGCTTTTACCAGAGGCATTGCGAAACGCAATTCTAAAACTTAGTGAGTACCACTGAATAGCAAGCAGCTTCTTTTTTTTCTATCAGTTAGAGATAAAAAGAAGCCTTCATCTTTTCTGCTTTCTTTTTTATTAGGAACTTTTTTGACTTACAGTTAAAGACTGCCCGCTGTTAAAACCTGAAACTCCACCCGCGGCCTCATAAATAGCGAACTGTAGACATACTTTGGTTTCCTGACCGTGGAAACTTTTCAGCAGCTGCCGCTGTCAGCTCAATTAAGCCCACGCGGTTTTAGAGAAAAAGTAGAATGACACAAAGACTGAACCTTCGTGGAAGGAGAACTCAAGGTCACCTTTAACCACCCTTTGAAAAAAAAAATATGTCCGTCGTAAAATAACATTTTGTGTTTGCAGAAGAAATACAAGTGTGATGTACTTTACACTTGAATCTGAACCTTGGACTATAAACTCAAACAATAAAAGAAACTTCAAACAACCAAGAGAGAAACCCCAGACAACTTGGTAATTTACAGCAAAACTCTTCCAAAAAGGGAGAGTGGCTCGAATGTGTGGATCAGTGGAAAGTGTTTATTACTGATTTTCACAGCACTTATGATATTTTGTGAGTTCTTTACTGGCGAATAAACGTAGCCACAGGCACTGGCTGTAAAATCAACGAGAAATTCAAGCAAGTGCGCATCAAGATTGCTGGAGGGTTCCCTTGCTCTCTGCCTCTAAAATAATGTCTGAATTCTCACCAAGAGAGAACCAAAACGGCCATGAAAAGAAACAAGCGGAAGCACAGTTATCCCGGAACAATTATCCATTTTTTTTCTTTTCTTATGCTTCCCCCCGTGTCTGTTGGGTCATTGAGGTGTTCACTTGAAACGACACTTGTTCT
Source organism: Porites divaricata (assembly GCA_038088405.1). Classification (NCBI taxonomy): domain Eukaryota; kingdom Metazoa; phylum Cnidaria; class Anthozoa; order Scleractinia; family Poritidae; genus Porites; species Porites divaricata. Next base: position 28,436,336 of record JBBMOI010000001.1, on the reverse strand, counting down.
GTCGCTTGTGTTTAGTGAGTTATGCTTGCTTTCCTTTTTAAAAAGACTTGTTCGATTCGAAACACAAGCGGGCAATCCTGCCGATGAGTGGTCCATATCTGTCGGTTGCTCTCTACCCGCGCATACCGACTGCAGTCACGTTTCGAGTCCAAAATTCGCACAGAGAAACAGGTTTAGTTCTGTTTTCTGTTCGTCGTTTTCTGGTATTTGTGGTTGCTCTTACCGGATGACCACTTGTCAGATAAGATGCTTATAGAACAAGGTATCAAAGAGAGACAGATGAAATGTTATTTTAGACCAGGCCAAACGATAAACAAGAAGTGCAGCACTTATTATAACTCCCCTCTATTTCTGACTAGACTGGTTTTTTAAAAAAATGTCTTTCATGTCCAGTTTTTTTGCGATCGGGGATCGAAATATTATCCTCTTTAATTCTCCTTTAAACACTTAAACCTTCTGATAGGACAAACACCCTTTTTGGTCCTTCAACGGCTGTTAAGTAAATTATGATCATTAAGTTTGTTCCCTTAACTTAATGACCGGAGTTAATTTAACGCTTGCAGGTCACGAAAGGAACACGCATTATATTAGCTCCGACTAGACTATCCACAGTTCCTATAAAACTGCGATAGTAGACACCAACACGACCAATACAAATCGGTCTTTTCATTTTGGATCGAATGCTAAATTTTAATATGCAGAATACACTGAAAGACATCCTTGTCAGCAGCTTCAAATTGAAAGTACACAAATTTACAGTACTTGTGGTATAATGGCATTTGATAATTAATAGCCATCTGCTATTTGTACCATGAGGATCTTTCTGCAGAAGCTCAAGAGAGTTTGCTAACATCCCCAAACGTTGTAATACCCAGATATGTAGCAGGTATATGTGAATTATAGTAACCTGATTGTTATGGTAAGTTACAAAGATTGATATAAAAAAAAATCCATTGAAACCGTAAAAAATAGTCATAAATAACATTGAACTGGTTGCTAGGGTCCTCAAGTGGAAGACCCAAAAACGGATGCATTAAAAGAAGGATTCATGTCAGCTTTGTTATTAAATACGCGAACGTAAGTGAATTATTATTGGATCAGGAGCGGATAAATTTTAACATATCTAATCTTCTCTTATAACCAAGCTCAAGAAGTACCGGTCAGAGGTGAAAATGTAAGTCAAAGCAAGTTTTTTTGGCGATTTTTTCACGCACGAAATTAACTTCGCCTGGTCCATCAGTGACAATATCATGGCTTAAAACAACTCTGTCTGACGTTAGGTTTGTTTTGGCTCTTTCAAAGAAAACAGTGATTAGTATGAGAGACTTGTTACTTTTTCGCAATATATTTCGTGACCCTGTTTGTCCCACGCTGTATCGGTGCTGTTTTAAAGCTTAACTCTTCAACCTCCTGGTTAATGCGGTTTCATGGTATGAAAGCGGCAACAGCAAGTGTTTTTCATCCTATCAAACTGTCTTGAATTTCGTGCTTATATTATGTGAAAGTTTGTAAAGCACTTAAAACGCATTTTTGGTTTGCCTATTGGTTCAATTGTGACCTAGTTGAATATTAAATGCATGAATTTCATTATTTGTTTTTTAAGACTATTAAAGGAAACAATTGAAAGTTTTTTGTCAAATTAAAGGTATTATGTTTCAATATTTTCTTATCAACTTTGTCGGCGTAGCTTGAATAGATTCCCTTAAAAATCAGTCTATATTGTAATTCACATTACTTGGAGCCTAAACTGACATTACATAAATCTTCTTGCGGCTTTTTGCCTGTTTTGTTAAATTCCCAAATTGTTTATGTAACCTTCGAAAGGAGTTTTCAGAAGGTCAAAAACTTTTTGAAGCTAGAGAACTGTTACTGTGGTTTCATGATGTATAGTCAATAGTTTTAGTCAGGTTAACTTATCGGTTTTTTTGTCCAACTACCGCGACCCGTATATAAAACCTCTATCTGCTTATTTTCCACTGTGTTCACTTGCCACCCTAATCATAGGAACTTTAATTTAAAGAAAAAACATCTTTGCAATGCTTCGACATCCATCAAATTTACTGAGTCATTTAAGTGGATTTGAAAAAAGGGAATATGTGTTGAGAAAAAACTCTACAAACTGCACGTTTGTGGTCACGAGGAACGGACACGAATTTCCTGTTTATAAAACCATGCTTTCTTACGTAATCGACATCCTATTTGACATTTTAAGTTTCTAAGTTTATTTAAACTTATATTTTTTGTTTAAATACCAACTATACTTTTCGAGACAGAAATAGACATTTGATGCCACTCTAGAAAAAGATCTGGGAATTGAAAGATACTGTACGTAAGACATATTTTGGCTTTCTGCTGAGTTCGTGGGCCCAGAGGTCAACAGGTCTTAAAAAACCTTTACCAAAAATCACGTTCACCCAAGCCCAGTAAGATTGTAAAATAATTAGCATTACTGCCTGATAGGTAACAAACTTTCGACTTCTTTGTGCCCGCAAGGTGTATTAACCTGTATAATTAAGGTTCCTTGTTTCTCTCACGAAATTCATTTTGATAGTCTAGTTTTTCTTTCATATTAACCTTATTTACCACAGAAATTGGTTTTCAAAAGAGCCACACGAGCCTAACAGTGAATTAATAGTACTTAGTTGTACTGATATATTTCCACCGCTTACTGCCTCAACCGGTTGAAAACTATCGTATCAACCTACGGTCACACGGAGTTAACTATCATATTCGGATAACGACAAGTTACACTCTTCACTCTCATGAAATGTAACAGTGAACTGTGTAATCAGTTTGAAGATGGTTTGAGAAGTTGATAAATATTACTAATTCGGCATCCTCTGAAGCATAGGTCTACATAGATGAAGCTAGGGTAAGGGGAACGAGCAAAGGTGAATGATTGGATTGGAGTAATTGAATATTTTACAACTTTGACTTGTTAGAAGTTGATATTGCACTTTCGACTCCTTGTACAGTATTCGGAGAGGGGAAAAAGAAGCGTAAACTGATGTCGGCAAAACGGTTTTATTACAATACTTGGACCAAATATGATAAACTTAGTATATTGAGTTCTTGTGATAATTGATCGCACGCGATTAGCAGATCTTATCGATGTCACCACGTGGCTCAGTCAAAGTTAAGAAAAAAGTGTGCGTCCATTGTTATACACTGTTCTCAGTCATGTTCACTCCATAGTCAAACGTTTAAATACACAAGAACATTATAATAATATGACAGTTTATTAACTTAATAAATACACGATAAGAACAAATACTGAAAAACCAATGAATTGCCAGGCATAAAGTACTTCTCACTTTGTTAATTATCTTGTAATAGACTGTCAATAACTCAATGTATCTCCTTTTATTACAGAATAGACCTTATTAATGTTTTTAATTATTTCTCCTCTCGGTATGAAAAATACAAAATATACATCCTTGAAAATGATGTGGATGAGCGCTGAGTGTGTTTGCGCACTGCTGAATACTCTGCTAATCTTCAATTTTTTCATGTTTATAAATAAATGTTCAAATCATCTTGCAAACTGTGGGATCCCATCACGAATGCGGTCAATAGGAGCTCCATATTGAATCAACAGAGCTGCAGCGTCAAAATTTCCCGCCATAACAGCCACCTCCAGTGGCGTGAGTCCATCAGGAGTCTCGTTGGTTAACTGAAGTCCAAGTTCTATGAGACTCTCAGCGCATTTTGTGAGTCCTCGAGCGGCTGCCTCGTGCAAAGGAAATAGTCCCATTTTCGGTAGCGCCTCTATCGAGAGCTTTCCTTGTTTAATATCGTCAACAATGTCCTCTAAATCAATGTATATATCTTCAACCACCATACCATATCGTCGGTTTTGTTCTTTTCCGTTATTCTTTCTTTGTTCTCTCCTCTTTTCTCCCTGTTCACGATTTGCGTTTTTTCTTTCCAGTTTATCTTGCTTTAGACCCAAATTATTACCAGTATCACTGGTCATTTCTTTCCTTATATTCCGTCTTCGCCGTCTTTTAACATGTTCCTGGCAAGCTACTTCTCCTTCTTGCTTCATTTTAGTTTCCCTCTTGCTGCCTACGTTCAATGCTGCGTCCGTGATGTCTTGGTTAATCTGACTCATATTTGAGGAAATCTTCACTTATTAAAGCTCCGTATCTTGATTAATGCTGATTAATACAAACAATGTGGTCTTTTTTTAGAGAAAAGGAGCTTAGCTGTCAGCTTATTAATAACGTGATCTAATTAAAAAGTCTTGTTTGCATAGTTTCAAAAAAAACAATGACACCCACTTCTCTTGCACGCAATTTTGTTTACGTGACTAGAAGTCGGAAAGTTTGAGATTATTATCCCGAAATAAATATTGTCTCAAGCGGAAACTGCGGTCCCATTACAGACGCCAGTTAGCATTTTGAGGATCCTACGTAGCTTGTCACGAACATCGCTTCCTACGTAGGTTGCCGGATCAGTTATAAAGGGAAAATTTCTCTTCTAAATCTTTCTTCGCATTATCAATTTCAATCGTTTTTAAAAGAAAGTATCTCGTGCAATTGTAAATAGGTGATGTATAACACGTACACCGCAGCATGAAGTGGCCACAAACAGAGAGGAGATATGGACAAAACATGAAAACATTACCAGAATGTCGCCCAAAGTTTTTTCCCACTAAGAACTGACTGACTTACTTTTCAGTCACAGTAATGGCGAGTTTAATAACTTCGATGATGTGGCTAGCTGTTTTATCATAACTTAAGTTCCTTTGGCAGAGAAATAATGTTTGACTTCAGTTGGTTTTATGGCTGTGGATCAACGAATAAGGCATGTGCTAATATTGATGTCATATCACCGATAAAACGTAGGCATCAAATTGGGACCAGTTGTCTCCTTTTGACGGTGAAAAGAGGATAGTGCTTTAAAACTGATTCATATCAAAATTGCTTGATTTTTTTCAAGTTAGGAATGCTTGTAACGTGAAACGTGTCACGTGACGTAGTTCAAGTTTAATCTCACCAAATCGGCTTATTGTTGCATTCAGTTGTTAGCGATTAATTGCACCCTTCCAGTGAGCTACATACAATTGATGCACGAAATCATTGACAAATAGAGGTAAAACGTCGCTGATTGGCTGGTGTATAAACTGAAGGCGTAGTTGGAAACTGCAGCATTTTTCACCCTTTCTCAATCGGAAGGAAGACTGCGAAGCATTTATGTACAACACAGCTGGCCTTGTTGACTTGAAATTTGTACATAAGTGTTTACGAAAAAAAGCGGAAAGTTTGAAATTACATTTGAAATATAATCACTATTTACTAATAAAAAGAGAAAATTATTTGGGATTTATAGTCTTATCCGATTCCAAATTTGTCTAAGAAAACAGAACAGGAAAAAGTTGATTTATAAACACGAGACGGAAGTTAACTGCCTGTAGAGGAATTCAAGCGATGATGACAGTTTTCGTTTGTTGAATACGTAGAGATGTTTTCCTTCAAACAGCTGAACTATTTGGAGTAATTTTTCCCTTTGGCGTAAATTCAATTCGAGAGGAGATAGAGTCAACGGGGGCCATATTCTTGTATCCGGTCGCTCTGGATCCGGTTTGGTATTTCAAGTCATTTTGAACGTCACGCGAAGAGTTGTACTTGTGGAATTTTTCGTTTTATCGGTATCTCCTTGTTTCCGCCTAGGCCCTATGCGATGCGCCACTAGGCGCGGAAAGGACCGGTATGGTAGTTATGATAATGATAGCCTGCTAGCAAGCCGGCTCTCTTTATATGGCGAGCCTCGAGAGAACGCACTCCAGTCACCTTTAGCGAGCTGCTCTCGCGTGACTTCTCGCGATTCCCCCAAATGAAGAGCTTGCTCGCATCTATGATAATGATGATGATCTCCTTGTTTAGTGCGCGCGTATCTATAAGGAAGCTGTGGCAGCTACTTCCTCCTTAGACTGTTCACAGTCCTCTAGTTTTCCGTAAGATCATCGAGATCGAGCGCTTTGCGTTACGGGCTGCCATCTTGCATGAGTGTCAAAACTACTTAGGGGACGGGGGCGGTTTGGGAGGAAGCGAGAAAAATATTTTTCTCGCTTCCTCCCAAACCGCCCCCGTCCCCTAAGTAGTTTTGACACTTATGCAAGATGGCAGCCCGTAACGCAAGGTGCTCGATCTCGATGATCTTACGGAAAAATAGAGGACTGTGAACAGTCTACTTCCTCCTTTGATCGTCATTCTTACTGCACCAGTACACCCGATGGTCAGTAAGCCTTGTCGGCAGAGCGCGGTATAACGGAGCTACATTTAAAGTCTCACGAGCCGTGATTATTTTGTTGTAGCTTCTGTTTTTATTTTCCTTGTACTTTTTTTTTGCCATTACTTTTTGTTTAGTTTTCCAGGATTTTTGACTTGACAAACCACTCGATTTCACAATTTGTCTCTTGAATTGTGACTCCACGGATAGAAGTCCCTCTTTAATAGAGCCATAGTACATACAAACCAAAAAAATTTTGTTTATAACCCCTCTTTCCAGTCATAAGGTCACCTACTCTACATCGGAAGTAATTCATCTTGTTCTAGGTTTCTTTGAGCGAAGTTCGCTCGCACCTTGAAAGTCCTTGAATTTTCAAATAAACTTCAATGCCGTGAAAGTCCTTGAAAATTGCAGTAGATGAAAGTCCTATAATTTTGGTGTAACTTTTTCCAACCCAGCAAACTGAAAGACCTTTAGGATAAGGTTGCTCATGTTGTGGAAGAACTAAAAAGACATTGACTCGAGGCTCTTTTTTGCGCTGAATGGAGTCCTCGATTGATAGGGGAGAAATGTGAATTTAAAAAAAAAAAAAAAAAAAAAAGGTTACGAACCCTGTATTTCTGTGTTGTACCTAGTACTCATCATTACGGTTGTTATAACGGTGAACCTAAGCAGAAGTTTTTGTTTCGCTTGTGCTCGAGTTATCACTAATACTTTCAAGTTTGACTTTGTTTTTAAGTGTCTCACGATGTCGAGATATTTGACATTAGTGTAATTTGTATAATAATGAAGAAAGAGCTTCACAGACATCATGATCGTCATCATCATCATCATTTTTATTATTAATTTTGAATCCTTCAAAGGGCGTACTGTTTTTGTGTAATTACGATAGTCAGGTTTAAGTTCCCGTGATTTTCACTTCTCGCTTCTCCTGATTCTTCCAAATTGATGCTCTTTAGTTAAGTAGAAAATCTGTGCTGAACATAAGTAAAACGTGAAGATAACGAAATAAGCTTCATTGGCAGTCAAAACTGCCAATCCTCATGACTTCATTCGTTAGGCAAGAAAGTTTAATTTTCCCTCGGAAAGGCTAGGTCTACATGTCTCGGTATAATTGAAACAGCGATATTAGGCATAAAGATAGAGACAATCGTAAATGCAAAAGCTAAATGTACCTCAAATACACCGGTCCTCCCCCACCCCCAAAATTGAAACTGCTGCAGACAGCTGACTGGAAATCCGTCGTAACACAGCTCCTGCTTGTAATTAATAAAAGCTTCAAGAACAAACACTTGCCTGAGTCAAAAGGAAAAATATTGCCTTTCCTGTGCTGCTGTTTACTGCATGTTACACGATCGTAAGATGGCTGTCGATGTGTCAACACCACAGATGAAATTCTTATTTAAGTGCGATCATTCCATTTAAGGCTACTAAGAAGTACTTTCCTCTGTTGTTTTTCACCGTATTTCTTTGGGATTTTAGAGGTTAGTGGTCATTTTAATATTTCCTGATTTTATTTGATGTAAATAAAAAAATATCGTGACCTGCCTGTATGTTGATTTTAATGTACATTATGTTCAAATAAGTGGATTTTTTTATTGTTTTAAGAGTTGAGCAGGTTTAGTTTTGTTAAATAATATTGTTCAACAGTCATGCTTGTCGAACTTGTCATTTATAATAACTGCTCAATGTCTAGGGTTGGCCGCACACAGACTCCGTCAGTAAACCAGTTCTGAGTTCCAAAAACTCTCACTTTCAAAACTAGGCTAAGTGCAAAGCCTTTCTTGAGAAAATGACTTTCATTTGCATGAGAATAGAAAATCATTTTCATATCAATAGAGTGCTTCGCACTTAGCCTCGCTTTGAAACAGAGGCTTGGCAACTCGGAAGTGGTAGCCTATTCTAAGTTGTGTCCTCTGCGTAGCTGCTTACTCTGCAGACCGACTGGAGCACTGGGGAATTCTAACAGGCCTTGGCTTAGACTTTTAAACTTATAGTATCCCAAGGTAGCCCTTGACTGCCGCGCCTTTTTAACACTAATTTTATTTGAGACATGAACAACCGGTATGTACAAAAAAAATTAAAGTTGCTTGAAAGAAAATAAATCGGTATATTTGCGTGAGAACGCTGTAAAATAATAAGGATTGACAATTCCACTAAGCTGAGATTTCCTCTTTAAATAATTCGTCATGATCACCTTAATGTAACGGAACAGATGAATTGTGAATATTTTATTCACAGTGCAAATAAGTTGGATAGTTCTCATTTTAGAGAATACTGTACTCAACGCGCATCCGCAACATGGCACTATTCTAATTTGTACTATGCTCAGTTGTAGCGTGTTACATTCAGCTCATGCTACAGTGTAAACATCCGAAAGTTGTTAGTTTGTGCTTAGACAAGCGGGCAAAGTCATTACACTGTCTCTGCACGGCTAAAAAAAACTATTTTTTCTGTGCACTGTGTATTGATTTGTTTCCTTTTTCATTTTTCTTACATCAAATTTAGCATTTTGAGATAACAGATTATGTTTGACAAATATTTTTGAATTGCCAGTCAACAATTAAAAGGCTGATCAGGGATGTTAAATTGTACCGACATCAAGCTTCACGATCTTTGGTGAGTTATATACACGCCATCACACGCTTTTTGTTGACATATTTTTAAAAGCTTACAAGACAAATTCCTCAAAGCTAGGTCATCTGATCGCACGTATTTGTTGATATGTTTTTAGATCTTGGCGCAATTATTTCCCGTTTTCTACTCATCACCATACACCTAAAAATTCTTACGGAAATGTTTCAAGTCCAGAGTCTATTACCGGAGGTCCTGTCAAAGTCTAAAAATCTATCAAGAAAAAAGGCATTTTTTAAAAAGAATTTGCAGGCCAGAGTACAACGAAAGAACCTTGGCCGGACGTTAGTTCTTAGAAAATAGAGTGAGTACGTTAGTAGCAAAAATATGTGAATTGAAAAGTTTTATATAGTTCTAAAGTGCAGATAACAGACATGCGAACCTCTCCCCTGTCTCTCTCCACTCTGGGATTCCAAACCTTGGGTCATCATTTTGCTCTCTTTTGTCAATAGAAGTTTTAATATTAGTCCTGATCTTTTACCTTCCATAAAAAAATATCATGACCTGCCTCTTTGTTTTTTATATAATTCGATGTTTACTTGTAACTTACAGATGCTTTTATGTTCGCTATTTATTTATTTTAGTTGTGTCACGTGATGGTCTATATATCGCCATGTTTATTTTGTGATTTAAGGGTGCTCACGGAGTAGGGGACCAACACACGAATTCTGTCAATTCTAAGTTGTGTCGTCTATGTAGTTGAGTATTTTGGTCTTCAATAATACTAGATTCCACGATAGACATGGTTTGACTCTTATCTTGGTCTCCATGGATATTACACTTTATTTTTTCTCAATAATGAGTGTAGGTGTGTTAGTGAAGTTCCATCTTGGATTTTACAAGTTCTCAGGATCCATAAATTCAGGCGTCTACGCGTTAGCTCAGGATTAAACTTCAGTAGTAACCTGCGATCAGGCGTAAAAAAAATCGCTTGATCGCCGGTTACTTCAGTAGGAGCTCTGTGGTGTCTTGGTAGGAGATGTCCGGGTGAAAGTACACAAACTTACACAGATCTATTATTATTACGCCCTAGGATAAAAGACAGACTTGTCTTGACCAGGGTGACGTTGTGCAACATCTCCTTCACACTTCAGCAACAGGGAAATTTCTCCGGGGCTGGTTTGAGACCGGCTTTCTTCCGTTGTAACTTTGCAATGCTTTCCAAATTGGCATTGTTGAATTTTGTACTCTACTCTATTAATAAGGCTCCCGTTAGAATCCTTCCTCGTCTCCGTAAAGGAAGACTCTAGAGCTTTATTTTGGTCTCCCCAAATCAAATCCCCTTGTATAGTGACACAGCATCGACAGCATCCAGTTTGTACTGTTTGGTACGTCCCCGGAATTACATGTAATTGCTGCTGTTAATTCTTAGTTGGTTACTCTATGAAATAATAATAATAATAGTTATTAAGTTGTATTGGGCAAACATCAATGATCAAAACAGGTTTTAGACATGTACTTGGTAATTGTTAGCGAGTGGCCTTGGATCGGACCTCCGTTAACATTCCAGATCTGTTTTCCCACTGTCGACTTCTATCTTGTAGGTATGTTTAGGTTATTCGTAAAGTATTGTCTTGAATCAGTTCTCAAGTTCATAAACTGAAACACAACGACGAGAATAGTCACTGAACTACATTAGTACGACGTCTGCAGGTAATAACAATATTGTGGTGTCCTTACATAACTCTTCATCGCCGCTTGTTATTAAATACATGCTTATTTTGGGGCAGAATTTACGGGAAATTACAGAACATCTGGGTGTCTTGACTGAAAAAAAAACCTACGAAAGCATGGGCTGATTTGCGTGAGAACTTCGTTACCTGATACAAAGTAGATTAGACTAAGCTGAGATTTCCGCCTGAAATAATCAACCCGTTAGCTTAAGATAACGGAACAGAGAAATCTTGTTTTTGGTAAATCTAGTTTGATTTGTCCCGCGTTCTCTTGTAGCCAGACGATATACAAGCGGTACACGTTAACTCATGTTTCACGACAAACGTGTTCGGGGCTTGACGCTTTGATAAAAGGCAAAGGAGACTTGTTCCCCCACCCGCGGAAAGAAGAAAGATTAACGTACTGTTGCAATTTGTAATAATCTCAGTACTTCGTAATAGGTGTCGCAATTTGTAATAAATCCATCCTACTTTGTAATACCTGTCGCAATTTGCACTTTTGTAACAAACCGTGTCGCACTTTGCAATAAAAAAAGCTGTCGCAATTTGTAATAACTGTCCATCGCACTTTGTAATAAGTTGAAACCCCAAGTTCAGTTCTTATTACAAAGCATTTCCACTGCTACCCATCATAATAAATCGAATTCATTTCATTACAAGCTAGAGAGGGGCTTGGGGTGAATTTTTTTTGTTTGCAGGTACATGGGCCAATAACTCAGCGGAGGCTGGTAAGTGGAGGATCTTATAAGCGGCAGTTTACGGACCAGGGCCGAATTGTTCAAAGCCGGGTTAAGATAACCCAGGGTTAGTGCGAGATTTGAATCCAGATTTCAAAGCTTAAAAAGAATTTCAGTTTTAATTCTTTTTGTGTACAAGTTGATGATTGAAAGCTCTAAATATATCAGAGAAAATTATCCGAGAAAATGCTTTTGAACACAAGAAAGAGAACCCCGGGTTAAGCCCTAATCGGCCTTCGAACAACTGGGCCCAGTAGGTACTTCCTTATAAGAGGCTAATGGGGATGTGCCGCTGGATGGGGTTGCAGTTCATGACTGGGTTAACTATATGGGGTCGCATTTTCAATAGAGTTTACTAGAATGGGGTCGCACATTTTCGGATTTTTCGGGGTAAGACAGTTCTTCATATCTACGGTTAGCAAACGTACCAGAATGTTTGTACTGCAGATGAAAAGTAAATTGTTCTTCATTCAATCTAAAAATGGGTTAATTCATAAAAATAGAAAGTGACTAAGTTGGGATCGCGAAAATTACATATTTGCCCAAAAGTGACTTAGATGGGGTATATAATTAGAGAAACCAGCGGCACATACCCAGCAAAAATTAACCCAAATACCCCCCTCCCCCCCGCCCACCAGGGGTTTACGGAATATGAAAAATTAGCTGTCTTACCCATTCGTTCAGTATGCCTAAAAAGAAAGGGTAGACAAAGAGATTTTATTACATGGAATTCAATGTCTTGATAAGTTGGTTTAGAGTTTGTTACAGAGGTGACTGTAATGATTGTAGTCGTTGCTTTAATAAAGATTTGAATGTAAAGGGGAGATTCGACATCGTTATTCGACATCGACTTTGTTATTCTTTGAGTAAGAAGTCTCTGTCGGGCAAGAGGAATTTTTGTAAACTAAAGCTAAAAAAAATCATTACAGCATGACGGAGGTTAGTTTTACAATTCATCATGATTTTCATCATTCGGTTCATCTTCGATAAAGACTTTGTAGTTGTTCATAATTTCCTCCATGCTCAGCTTTCCGTCTTTATTGTCGTCTGCTTCTTTGATCAATGTTTTTGGTTCTTCTTGTGAGAAATCATCGTCCGGGAACAGCCAGCTTTTCATTTCCTCTTTATCAAGCTTTCCATTTTTGTCTTTATCGAAACTGTTGGTGAAATCTTTTTCCATCTCTTCTTTCGCATCATCATTGACATCGCTAAAGGTGGCTGAAAGAAATATTGAAAGCAAGGGTGATTAAAGAGACGGAGAATAATGAGCCTATTTGATATGGCATGTTGTAAGAGCAAGCACCATAAATTTTCGTATCAAAATGAGTTCTAGCCAATTAAATTATCGTTTGACAAGGGACCATTATCATCTCTTGCATTTGACCAATCGGAAGCTTTTACATAGAAGTTTAAAATTTTCAATTTTCTCGTAGAAAGTAAGCTTTCAAAAGGTCCCGACATTGACAGGAACAGCTTCGTAAACCCCGATTTGAAAGAAGAGGATTGTAGAGAGCCTACAATACTACAATACAATGGAAAAACAGAGCGAGATGTAAGTTTTGTACTTCGTGCTAAGCATTTCTCTTCTGTTATTTAAAGACCTTTGCAAACCGATGGTTTAAATACCAAACGGAAGATTTCCTTACCTAAAAATTCTTTCTTTGATATCTCGCCGTCCTTGTCTTTATCGTGTTTTTTTAGACTGTCTTGAATCGTAAACTCGGCCATCCGTGGATTATCCTGCAAGCCACAGCAAAATGGCGAAAAATATTTATACTCTCTTGACTTTATACATCGGTGAGATTTTCCCTAAATATTAGTCTTTCAATATTGCTACATATTAGTCTTTTAATATTGCTATAAAGAGGAGTTCAGAAAAGAGAACGAACAATTCGTTGACTCGTAATTAGGTTCTCCATAAAACGTTGAATGTGGAAGTTTGACGTCGTAAAAAGGTCACCAAAAAGTGTGATGCACGTACGGTGTTGTTGTTGTTGTTGTTAAATGAACCTTTTGTTTTTGTTTGCTTTTTTTCTTACTTTCTCGTAGCCGTCGCCTGCGTCGTTGCTTAAGGTCCTTAGCAATTAAGGAAAGAGGACACAACGTTAAGAACTAATTTCAACAATTGTGTACTATTAAACGTACAGACAGAAACATGGTGTTTGTAGACTACTCAAGTGAAGGTTTTTTGATGCAATGCTTAAAACCGCCCCCCTTCCCCCCCCCCCCCCCCCCCCTCTGCGTTCCGGATTTTTTTATGTATACCATATTTGACCAAAAAGGGAGGTACGCCTATTTATATGACCTTCCTCAGAAGGTACCTTTCTCACATACTTATAGAAGCGTTTTGGTTAATAACTTCATGAACGACGTAACTGAACCATTTTTCTCTTGAGCGGAATATCAGCCAATGCTTTTTATGCAGCTAAAGGGTAATTACTTTTTACCATTATCTATATTGCAAACAACTCGTGACTGAAATACTTAAAATTTTAAAAGATTTTAGCGAGAGTAGGGGGTGGAGAAGGGTTTGGGGTTGCAGAGGCTATTTATAACTCGGGTAACCATCCTCTTGTAGTCCCTTATAAAGATTTCCAGTCTATTAAGTACATATATGCTTTTAGGACGTCTTGTTCCCCGTTACGAATTAATGTGATCCTCGATTTCCACCTAAACATGCAAAATGTTGACGCCGAAAAAAAGTTGAGTAACTAATGAAAGTATATTACGTGTTTTTTGCGCTCATTGTGATGGTCGCGTATCGCGTTTACAAAACTGCAAAACAGTGCGTAAGAGTCTCTCCCCAGACTCGCTTTCCGTTTTCAGACTCGCTGCAGACCTTTTATTTGACTGTACGCGCGCGTACTTGAATACGCAAAAATACGGATTGTTTTGCAGTCTACACGTTTACTTACTCCAGGATGGTAGAATGCCATGTATTCTTCTAAATCCAATTTGCCATCTCCATCTTCATCAGCAAATTTAAATTTCTCTTCGTCTTCATTCATTTGTTCTTTGCTGTCCTCGTCCTTGCCATCATCAGAATAGTGCCCCTTCTTAAATTCCTCCCAGGACACTTTACCATCTTTATCTATAAAGTGAAAAAAATGGCCCTTTTTAAAGAAGGTAATGGGCTAAAAAACATTTTCACTAATCGACAGGGCAATGCTCCTGGTTAAATTAGATCAGGGCTGAGCTTGCAGACTTGCTCTGATAATATGTCGTTCGAATCGAAGCCTTTTAAGTTTTTTAATCTTTTTACGTTGCCTAATTCACCATATTTGATTATGTTTTATACAGTAACTCCTTTTTCACTTTTTTTGTTATCATCACATCGGGCGCGCAAGGGAAACACGCTCCTTTTCTCTCGTGCATCTAGTATATGAAATGCTCTCCCAATCCAATTCTAGACGAAAAGGAAATTTTTTATGTAGCCGGCAACGTTGGCAAAGCCTATGAAACAAAAAATTAATAACCTACCCTCGTCATGTTGTTTCATGGTTTCAAGGACTTCTTTTTTCCTGTACTCTTTGTTGGTCAGGTGAAATCTTTGCCTGATCTCATCTTCCGTTAGCACGCCATCTTTGTTCAGGTCCACTTCATCTTTAATCAACTGTGCTAATTTCGTTTTCGCGTCTTCGGGAGAAAGTCCTTTAAACTCCGTGTAGTTATCCCCTTATAAAGAAAACGAAGGGTCTATTTATATAGCCTGTGTACAGACGCCTTCCTCCCCTCCCCGAATTTTTCTGAGGGGAAGGGGCATCTGTACACAGGCTAGTTTTTAAAACGCAACTCGTTTAGCCGGTGAGAATGTCGCTTATGCCCTTGGCTACAACGATATAAAAACAGCCCATACTTACTTAACTTTTATTCAAAAGAGAGCTAAAACTCTTATCCTTAATGTGATACAAAGCTTAAGTGTTTACTGCTTGCCTACAAATTTGCCTTTCCGATGTCAAAGGGGCTCAAATGGAGTGTTACAGAACTCAGACCCTCAGACACCAGAAACTTTATGCAGACACTTAATATCAATCCTCGCGTTTCTGTGTTTAGTTTTCGCACCCAGAAGTCTCTCTCTCGATGAAAATTTAAGCGTAAATGAAGGCGGTCCCTTGCGCTTTATCACCAGTCACTCGCGTTTCGCGCTCGTCTCTGTGGGTAAAAACGAAGCGCCTAAGGAGGGAGCTGATTTTTCATGAATTCGACTACGTGGTCTCTCAATTCATTCATTAGAGTTCAGAACAGAGAAGAAAGAAAAAAACGAAAAGTAAAACAAAAGGAAACAACCAGGAAATAAAGGGATGTGTCCTTAATCAAGAATGAGGAGACGATTTGCATTTGCATATACCTGCTGACAATTTTCTTATTTCTTAGAAGACGCTTTTTAATTGAACTTTGAATTATTAATTGCGCAGATATGTTAATAAAAGGAATACAATGGTTCGGTTGTTACAACTGCGCTTCCTTCATTCAGTTAGAAAAAATCTGTGCTGTCTCTGGGACGCGGTGCTAATGTGTTTCTCTTTATTAACACCTCTAAGTGGAAACTGCGAGTTTAACGATAGCATTTAGTGATGGGGACCACAGGTTCTTGACTATCCAGAAACCAAAGTATAATTTCTGGAATAGTCGGTCCTTTTAAAAGTCATCAGACACATGGGCTGTATCAGGCGTGGATTTTGAGGAAAAATTGATTACCCTTCTTACGTTAATAGGGTATCAACACTTGTTTAAAGTGAATTTCAGTTCTAGACATAAAAATGGCCATATCTTAAGTAATGCGACCTCCATCAGGTCTTGCCGTAGGCTCAGTCTTATTTGATTCCTTTAAATATTGAGTCGTTAGATCCATAAAATTGTAACCAAGTACTTTCAAATTCCAATGTATGGCCACTGGATACAAAAAATAACTAATCTCGGTCCTTACTCAGACGTAGACTAGGCTGATGTTTTTTACCTTTAATTGTAGCCATAGTATCTTTTGGCTCCTTAAAGTGATAATAAAAAACGTGAGAGCAAACGCAGTTCTTATACTTACCCAAAAACGCGTCATGTTCCAAGTTGTTATGATCTTGTTCATCGTCCTCATCTCCTTGACTTTCGTCTTCTCCCTCATCATCCTGACCTTCTTCTTCTTCATCATCCTCGCTTTTATCATCGTCGTCTTTCTCTTCGTCGTCTATTTCTTCTTTGTCCGGGTCATTTTCATCGGCCTGATCTTCTGGTTCCTCATCATGTTCGTCCTCAGAATGGCCGGGCGGTAGATCATCATGTGATAACACGACATTGAAAGTCAGTCCAACAACGAACACTGTTTTCCACCATAACCGAGACATCTTAATATCAAATTTTAAACGAGATCGGTGCTAGCGCACTACAGAAGGCCTGGGCTTTGTGGAAAGAATGGCAGTAACCCTTTATTCTTTAACGTAGCTGAAATCGAACCAGTAATTATGAAACATAACACACGTGTTTTTGATCGAGAAGAGTGCGTGCCTTCATTAGAGTGGTACGTTAACCAAAACATCACCGGGATTGTTCCTTTCCAAGTTAAGTGTTTTGGTTACAAAGAACACTAAATAAAATCAGTTCCTTTATTTTGATATCTGTCGAGTTTTTATTGGATAAAGATTAAAAGCTATTTTTAAAAGAGCCAAGAGGAAGCAAATTGACCACTTGCATTTTGTTTCCTAACTATTCTAATAGTATTTGGCGAATTATCAGGCCCTGTACACATGAATCCGTAAATGTTTTGAAACCGCATACTTTTTTACACGATTAAAAAAACCCTCCTCTCTACAGAGTTGTTTAAGGCCCCGTCCACAGGAATCGGGATAAAAAAATGTGCGTTTTCAATAATGTTCGAATTCGTGTGGACAGGATCTCAGACTGAGGCTCTTTGGAAGAAGTTCAAAAATATCATGATACCTTTTACAGTTTAGAATTATAGAAAGTAGTGTTTGAGTCTTTGTTTTAAAATGTCGCAAAAGAAAAGAAACAAAGAAAGGTCTTTTGTTTATAGGGCTTATGCAGGTACTTCTGACAGAAATTCGAATAAGAAATCGCAACAGAAAATATCTCCCTTCCCTTCCTGTAGCACATACTTTTCAGTTTTATTTTTCTCTTTTTCTCGGCAGTTGTTTTTTGCCTTTTTCCTGACATACAAGCATTACTTCTGAATCTTTAAAATCTTATTTCCACTTGAACGTAATTCCGATGGGTTAGAAAAAGCTCCCGGATATTTTCTCCAAAGAAAAAAGTCTGTAAAGGTCGAAGTCATTGTAATGATGGTGGAACAGAAAGAAGACGAAGTTAAATACCGCCGTAACCGGTTACAAATAATGGGAATTGTCGTTCTGATTCATCGTTTTGGCCTTACACTTTGTGTCTCAATCTTTTTAGAGCTTGTTCAATTTACACTCCCGAGATCTGATTAGAATTTCTCCCTTCTGGCTGATATACATGTTCCTGTACATTGTTTAAGAGAATTCTGGTTTATATCAAGATAACATCGTCTCGCTGATACATTTGCGTATTCTCATAACCTGTCTGATGGACAATGTATGACATGTATTGATGTTACAGGGAGAAGTTACATACAAATCACTTCTAAATGAAGAAGGGTGAAAGTAATCAGTATAATCATCTTATTTTGTTTTGCGTGTTGTTTCATAAAATTATTCAATCCTCGGAAGAAAGACCAGTCAGTTTGCGATCTAATAAATTAGTCTAAGCGTCAACCAACCTTGAAGCAACATTATAAAGCCAAATGAACCGATCAGTTCTAAACAAGTTTATTTTCATTATGACAAACGTGCCTGTTTCCTTACTTTCGTTATAAGAAAATTTATTGAGCAAGCTGAGGGTTCGTCTATCCCTGTAATTATATACTGCGTCATTTAGCACAATTGTCTAAAAATAATTGTTTAAACCGCAATTTACAATGATAAAACTAACGGGAAATAAGTTTTAAAAAGTGAAAGAAGGTAAAAGGGGGCAAGTTATTTTGCTTCCTAATATTTGATCAAATTTTCTAATGTGCGATAAACTGCAAAACACTCGGCGGTTTTTTAACTGAAAAGAAAACTGCAACTTAATCTTCAGAGAGTCTCGACTACTTATATTTTGATTACATTTAGCTCTCTGTTAACAGACACCTCCCTTGAACAAACACAGTAGCCTTTGTCTCTGCCATTGTTCAGTCATTTTCTTTGAATCTCTATAAAGAAGACACCTCCTTAAAACGTTAAAAGTTATTTGCGAAGGTCTACAGTCATTTTCTTTGGCTCTCTTTATGGCGGACACCTCCCGGCCTACAACAGACACCTAGAGATGTTCGTTGTCGTTCTTCAGTCATTGTTTTGGACTCTCTGTAAGGTATAGTAAAGACCCACATATAAGAACACATGATTTCGGGATTCAGGCTGATCAAGTTCTTATTTGTCGGGTGCTTAGTGAGAAATCACCCTGAAGGTGTTCTTAATATGTTCCTAACCTTTGTTTCAGAAATACTACGCATAACATGTCACTAGAGGTTTAGTTAACATAATTATTTTATAATAAATAGATAAGTAAGTAGGTAAACAAATCAGTAAATCAATAAATAAACTAAAACTGTCAGCATCTCCTCGAACATGATCGTCTGGTCCGGGTTTCTGAAAGGCCGATTAGCGCTAATCCAGGATTAAAATTTTGTTCCTTTTTTGTATTTTACCTTTCTTTGTATTGCTAACAGTAACATTTTGTTTTATCATTACCGTATCTCGGAGTAAAAGCTCAACAGTATTTTGTAACCTTGAGTTACATGTTCTTAGGCAAGAAAACCTAGCTTAAAATTTGGCTTAATCCTCAGGGGTTAACCTTAACCAACTTTCGAGGAACCGGGCCAGGAGCATAAAATCCTAAAGACAACCAGGCAACTGTTATGGTTTTGTAATTGTCTGGCAACAACCATAGTTACATTGCTTTCTTATTGTGATTCCTTCTCCCTAATAATATATAACAACATGTGTTATTCATCAGGGTGAACTGGTTCTTATATATATAGTGCTTTATGGGCCAAATTTCACCCTGATGTTCTTAATCCATTTGTTCTTTTATGCGGGTGTTTACTATACTTCTGTTAGACGAACATTTACGAACGATGCCCATCTTAGTGGGAGATGACTCACATCAAGGGGAAATAAGACCTTTATCCTCTCTTGCTCAAATTTATATTAGCTGAATCGAAATTATATTTTACTTTAAAAACAACAAAAGCTTTTTATACCAGGAGGAAAAATTTCTCCAGAGTCAGTCCACTTTCGCTTTAATCTAGAATAGTTATCCCGTGAACTAGATACACATCAATCCAATCCTGTGTAAAATTCACTCATGTATCAGATGTATGAATTCTGAAGCTAATAACCCTCTGTTAAAATCTCTGAGCGCTTATCCACGTCGATTGAGACGCATGTTGGATTTGCCGGGTAGTCATAGTCATCGATAAAAAGTTTTTTCTTTGGATGTTTCAGCCACCGAATAAAGGACGATGATATTGACCAATCCTTGACAGGTGTTTTGACTTTTATCGAGTTCCACCGATTACTATAGACTACTTGGCCATGATCTATACAGGAATCCACAAATAGTCCAATATTCGATCTATTCAAGAATTCTTTCATAGCTTTTAAAGTGACTTTTTTGAATTTTTTTATCTGCTTCACTTCTTTATTTGTACATGTATACGGGTTAGAAGCACATCCAATTTCCCAAATATTTCCCAACTGCCAGGAGTCGTACAGGGGGTTGACAATGAACATCTTACTCTTCACATATCGTAAAAAGTATTGTGGAAAGATGCATTTCCAAAGATCTTTTCCGGGCATTTTTTCGACGCATTTTTGAGGGACGCCATCCGTGCAGTCATGAAGCTTGAAAACAGATTGCATCTGTTTTCGGAATTTGCGCTCACCCTTGGTTTTTTGGGAGCCTGTGTCCAGAAAAAATCCTGAATCGGCTAAAGTGCGAAAGTGAACTTTTCTTCGTAGTCTAGAGCGCACAAAGTCCGCATGAAGCATAACTGCTAGTCCACCTGCCGAGGTACCAGAAAATACAACATGGCTTGCTTCATCAAGATCTTTGTCAGATAATAATTCAGATATGGTGGAATTCAAAATTCGAAATCCTCGGAAGTACAGTAGGGATCCTTCTACTTCCACGGGATCTGCTCTGTTGCCTGAGAACGACGAGCCATCGCAGTAGGGAAGATAAGCAATATTCCAGTTGTAAAATTTTGAATTTTCTTCTTTGTCACTCGATAAAATTCCGCCAGGCATGCCAAGGGATTTTAAGAAGAGAGTGGAGCCCAAGTTTGTATGACTTCTACTCAAACATGATTCCTTGGTCTCGCACCATGCCCCGCCCTGCAGATAGATGATCCATTTCCTGGTACCTTTACCCGTTCCTTTCCTCAAATAGTAACCAGGAGTGGATCCATCCAGACACACGGCGCCTTCATTATCCGCCTTCTGCAATGAATGGTACACATACTCGCTCTTTGGCGTCGCCTCATAGGACTGATAAGGGGACAACTGCTGTACTGCCGGATAGTGGGCTGGGTAGGGATAATATATGGACGGTGGGCTGTACGAAGCACTGGAGTTTGCCTGATGGACAGCAATCTTGTTTTCTCCAGCGTTGTCTTTTTGTACTTTAGTTCCCTTCTTATCGTGATGTTTATCATGATGGTGACGTCGACGATGATGGCGATCATGGCGACGATGATGATGAGGAGGATGACGACGAGGTTGATCGTTATCATGTTTTCCCTGGTGATGATGTTCGTTACTACTACGTTTGTTCGATTCTTCTTCTAAAGCCACTTTGCTTACACTTCCATTAAAAATCCCATCGACAGCGTGGTGACTCAACGCCTTGGATTCATCGCCCTCTTTGCTCAGTGTTTGGTTTGCAACTTCGTCGTGATGATTACGAAGACGAACTGTATGATCTGAATGTTTTTTCCTGTAAAATTGTTTATGTTCTTCGCTGTTATTTCCCCTAAAAACATCAGTGTCGAGTCTGGCAAGGATCTCCTTCGTCTTCGATGACTGCGATGATTTGTGTTTAACTTTACTCTTATCAGCAGGTCTGCTTATATAACTCTTGCTTTCACCGCTATCGTCTTCATCTTCGTCAGGTATCAAAAGTTTGGTGTCCTCGTCGCTCAGAGAGTCATCTAAGTCACTGTCATCATCTTCAAGGCCCGGACCCAGGTCTCCTTCTGTCCCGAAATCTCTAAACAGTTTGTCGTATTCGCTGTCACTATCTTCTTTCTCCATCTTCGATTTCCGGTAAATTTCACTTCTTCTCTTTGGGTTTACTACTTGTTTTTCGACAGCAGGTGCCGTGATTTTTATCTCTTTATCGTTTCCATTGCTGTTGTCTTTACCACTGCCTTCTTTCAATAACTCTTCTTCTGCAACGTAAGCACTCCCACTGCTAACTTGTTCATTCGTTGTTTTCCCTAAAGGTTCATCTGCTCTTCCAGGAGGTTTCTCAACTTGTCCTTTTCTGTCTTCTTTAATTTTTGCGGGTGCCTTTTGTTCATCCAATGAAGCTTCGCCCGTTGGTTCTACTGAACTGGTCTCTGCATTTGTGTTTTCTTGAATGTCCACCATGTAACTTGTTGGATAGCCTCCACTCCCTGATGTCTGCAAGTTGCCGGTGTCCTCGCTCGAAGATTCTCCACTTCCACTGATGTCCTCCTCTCTGAGAGAAGGAAGTGCTCCACGTTGTTCACTCTCCGTTGAATCGTGTGATTTCGCTATCAAACTCTTCGCAAATTTAATTTCCGCTCGCGAAGAGTCGGTTTTATACCATAAGTATTCCCCTGGTTTTCCAGATTTTGAGGCATCTTGTTGAGTCTCAGAGTGAGAATTCTGAATGTGTCTTGATGGTACCTTAGAAATAAGCGCAAATATAAAAAGAATTGTCAGTTGCCACCAAGTCGAGTGTCCCATGTTAAGAAATTTCAACGTGATTTCACGCCTGCCAATGTTTAAGGCGATATTAAGAGGCAATGGTCTCGACTCTCCTGAGGTAATTTGATGTCACGTCCATCCAGGTACCAGCGTTCCCACTTTAGCTCCTTATCTTGTTTGTTTTAGCAACAAATTTTCAAAGCAAAGGGATATACGGCAATACACTCATATGTTATTATAGGCAAAAGGAAAACAAGATCGTCAAAGACCCTGCCTTGATTTACACAAACCACCGCATTTATAATTAATCTTGAATCAACAGAGCTGGTGTTTCGTATTCTCCCATAACGCTTCACTGAGTTGCCAGAATCGACAGCAATCAGCTGGTGAAATCAAGTCATGTTTTACGACTAAAGCTCGCCGTTGACTCTTTTGACATGTGATGTCCAACACAGCAGTACCTGTTTGAAGTTTGTTTGTTTTCTTACCAACCGTATCTTGCCGTTCTTTTTTATTACGGAAGTTCTGTTTTTGCGATCCGTGTCAGTTGTTTTCAATTCAAGTCATTTGTAAAACAAAGGTTTGGCAATTGCGTACGGGGGCAACGGAGGGAAAGCTAGAAAAAATTCAATCAAGACAAAAAATTTACTCTCAGACTCAAGTATATCACTCTTTAACTTAGTTACAAATAGGGTTACACTGCAGGCCAAAGTCTGATTGAGCCCCTCCTGGAGCCATTTGAGCACAATTTAGGCCAAAACAGCTGAATCAAAAGGCTATTCCAGCCCACGCTGGGGCTCATTTCAGCCCTAGGTAATGGACTGTATTAGCCCTGTTTTGAGGGAGCCAAATTAGACTCAAAAATAGGACAGTCTTTCACTGACCGAAACGGCCCCATTTTTAGGGCTTAAAGAGATCTTTCTGATTTACAGTGTACATTCTTGCTGACAGTTAGTCAGGACGGCCGCGCTTTATAATTCTTTCTTTCGGTAGCATACAAAAGTAAAAACATAAATATAAGAAAATGATTAAAACCCTAACTTCCATGGTAATAAAAAATCTTCCAAATTTATGTATACATGTACCTACAATACTTATTAAATTTTTAGCGTGATTGCCGTTTAACCAATAGGAAAAAAGTTGACATCTGTTCTGTTCACTTTATAAAATCAACTGGTATGAACAACCGATTAATAAAAAACTAAAACTTGGAGACTGAATGAAATTTAATAGGCAGTTAGACTCAAACTGTCACTGAAAAATACCGCCAAAAGAGGTCCTGGGATATAATAAGGGCCTGTTCACATGGAGGTGGGGGACCCCAACCCGTTTAGCTGCGGAGGGGTAACCCGCCTGTCCATATAATCTCTCATTTTAATTTGATCACGTTTACATGATAAGTGGGGTGACCTGCCGCAGGTTACCTCAGCTACCTGGAGTCCCCCACCTCCATGTAAACAGGCCCTAATTCGTTGCTTGAAGACAAAACATATGTTAAACTACTATGCTACCATCCAAAACTAACAAACTTTAATTGAAGACAAAAGGCCTAGTAAAGTGAGAACTCATTAAGAAGGAAATACGTAGCATCGCAAAGGCTTTTCTTAAGGCAAAGGTGAACAGCTCCACCAAAAGGAAAGATACGTGCAAAATAGACTACAAGTGCAGGATAGAATCATTCATTTATGAAAAAATGACTTAAAATATGAAAATGATCTAATTTATCAAGAGAAAAGGTCAAAGGATTGAACAAGGCCAAATACCCGACCCCTTTTCTTTTCAACCTACAAAAGAGGAACTTTGATCGTAAGTCAATCAAGAAGCTGGAGCGGCCAATGAGGGCGATATATTAGACGAAATTGAACTTTCTATAAGCAATGGTATACCCCCGGAATAAACGAATGAGAAGGTGAAAATACACTGGTGGCGGAGAGCATGAAAGTATACTGCCGACCTTTAGCTGCCGGAAATCACCAAGCGAGGACGGCTTCACATGTAAGTTTTATCATAGTCAGGCTTCTTTGATCTACCTGGACAAGATTTAGACAATTGCTTCAATGGTGCACATGAGAAAGGCGAATGTCGATTTCGCAGCGAAGATCGGGAGATTTAATAACACTTTCCCAAAAGAAGACTCGAACCTCCTAAACTAGCAAACTGGCGACCCACTACGTTACCGAATGTCGATTATAAGATTGCAACAAACGTCACCGACTGCTACGAGATAAAAAAGGTTTTGATTTTTAATAAGTCCTGCCAAACAGGCTTTGTGAAAGGCAGATAGAGGGGAAAATGCATGATTAGATTGGTCCACGATATCGTAGAACAAACAAAAATACAGACTGACATTCTAGGTATTCTTGTACAGCTTGATTTTTTAAAAGCTTTCGATACTATCGAATGGAGCTTCATTAAAAAAAGTCTCGCACTCTTTAACTTTGGAGACAGTATGCAACACTGAATCTTGACTTTCCATTTTAATTCAGAAAGTACGGTTCTTAACAATGAATTTTGCACAAACGTCTTTAAACTGTCAAAGGAGTTAGACAAGGTTGTCCTGTGTTCCCTTATTTCGTTTTTTTGGGGATGAAATCTTAGCGTGTAAAATCAGACAAGACCAAGAAATAACTGAAGGAATAACAATATTTCAAAAAGAGCTTTCGATGAGATTAAGGCTAAGATCAGTTGGAGGTACGATTTAGAAAAAACCCACTCTTCAATAAGTCAGAAAGAACTCGACTTACTGCAAAAATCTGTTAATTAAGGAGTCTAATGTTATCGTATAATTTATTTAACTACAACTTCTGTATCATTTTTTTTCTTTCTCTTGTATTTTGGTCCAGTTATATTTGTACCTTTCGTTCAGTTTAACTTTTGTAGCTGTAACTTTTGTTGTGTAAATATACAAATAGAGTAATTACCCACGAGTAAGAACTGTTAGGCTAAAATTTGCCAGTTAGGCGGCCCCCTCTACACAAGAACCTAATTTAGTCTCAAATTTGAAAAAGGTTCTTGTTTTCAAAAACCGATGAAAAATACTGTACAATTGGGCGAATAAGATAAGTCAACATTCAGGATCCTCTTTGGAGACATAGGTGCCTTATCACCCCAACTGCAATGTCATGATGGTATGCAGATTTATATAAGGAATAAGCTGAATACCACCAAATGCTCTTCGCTATAGTGTATTTTTTTTCGTCAAAAAAATAAGAACCTATTAAATAACGTAAAGAGCCTACATTTGTGCTAATTAATATGCAAGAACCTGTTTAGGCGAACTTGGAAAAATGCAGGTTCTTACTCCGGGTTTTTTACGGTATCAAGAAAAACATGAATAGCCTCAAGACGAAGGATGCCTTGAAAGCAGGAGCCACGTTTTCTCCTGTCGTATACGAATAGGGTCTTTCGTCCTTTCTCCGAGAAGAGATCTGAAGCCACATTTCTTGATACATGTCGCTATTCTGTCCAGCTTGAGTCTTACCAGGATCTCATAGTCTTGCAAGGTTATGTTTCGGTGTGACATAAGCTCTAATCGATTTATTCTCACTGATGTCGGTAACTCTACCAAAGCCCGGAAAAGCATGTCCAAGTTTCCGAATTGTACATCTGACGCAGAAATGAATAACACGAAAACGGACACGGTTGACCTTTCGAGATGCAAGGTACCGCCGTTGGTAATATCATGATGTTGACCATAGATTCTTTACCATATATGGTCCTTCCAGTTCATAACCAATCTTGCGATAATAATTTCTAGTTCCAACTCCTATGAAAGAACCGCGACAGAGAATTATATTTGCTTGATTTAGAGAGATTTTAATATGGCTGGTGGCTGGCAGATCTTCCTTTTTTTTTGGGGGGGGGGGGGGGGGGGGTGGGAGGATGGGTAAGGAAAACGGTCTAATTGGATGAGGTCGATTAAGCTAGGAACTTGACAAAATTTGCCGATAATCCTGACAAGTTCTTATACTAAAAACTGCGTTTTGTTTTACGCAATTTCAGTTTGTGCCCCTTGTTATGGTAACATATTTTTTATTCTAGAATATTAACACGCATATTCTCGACACCATTCTCTGCGCAATTCCAACAACACCAATGTAAATGCATAAGGGCTAAGAGTTTTTGGTAGGCTGAAACTGCGAGGCGAACTCGAAAACTAGGCGGAGTTAAAACTCGATCTGAGGGGTGAACGAAAGGGGCCGATGCCTCTCCTCATTGTTGTTGATCACTTGCTTGCGGATTATCATGCCTATATACTGATCTGAATTTTTAGGGATGCAGGGCTACTTAGCTAGAGAAGATTCTTTAAACTTAAATCGTCTGCATACTTATCATTACCCGTACTATAAAAAAAGCGAGAACTGTTCGTTAGCGTACCTGAAATAACAGCGATTCTCACTGACCCGTGCTCATCACGAGCAATTCTCTCTGCTTCTTCCATTAACAACATTCCAAAACCCTGAAAGTCAATAAAAACTTGTGTAACCATCACGGAAGCAATGTGTAAAGGACTTTGCAAATTACTGTTACAAATTTAAGCCACAATAAACTCAGATAACCTGTTTTTTATGGGTTACTTTAAAAAAATCCTTTCTAAAATACAGCAACTTACTTGATGCTGAAATTTAGATGGATCACGAGCACTGACTGGGACCACACTTCCATAGCTATAACGACAATGTTAAGGCAGCACATTTTTTCATTAACGAAAGCCTTAAAAGAACAATCTCTCTATATATGACAATTCAGGTTGTCTTGTTTTAAGAACTATACCCGTTAATAACCTGATTGTATAACCTGTGATCAAGTTAGTTTTTCTATGTAGGAAAGGCATAATCGAGAAGTAGAAAGAGCAGGATCGCAGGCTACTGATTGTAGGACATTTGTTTCTTATATTCCTAAAAAAAACTACAATATTGGACGAAAAAGATGGAAAATTAAGACCATTCTCCCACCCCCCTCCTCCAAAAAAAATCAAGGATGGGATAATGACGCGTTTTGCCTTTCGCACAGCTTCATCCTTGATTTGGGGGGATGGGGGTTTGCTGTTCCATTTTATTATGTCCAAGATTGTAGGTTTGGAAGCTGTAAAGAAGTACTTCTACACTTTATTACAGTCTGTATACATGAGAGGTAAGTGGGTCTGCCTCGTCGTGAGAGACCTCTGTTAGCAAGGAACAAGTCATTCTCAGGCGGGCAACATTTTAAGTGGATTATACCTGAGCTTGCGTCAAAGCAACAAAGGATACACATGGAGTTCTCTGACGATGGAACAGCCTCCTTTTAGTTCGGGTCTGAAAGTCTCCTCTGAACACTTCCTCAGTCGCAATAAACCAACAAGAATATTTAAACTACATTAAGGAAAACAGTTTACTTTTAAATTCAACACGATTGTGGTGACAGAATGTTAATTCTATCATGTTTATAGTAAAAATACGTTAAGAAATAATAATATGAAAATAAATTACTGAAAACATGACGTATTCATTTACTACCTTAGACTATGAGAAAGGGTAAGCTCATTTCTAACATGATGGGATTGTACAAGAGCCAAGTTAAATGACTCGTTGGTTTATACAATTCAATATTATTAGACCATATCAAATCACTGTAGAGGATATCTGTTAATTGCAGTAACGATGTGTGACTGTTACTTACAATACATGTTGTCCTGTCTGTTTAAAATTGCTCAAAGGATATCTTGTTCCGGATCTTCATACGAAAGAAACGTTTCCCATCCTCCATTTGCCACATAATCACGGCGAATAAGTTCAATCTACATAGTAACACATCAAGTCTGTTCAATAAATAACATTATTTCATATATTTTTATTTTGATGACTCAGTTACCCATAAATTGGTTCATATGGGCACAGTTAGAGAACACAACTGTCCCAAGAAGTAAGAGCACTTTGTGATCTTACACAATCAATCCTAGTTACCAAAGGGGAGGGGTTGGAGCCAAAAAAAGGGGTGGAATCTAACGTGGACCTTAAATAAACAATACAAAATAGATAATAATACAATAATAATAATAATAACATAATATAATAATATATAATACAAGGTGCTCTCCATCTAAACAAGACTCCAAAACGTTTCATACATTTGCACTGGACCTACCTCAAAAGGACGCACTTTATGATGAATCTCCTGGATGCCAACTTCACGTGTACGCACATCACGGCACTGACAAACATAATCAGTGAAATTAATAATCTCTTGACAATTGACAAAAAACAGGAAACATTTGACAACTTAAGGTGCTTGGAAAAAACAGTGGCTTCTGAAACTCTCCTCCTCATTGCCTTGAGTTTTCTCATCATATATCTAGGTATTTAATATTGATATTTAATA
Source organism: Porites divaricata (assembly GCA_038088405.1). Taxonomy (NCBI): domain Eukaryota; kingdom Metazoa; phylum Cnidaria; class Anthozoa; order Scleractinia; family Poritidae; genus Porites; species Porites divaricata. Next base: position 28,407,737 of record JBBMOI010000001.1, on the reverse strand, counting down.
TCGTTGAATTATATATTGTTAAACAAAGAATTCTAAAATAACACACAGTTACCTTTGTCCCCAGATCCTTCATCCGTGCTAGTGCCAGCTCTCTCAGGTTACCATGTTCCACACCAGAACTCACAAGGGGCATGGGGATGTCCCTAAAATCCAGGTATGAACATTGTTAACAAAATTATGTGAGGATGCTACCATAAGATGGGTAAGAAGTCAACCATTATTTGTACACTTTACTATTAAATAATTTAATATGGAAGTTAATTGCTCACAAACATAATTTCTAAAAAAAAGGTGCCTGGTATCACCACTGAATAACATTTTGCAACCATTAACAATGTTAAATCCTGTTTCTAATTTAAGTTCAATTTAAATAAGAAATCAAAAACCTCAAAAAAGTAGTTTTAAAAAACAATAGTCAAGTTTCCCTTAGATCTAATAATCTTGGGGAAGGTGTTCAAACAACAACCAACAACACTGAATACCTTGCACATAAACATCTCCAGAAAGAGATATCATTCCAAAAGGATGCAGATCTAAATGCCTAAATACCTAAATACATAATCTATAAACCACAGCAAGAAAGGTTACTACAAAGACATACAGCTCTGAATACCTAACAACATTGGAAAAGAAACTTTTCACAAAATGAGGTAGAATGCTACACGTCTCATGCCAGAAGAATAAGTAGTCCAAAGCTATCCCATGAGCACCTGCGCACCTCTACATCATGCCATCAGAATGTTTTAGATTTTTGACACAATTTCTTTCCCATACCTCTCAGTCATAAGAAATTATATTTTCTAAGGGTATAAGGAACATCAATGATGTTATTAGTTCTTACCTTTGAACTCTGTAGACACGTGTCCAAGGTGGTACTAAGGCAAGAATTCTGGCAATCAAGTCCACCAGTGTATTGGGTGGGTAACTCTTATACCTTCCTGTCTTCCACAGCTCATACAAACCTGTTCACAGTGCAAAAACAACACAATAGGCGTTTATGAGAAATGAACATGTATAGGAAGTGGTTTAATTTTATCTTTGGTTCAAATTTTATTTTCCTCTGTTTTGGGTACGTTATGAGAATGATCTTGAAAGGAGAAATTTTAGCTACTGTCAAGTGGTATTTTGCTATTCTTGCTTTCCCTGCTAGCAGGGAAATTCTTCCTATGTTATAATGAACAGTGGTTCAGCTATTTCTCTTTGGATAATGTGTGAAATCTTCCACCATTGTCAGCTCTACCAAAACAGCTGAGCTATTGCACCTTCAGTTGTCCCTTTTCTGAGCAATTATATTGTCTGTAACAGTAATTCGTCTTTGAGGATATTAGCAAACATCTCCCACATTTGGTCAATGGTGGCTGGCTATGAAGAATTAACTGGGGTATTTAAGCCAATCAAAAATTGAGAAATATTTTGAAAGAATAATATAATGAAAATAAGTATTAAAAACTGGACTGTAGTCATTAGATTTCCTGTATTTTGATGGGCTCTCTGGAGCAGGGTTATCAGCCCTTACCCTGCTGTGACCATATATGGTAAATGAACTTGTCAGAGACAAAACTGAAAACTTTCAGAATCAGAACTTTAAGTTGATTCATTTTCACACATAATAGGGATAGAAAAAAACCATTTTGCAGCATAACACAAAAATAATGCAACACTGGGAAAATCACATCATATAAAAAGAAGTCAACCATGTGTAAAATTTCATTCACAATTGAGAAGCAATTCATCAAAATACGACTGCAGTCAGTTTAACCAACAAGTTATGTGTACCTGCAAACACAGGCTAGAAACCCATCCACCTTAAATTTGTTTCTCTTTCAGCAAAATTTAAAAAAAAAAATGGCAAGCTTTTTCCAAGCTTGCAACCAAGGCAACCAAGTGGATCATTCTCCTCAGCCCCAGTAATAAAAAACTTTTGTAAGGACACTAAAATAAGTATCCACAACAGCCTCATGGGTGCAGCTTCTCATGCTGCTAATTTTAAATTGTCAAACGATGGAAATTCTTGAAATCTCGATCAGTTCAAAATTGTCAAAATCAATCAAAATAGGACAGTTTGGCAGTTTTTTGATAGACATGTGACTTGTGAAAAAAGGACGACCTTCATCTCTTTACAAAATAAAGTTTTAGCAGCTTGCTTGTTGTTTCAATCAGACAATAATAATATTTTTCTACTCTGGGTTACTGGATATTAAATAGCGCCTATACCATTTTTTTAAGTCTTGTATATTTAAGTATATTATTTGGTGGAATTTTCAAAACCTTTTTGGATACTTGGACTGAACATCTGTCAGTTTTTTGGGTCCCCTTTGACTAAGAAAGGAATCCAGTGAGAGACAAGGGAAATAACACTTTATTCAAAACTTGGATTTTAAGCATAGGAGGATAAAGCACATCAACATCAACAAAATAAACTGCAACTTACCTGTGCCACGGATAACCAAGGTTGGATAAATTTTTAAACCATCTGCTCTAAATGCAGGATTTTCAAAAAATTCCTGTTGAGAGAGCAATATCCATTATTATATTCAAATGTTGTCTGATCACATTTACATAATATTCAAAGTTTAGAGGTAAAGATAAGTAGTCCACTAACTATAAACTGTTCAATGTCTCTCTCCAATCCCACATTTGGCAGATCAGGCATCATATGTGACACAACCTGCACAGCAAGAAAAGTAAAAAAATCTCATTAGGTACCTTCCTTTAACTCCACACTCAAATAGGCAAAACATTAAATTTTCAAAAAGCTGTAGTAAAAAAATAATAACAAAAATTCCATGAAAGTAACCAAAAACATGTGGTAACAACAACAACAAAATTCACCTCACATTATTTTAAGACCTCACCTTGAAACCGGCATCTTTTGACAGATGAAATGACTCACTCACTGCCTTCACTGTATGGCCTCTGAAAAACATAATAAAAGAAAAAAAATGCAATAACAAAATTGAATTATTTAAATATTTCATTGGCAATTACAACAGTTAAAATCATTATTCTTTTTCTTATTAGTTTTGAGTGTTATAGTTTTGTTTGCCCTACCTGTTGGTATCTCGGGCTACATCCTCATACACACTTTGTACACCAATCTCAAGACGAGTGCAGCCATACATTAGCATTGAGCTGAAACACAAACAGTATATTGAGACAATAGCAGTAAATGACTTGTATTAGCCTTTTTAGCTACATTCCTGCTACCAGCACCAAAAAAGAGTCTGACCACTGATAACTAAAGACCAACAATCTAAAATATAACAACTATTACTCCTGTTATATGCAACACTTTATAACAGACAATATCCTCTTGGCACCCCTAAATTCTTCAGTATCTCAAAAAGCCTAAATATTCTCATCTACAAATTAAAAATTGAGTTTGACACAAATACAATGTAAACTTTAGGCATGAGTGCCAACATTTTAGGAGGTGAAGTAATCTGGCCAAAACCTTAACCATAACCAATACGTAAAGATGATAATACAGTCCTGTTTATAATGTTCAAGCTGCAAGCATTCTAAAACTTTGATTGCCCATACCTCCTCTCTCTCAACTATGTCGCCACTCTCAATCAATCTGTGGCATGGTGTTCAATGTGACTGAAGAACTTTCTCTAGTCCTGCTACTGTTCATACTATACCAGACAACTTGATAATAAGTGTATTATTTTGCTCCACAAGTATAATGAAGTACATGTAAGTGCAGAGTGCAGCCTCCCTACCTTAAATGTTTTTTAAGGCAGTAGTCAGGTCTTGTTTCTATGGTGATTCCAATACACTTTGTCTTGCTCCTCTCAGAGTATCTACAAGATATGTCAGGGTGACATAACACTTGAATGTCCATCAATGGAACAAATAATATTAATGCTTTCTAAAACAGATCTTTCTGATTTTGCTAACCAAATTACACCAAATCAGCTAATAATAATTTGAAGGGATGCCTGGCATTATGTAAAATTATCCCCAGTTGACTTTTGAAAACATGATAGATTCTTAATTTCTTACAATTTGCCTTGTAATTAAGCTTGTGATGCCAAGAAAGTTTGATTTTAGATCAGGAGTCACTTAAGGCTTAATTATCGCCCTACACCATTCACTAGATGTAAATTATACAAAAATGAAAACTAAGCATAACAAACTAATCAAAACAAGGTGAAATGGTTGGTAACAGAAAAAAAAGTACTTACTTGACAGCCTCATCTACATTGTTACTTGTGTGACCTGAAAGAGCATCATGAAGATTTCTGATGAAAAAGTCTCGGTAACTTTCATCTAGACACATAAATGTTCCTCCCATAACAATAAACTCAACCTGTGCCAAAAGAAAAGTAAAGAACAACACTTGTGTATTATTTTGTCATTCTGTATCTAACAGGGTGATAATTAAGATGAAAACTGACCACATTTCAGTTCCACAATGTAACACTTAGGTTACCCATTTGCATCTAGAAATTTTGCAGAAAAACACATTTTAAAGGAAGTTGTTAAAGTACATGTGGAAAACCAGTCAGTTCCTTGTTCTATTTTCCAACTTTAGACTGGACTGTGACTTTGTATTATTGAGCCAATGAGGCCTACAGCTGAAACTATGATCACTCTGCTAACTACTTTTGCCTCTAACAGCCTGAGATTACATTGTGATATATTATTTGCACATTGAGAATCCACAACAGCAAAACAATCCATATCCCAAGTATAACTAAAACCTGTTAAGGGACGCAAATGAACACACAATGCTGACTTATATAAAGATCATCTTAATTACCTTGTCAACACTGTGACCAAGCTGTTTAAGCTGTAACAAAGAAAAATCAAATATTCAGTTTTACAATTACACCATATTCACCAAACATATCGTTTAAAACATAATGAAACCAATGGTTTTTAACATGAAAATCCAGCAGACAGAAAACTGACGGACTACAAATGTCAAAAGCAACCCGCGAGACTAAAAAAATATAATTATATTAAAAAAATAACTTTATAATAACTTTATAATAACAGTATCAAGTTAAAATGGCACAAAAAAAATGAGCACATCTATATTTTTAATATAGTTACAGACCTTACTTTCATTATAACTGAATGTGTCTGTGCAAAGTTTTCAAGAGAAAAAATTCTGAGATTATTAGTTTACCTGATCTATCCGGTGCCTAGTTTGTAAATAAGGATTGTACCGGGCTCGGATTGCTCTCATTGACGTGGGCTGAAAGAGCAGATATAGCATCTGTAAATATTTTTACAAACATACACAACTATTTCAACAATAGCCAATAATATCTGTGCAGCAAAGATTGTTGAGTAAAAAACTGACTGTCTAGAGGACTAATAAGTGCTTACCCTGGTAGACTGCAAGGAGGTTTTGCTCTCTAAGCAAACTATATCCACCCCAATAGAAGGTTTAAAGGTTTTAACTCCTCTAACCCTCTGTAAATTCCATTTTAGGTTCATCCTTTCTCTAAGAAATAAATATTTAGGCCTTAAGACCCTCCTGCCAAAAAAGCATCTATAAACCGTGAACACCTGAAATATTCCCTTAAATATTAATGTTCCTTGTGTTGTGACCAATCACATTGATCAGGACTCAAGAGATATCTGCAAGTCTTCAAACTAATCACCGTATTTAAAAATCAAAAGACGGCTGTTATTTAACAATTATTCCAAGAGTGCACATTGGATATGAGATGGTAGATAGCCAAAGAGGCACGTAGCGCCAAGTTGGCTATAATCATCACATATCCAAAAAGCATGAGTGGAATAATAAATTGTTTACTAAGAACGCCCACAAAATATAAAGAATTCTTCCCGACCTTACCTGTAAAAACAACTGATTTTCAACTTGTTTTTGATTTGAACAGATGCATATACTAGTTACTGTATTTGGAGAGCATGGTATAATGGCTCATATACCATGATGGATAAACCAATCACAGCTTTAGAACTGCATTATCCAATGATTCAATTTTTAATAAAAGGAGATAAACAACCAGCCCCTAACTGAATAACTGATTTAAGTGGACACTTAAGTACTAAATGACTGATTGAGTACAAAAGTACTAAAGGCTTACCTCATATCCTGTATAGGACTGGGTAGAGTATTCAAAATCAGAGTCTGGTCCTCCTGGGCAATACCTTAACAATGAACACATGCATTGGGAAAAATAATGATGAAATATGTGAAAAATGCCACCATACTATCACTGAAAAAATTTACACATTTTGAGGGAAAAAATATTGGCATAATTCCAAGCCAAATCACAAAAAAGCTAAAAATTCAATTTTATGCGGAAGGTTTGATGATTCATACAAGAGACCAGACCAAGGTGATTAATGCCTTATCTGGGAGAGTCCCAGATAATCTGAGAGAGTTGGCATAAATGTATTTTCCTGATATCTTATAGCATTTATTGCTTATAAAGATCAGCTACATTGGATAGCTCAGCTTGCTATTGGTTAAACTTGTGACACCAGAGCACTGCTTTGTTGAAAGAGTTTACCGCTAACTTGTGATGGAAAGAAATCATTTTTCTGTGCTTCTGACATAAGAATTGAAAACTCCCTGTTCATTTTTAAACTTTCAAACCAGAACAAAACAGCCCTGGTTCTTTTATGAAACTACTAAAAGACTTCTTCTTCAAGGGTAAATAAATTCAAGGTAAGATGTAAATTATCATTGTTCTAGTGAACATGAAATAAACAGAAAAACTTACACACAAATATTTCCAGTCATGTTAATATGTGGGCATCTATGAGGTTTACACATCACTGCAACAACGGCTATCTATATAATTATGCAACAGCAAAGACATTACTCTGAGCTTAAAGACTTTCAGAAGAACCTAGAAGTCCAGGTGCAAAGAAAACTGAACAAGTGCAGCTAACCAAAAAACTGGGTACATTTGCTTTTTTTTTTACTTTACTGATCACTGTAATGGATGTGGTTGTGGGATTTCTAAGACTGTTCAATATCACCTTCTATAATAATTTTGTGACCTATGCATAAGATGAGCATAGCTCTCTTAAGTGTTTATGGTACTAAGGACTTTATCCTGCACTTTGCTGCCAATTTTACACTTGACTCACATTTTTCTTACTCCTTACAGGACTTTGACAAGTCCATAAAACATGCGAAAGACACTTGATACTTACAGTTTTCATCCCTCTCGCGAGATGAGAGTTTGTCTCTCAAGATGAAACTTTCATCTTGCAAGACCCCTGTCATGTGAAAGCCCGGTGGTAACTTACCTTTGAGTAATACTGTAGCATGATTTTTTTAAGTTTCAAATAACTTGTAAACAATGTACACATTCACTGCTTTCATTTCAATGGTTTACACCAAAAAGGGAACAGTAGTAAAACAAAAACATTCCAGGCCTAGTTCATAAAAATGTTTTTAGGAAAGAATAATACTTACACCAGATGCTGTTCTAACTGGTTTGGCTTTAAGCTTCGGAAGTAAAACCTGTAAATAATGATGATAATAGGTCAACCACTATGTACTGTAATTATTATTATATTAATTATTTATGATAAGGAGAAGAAGTTAAAGTAACAGTTTACGCAAACACTGACCTTTTTATAAGCTGGAGGCACAGCAGCAATTATGTCAACAAGTCTGGGCTGGGATGTCAAGCCATACTTGCTTGCGGTTTGTCCCTTTATTCTGATGGAATCAAAGAAAAAGGTTCATGTTACGTTAATTTTATTTCTTTGTCTTTGGTAAACATTTGGATGGTCTAACTGAGATCTCCTTTCTTGGGATCAGGTCATTGATGTTCTATATATTCTATGTAGTGAATGCTATGCATACTGTTTGGTTTCAGCCCATGATCTGTTAGAGTACAGAAACAAGGATGATGTCACAATTGTTTTTTATTGTGTCCAATGAGGCATAGAGTCTTGAAATATGTTTGATTACATTGTATTTCCAATTGATCAAGTGATTTAACCATTTTAAGAAAAATGGTAGGCATTTCTTCACAGTGTATATGGATCTCCTGGCCTGACCATATGTCATTTTCCGCTGAAAAAATGACAAATGCCCCAGCTGGAGATGGGCCCACTTGACTTGAGACTTAATGAGTGTCAGAAAATCACAGTGAGTTACCTCTCCCTCAACAAGCACATCTATGAGACACAAACTTCCTTAAATGAACAACTTGAATTGCTCCCTGTGATTTTATGGTCATTGTTCTTGACTTTCTCTACAACTGTAAGTCTGGCAGGTCCCAATGTTGAATGGACCTTGTATCTAAGGGGTGGATTCACAAAATTCTCAAAGGGTGGCTGGGACACTTGCAAGGGTTAGGGTACTGAGAATTCTTTTAGAATAACAAAGCCCTTGTCTGAGTTTTAAAACATTTCGCATCTTGAGCAGGAAGCCATGTCGCTGTCAGTATTTTACTATGTATTTGCACTTTCTCTGTTGCTGTCACATTTTCAACCCATCTTTGTGTCGTTTGTTGCCATTTCTGCTCTCCTACCTCACTGTTTAAACACTTTACCCTAAGGAAGCAGTCGTAAACTATTGGGGGGGGGGGGGGGGGAGGAGGGCCGGTATTATTTCAAAAGTGAGGGCCCAAAAATTTTAGCCACTCTCAGGTTAAAGGCCCAAAAATCCTGCCCCCTCCAAAAACGTGTGCCCAAAAAATTGTAACCCTCCCCTAATAACATTTTGAATATTCGAATGTTGCATCGCGAGAATCTGTATCAGCTTATAAAGTTTGAGACAATTATTTCATTGGAATAAAAAAGTGTTACTATTTACAATATTTTCGGGGGTAGAAGCGGAATCATTTGAATCTTGATATTCATGATTCCTGTCGTTTTTTACCTCAATAATTCATGATTTTCTTCCAGATTCATGATTCACAAAGACTTTTGATCACCTATTATTTTAATTATGTTCTCATTGGCTACCTAAGGTATGGTAAAACAGGCAACAAAAAGTGCGCAATTTGTTTTGCAACATGGCCGCAAAATGAGTTGAATAGTGATGTTGCTCATTTTACCACCCACGAAAACAAGCCTTGCAACCTTATTTCTTGCAAGACAGGTTCGAACATGGGTGGTAAAATGCTCAACATCGCTATTCAAATTGGTTTAAAGCAATGTTGCAAAACAAGTTGCACATTTTTTGTTGCCTGTTTTACTACAGCTTTGGTCTTGTTTTGTATAGTTTCTTTGGTGTTCAAACTTCTGTTTTCATCCAGAATTATGTAGATTTTGGACCACTGTTTCTAGGTATCATCATTAATTTTGTCCAGGTATGGAGTTTTTTGTAACTGAACATTAAGCACTAGTGTCACTGGAGAAACAAGTGTACAGTCAGCCCCGAATGCACCAATCATATGGGGGGGGGGGGGGGTGGGGGGGTTTGGGGGCATGCTTCCCCAGAAAAAAAAATTGATAATTGGACTCTCGGAAACTACATATTCTGCATTCCCAGGATCAAACACAAGTAATTGATACATCTATTTTGTTGAGCTTTCAGTTTTCACTCTCATTATTCATAATTCCCATGCGGTGTTTTCAAAGCCATTTCAAAGTCAAGCAAATTGCAAGCTATTCCACGTAAAGACACTCCTCATCTCCAACCAATCAAAGTGCTTTTTAACCATGTGATTCAGCTTTGAGTGTGCAATTCTGTTAATACTACTTGCATAATATTTCAGTAACACAAAACCCATTAGTACACGCACATTGTCCAAAGGCGCTCAGAAAATATTGTAACCTTCCCCTAAATGCGGACTTGGAAAATTTTAGCCCTTCCCAAATGGGCGCCCAAAAAATCGCAGCCCTCCCCCCAATAGTTAATGACCACTCCCTAACTGGGCCTCAGTAATCCAAAAATCCACAGAGAAAGGGGGCTCCCTGTCCCATCAGGTCACCCCTGAATCTGCCACTAATATTGTGTGATTGAAGTCTCTCAAAACTTTAAAGCAGTCAAAAGCCACTGGCAGATACACAAGGAGAAATTTAAACATTTTTTAAATGTAACTTACTTGTTAAGATTGACATCATTTCCCTTTTCGTGAGCTGTGATCAAATGGTTGATAATTTCTGACACTGTCATCATCATCAGTTCAGCTCGAGATGCAGTTGGGTGCACTGAGGAAAAATAATGAGAGAAAAAAGAACTAAGCTTGTATCTACTAGGAAATAATTAAGTGACGCGTATGGATAATTTATTAAGCCTCAAGCAAGATCTCACAGTAATGTTGAAAGTGTGACTGACAAAGAACTGAATTATAGTAAGTGTATTCATTCTAACTTACTACAGATTAACTAACGAGAGCTCGTAAATCGGCGATCACTGTGTTCACAATATAAAGCAATCTTCTTTACCTTTCTTACGATTCTTTCCCATTTTGTTTTTTCACCAAAAAAGCAAATTATTCTTTTTTCATATGTTGTTTCCTTCGCGGTGATGCAATTTTCAACACCGCGGTTGTGTTCTTGCCTCATGTACAACTCTTTGCAGTGTCCTAGGAAAGCTTCATAGCGGCGCCCATTCCCTTGCGCGCCATTTCAGTACCAGGGGAGTGATGTAAGAAAAGTTTTTGCGACCCGGAGCCTGTCATTTGCCAACCCCAGGGCCAAACATTGCGTCCGTTTGCACGGGACAGCTGAAACATGGAGAATTTTAGAATTCTAGCCTGCGAGGAAGGTCTCTTGCAGCCGGGTTTGGGGGGAAGGGCTGGGTGGGGTGCAGTAGTGAGAGACCTTGCTGGCGGGCTAGACCCGGGGACGTAAAAGCGCTTGAGCTTTTTTAATTGTGCTAAAGTTAAAAAAAAAAAAAAAAATACAAGAATCCATTGAAAAGGAACTTTGGAAAAAGGCGCGAAGGCTATCACTTCCATTATGTTTGGTGAACTTTGGTTTGTTTTGGTTCTTTCGAGTCGTTTTCTCCTCTCAGCAGCGGGTAACAACGACTCGAAGTAATCGGATGAAATTCAGGCTACTCTGGGCCGAAGGCTCATGACGTAATTGACATATAATGAACCCTTCTAAATGCCATGGACTAAAATGCACATTCTCCAATCATTTCTTTACAGTTCATCTGGTACTAACGAAGAGAGTTTGATTAGAAATCAGAATGCTTTGCAAAATCAGCAAAAAAGCTGGCCGTGAAAAGGGTAAAAGCGAGGAGGAAAGAAAGTGAAAAGGAAAATTCGAGGGGGCAACAATCTCGACCCACAGCTCTTCTGCGCATGATCCAGATTGCGTAAGCACTGGGGTCAAGATTGGAGGGGCAGTGTCACTTCTAAACCCCAAAACTCAGAATTTTGTCTTTTGCGCATGCCTAAATTTTAGCCCAATTTAGGAACAGAAGTGCAGTGTTGTGCTCGACTAATAAACTAAATTTTGGTTAGTTTTTGTTAGTTTTTTTCCCATCCGGCATCAAAGGTCGTTTAAGGTAATATTTACTACTATTATCGAATGTTTCGGATCTGTTAAATATAGAGGCACTTTTTTGGAAATACACTGTTTTGGCGTCACTAATCTATACCTTTTTTAAAAAGTACGAAACCTGTCACGTATGTATAATAGAGATAATCAAAGTTTTTCTTCTTTGGTATAAAATGAACAAGGTTTCGCGTGCTTTTTTCACAAATTCTGAACATTTGACTAACGCAAATACGGTATAGGTTTTAGCTACCCGAATGTGACGATCTCTGAAAGTAGCGATCCTCCCCTGGGGATCCTCCATGCTCCAAAAGTCCCAATATAAAGGGAAGGTGACCATTACCACGGTTCAGTTTAAACTTTATCTTGATTTATTTTGGCTAAAAATAAAAGTGAAGAGTTCGTAAAACGAGCGGGCAAGTGAAGATCTGATAACGCTGACAAGATCAGTATATGTGAAAAATTTGACGTTATTGCTCAGTTTCATTCTCGCGTCGCCGGATTTGATTTGCCGCAATGGCAAGCCGCTGTCTCCTTTCTTCCCACATGTCTGATGTAAACTTTAAATAATAAAAAAGTCAGCCAAATTGGTCATCGACCGTTAATAATTTATTATAAGCTGATATGAATATACATAAACAAAACTCTACATTTGGCATGAACGAGGCTTACATCAGAAAGCAAGATAAGGTCGATTTCTACTGATTGTCGTATGATAACACAAAAGGAAGGGCTAAAATACCAGGAAAAGGGCGTTTTCATTTTAAGAAACAGCTGAAAATTATTTCAGCGAGGTATTGCATGATCTTGCATGTAAAACAACACGTATACTCCGTGTAAAGTTTGCCACGCTGCGTGGTCATAATGCGTGTGGTTTGAATGTCTTTATTGCCTATATTGTCACAGTAAGCGTTAATGAATTAATTCCAACGGCGATGCTAGGAAACCATTTTCTTGATAATTTTATTATTTAATTTGCGATGGCGTCAGATTCTTATGTCTTCAGTCAAAAGTTTGTAGTTAATAGGCTTGCTTCTTGTTCGCAAATGGTTCCGAAAGTTTATCAACCTGGAAAACGTGCCTTGTTCAGTAACAGTTATCAGTGGTGATACTGCTTTCGTATTTTGAATTCCACTTGAGTTTTCGATATTCTCTTCTACTACAGTCCCCTCGTCTTCTTCTACCAATGTAGCATACCCAAATATGCCGGCCCATGTATTTTTAATATCTCGCTTAAGGCGACATCTAAGGCTTTGTTTCCCGTTATAAAACGGCCCCGCTGGGGCATTGTTAGAAGGATTCATATCCCACAGATTATGTACCACACGCGAAATAGCTTCAATCCACATTTCGCAACTGGATTTGCAGTCCGTTTTTAGAAGGTGAACCCCTCTTTTTGCATATAATTTAAATTTACAAGTTCCGTCTCCATTTTGCATATGATCAACCGTTGGTTTCGTCCCATGATCAGGAACTTGCTTGGATGACTTTCTGCCTACAACCTTGCACGTTGTTTCCTCTGACAGTTTAATCATTCCAGCGACTTTTCGCTCACTTGGGCTCATGAAGATAAGCCTGTCATTTCGTAAAATCACCCAGTATTCTCTCCAAGTGTTTTTCTTCATCTTCTTCCGTAAAATTTCTCCAAAGATTTCCTCGTCAGGTGAATTGACCATGACCAATAACTATAAGACTTCAACCCGGCAATTTGATCAGACTTGTTTATGTTTAGAAGAATATGCATCTATCGACGACCCGGATATCTTTTTCCTCGTTACTTTCTCTGCGAGGAAAATTTTAGCAAAGTACCTCTTCGTTTTGCTTTGAGCGGCAGTTGATCCTAGCTCCTTTGCTCCTTTCGAAAGTACAGGACTTCGTCGTTTGACTAGCCGACTATTATAAACAGGACAAACTGTCTTGTCGATAAGAAGTGTATTTCAAGTATTGATTAGCCAATAAGCACTCAGTTGGTGACCCTGTCGGTCGTCACTCTGCTGGTTTCCATTTCGTTGAAAAATGTCAATAATTTAACATATGTTTAAATTTGGTGTTCAGATAAACACAGGAAACCCAAGCCTACCTCAAAAACGTCGTGGACGATTTCACGCTAGATTTGCTACAAGTCAGGACCTCTTGGCGAGCGGAGCGAGCCTTATATTAAATCCGACGAAGGACTTTTTTAAAAGTCCAGATTTCGCGCTTTCTGTCTAAATCGATTTTCTAGATATTGTCTGGAGCTAGTGGACACAGCAAAAAATGAGAATTATCTATATGGGTCAGTTTTGTCAACTGTGAAACTTCTAAAACCAAAAGCTATTAGCTATTCTATGTTCCAAACTGCACAACTAGTTTAAAACTCAGAGCCCTCTTTGTCGCCTTAAGCTTTTTTTTTTTGAGTTGACAGAAGAAAAGCCAAAGAGAAGACCATTTTTTAAAATTCTTTTACGGTCGATTATGCAAATTTCTCCTGCCTTCGTATGTGCGAAGCAGAATTTATAAGAAAACTGAACGTCAGAGTTTTATATTTCACTTACGTACATTTTAAAGCTTCAAAATCTTTAGTAATCGGATAGCAGTCAGTTTTAATTCATCGGATCAGTATTTTATCTCCATACAAACGATTGTAAAATTGAACATACTTTTTAAATGTTTAAGACTTACGAGGCGTTCCAATGGGGGTAGCCGTGTCGGAAGGTCGCACCCTTATGGACCTTTTAGGTTTGTTACTTCACGCCAGCTCTAATAAAAATTCAAGATGGGGTTGCTCAAAGACCACGGAATTGTAGTCCTTTATACAAATGCCCATCGTTATAATTAGACGTGTCTGTGTCCAGTTGCTGATGTATCATCCTGTCGTGGCAAAGCTTGGTTACCCTGTGAGACAAACAATAAAGTACATTTTTCTGTGTGTACAGGAGCCTATTTTATTGACCAACTCTAGAGAACTTCCGTCATTGCTTCACAGTATGTTGTGCGACATACAGTTGTACACGAAAGTGTCGTGACCAGTTTCATTTTAACCGGATGCTGTGACTCTTTTAATCTTGCGTTATTTTACCTTTTAATTGATTGGCATTTTGAAATCGGAGAAAAAGACAAGCAAATAGAGTGTTGGAAAATTACTTTCTGTGATCAATCAGGAAAAGGCTTGTATCAGGAATTATTCAAAGTAAAAGGCTTGTTTAAAAGGTGATCTCAAAGGAGTGAATTGTTTGTACCCCACCGAATTCGTTACACAGTGAAGACTCAGTGATTGTCAAGTATTCATTGTGTAATCATTTCTTTGGCACAAAGACACCAAAAATGCCCATGCATCGGTTTTACATTACTCCGATCCAGTAAATATCAGTAAACCTTTTAAAAAAATTTATATCGAATTTATAGGTATTTAGAATAAGCCAAATCATCTTTGTACCAAGCTAATGATTTCAAATTTAACTTGGAAGTTCGAGACTTTCTAGCATCGAGTGTGAGCACATCTTGCTCTTTTTATTTTGCATTGACCCTCTTTGGACACCCAACGTTGTCCTTAGTCTGCATCAAGCTAATCGAGTTTTGGAGGTTTCCTGAGCCTTGCGTTACCCCGACTTCATTTCCCTGTCAGTAATAAGACAACAGACCCCTTTTTTGTGGACATGATAAAGTGCAGCCCAAGTAGTACTGATTAAAAACTTTTTCTTTTTCATATTCTTGATTTCTGAAACTAATTTATTTTCCAGTTAATAAAAAAATATTCAAGGCTTAGCCACTTGGCTCGGAAAGTCATCCCAGTGTCCTTTGATTCACGGGACAGGGGACGAGTGCTGAAAAGAAATAGATGTCTGCACCCTCTGCACGCAAGCTAGACCATGTGGTCTTGCAGCTCATACCCGTTTAGGCAAAGTAAGGGAGTTCTCCATGTGCTGTTACCATGACTATAACACTACCGACACTCGAACACATTTCCATGACCGGAGCCTGAGCTTGAGAAGCGGGAGCAGGAGCAAGAAAACTGGAAACGAATCAGCTGCGCTATGAATGCTGGGACGGCCCATGCTTCACTCTCTTTTCCGCCATCTTTGTTTCACGTGTTGAGGTTTTATAGAAAGTCCAGGTAAAAAAGCATTTCCCTCTTTCCAGTTGTTAAAAAATGCAACAAAACTGTCCAGAAATCCTTAACATTATATATTACTTATTTAGATCACAAAAGAAAATGCAGAACGAAGCTGGGGAAAACGTTGATATGTACACTCCACGAAAATGGTGGGTGAACATTATATATGCTCGTGCTTCTATCGAGTTTCTGAGTCATTTTACTTTACAGCCTTGCGTATTCACATTTAGAGATAGGTAAACCTTCGAATGTGTTAAATCTTTCTTATCGAACCTTTGTATCCCTTGAATTCAGGATGAAAGTGGCAAATTTTAGAAGGGAAAAATGTCATTTTGCACGTGTTTATACACATGTTGTTTTTCCTTCAGTTCTGTCACCAATCGTGTGATAGCAGCAAAGGATCATGCATCTGTGCAGCTTAATATTGGAGAGGTAAAACGTGCAATACTGTTAGTACTGAAGAAGAACTCAAATATTCGCATTAGACCATAAATATAGGTATCAAGATAAGAATATGGGTATTATCAGAAACCCATAAGGGGTTGAAACGTGTAACTCGCGTTCAGTGCTCGTGAATATTCATTTTGACCATATTTGGAAACCTTAGTGACGGATATCCATTTTCAACAAAATGGCTGCTGCGCGATCACCCTGCAGATGTTTTAAGACAAGAGTTCTGCATTTCGAGGTTAAAAATACACCGTTAAAGGACAAAAAATGGAAAGAGAAAGTTCAAAAGAATGCTCAGCTTTCTTTTTGTGGAGAAAGGGAAGCTTTTCATCAAGAAATCGTCCTTCGAGGAATTCAACCTTCTTTTCTTCACGGCGGAGCCCATGGTCTGTTTTGAAATGCAACCAAGTCAGCGAAGTTTTGCTGAATTTTCAGGTACATTTTGCACTCTATGGCCAAGACAATTACGTTTTTGAAAGGGAATTTATGTATTTTTAAATGTTTCATAGACGTTTTATAAATTTTTCTCTTCGGCGCTAAAGAAAAATTACAAAATGTGCCCTGATTTGAGATTGATTTTGTGTTGAATTTTGCCATTTGCTTAGCCGATGTCACTTGCGTGAACGGATCCACTATCCAGATAGTGTTCTCCGAATTGCTTTAAAGGATTAACTTTTTGGACTTTGAATAAAAATTTTCAAGAAACGGTTTCTCTGTCTATTGTTTTGAGTTTGTTCATTCATAAAATTAGCTCAAAACACGATCGTGACTGCAACATCTAAGTTTAATTTAAGCTTTTAAAATGCTTCTCACATTCATTACAAGCATCACTTTCTGCGAAGATGTCAGGTTCAGGTTTTGGACACTTTCGATACGCAGCTAATTAATTTTATTCGAAAATATTTTTCACTGTTCATTCTAGACTTTTAACATAAGAATTTTAAAAGCCTATTTGCAGTATAAGTTTACTGTGCAGAGGGTCAACGAGGCATCGTTTTTTGAAGTGACAACTTCAAGAAGTTGCGAGGCCGTCAATGGGTTTCATAATGTTACGTTTGGCCCGGGTGGTAAGGCAATAATATCCTGCTCAGTGTTTCGGTAATATTCCTGGTTTCAACCTTTGAAAGCTTTCTCGGCTTTCGGGAGTTTTTCCCCCGTTTCTCGGCCATTTTTTTAAGCGGACGCGGGAACCTGAAGGAAAATTATGTCACGTTGTTTACGAAGTTTGATTGGTCAGTTATCTCTTCTTCTCGTTCCAAATATGGTACTTTCGAAATTGAATAATCACGAGCATCGGACAAAGTAAACATATGAGAGTTACACGTTTCAACCCCTTATGAGTTTCTGGTATTATAAAACCGACCTAATTATATTTTCACATCAATATGTGTATGTGATAGACACGATGCATGCATACCTATACGTGACAAACCATTATGTCATATCGTAAATATACATTATGCCACTTACTGCACAAATACATTATAAACATCATATTATTACGTTAAGAGCCATATCATACATTTACGTTATGCGTAACTTGTAAAAATATACGTTATGAGTATGCGTTGACTATCCAGTGGATAGATATACCCAGTACACATGCCATAACCGTTGGGGGGAAAAGCTGGCAAAAACATAAAGAAATGGCAGCTTTCTAATTTTTGCTGTGGCACTTGTTTTGGTAGTCTTCCTTCCATTGACTCTTGGCTGTTGATAGTATCGGCAAAATTTAGGTAAAGAAGAATTATTCTTGCCCTGTGTCGATGATGTTCCTGTTGATAGAATCGGCAAAATTTAGGTAAAGAAGAATTCTTGCCCTGTGTCGATGATGTTCCGGCCCTAAAATGAGACCAAAATTCTTCTACAGGCATCTGAAATGCAGGCCATGAATAACAACTTCTCCTGAAATTCCGAACATGAAAGCATCATAACTGGCCGCCTCATGCAGCACATCACAGCCAGTATTTCAGGCGCCTGTTTTTACAGAAGGTGGCTCTACCATTGAAGCATGTGCAAAGAACTATGACAACCTTTTTGTCGCAAATTTTTTGTTTTTGACGTGATGGCTCCAAAACTTTGCAAAGAACAACATATATCATTCAGCAAGAATGTGAAATATTCTGATTTTATTGCTGGTAACTACTTTTTTTTTTTTTGCAAAAATGGCACTTTAATAGACCCTACTGTTTAAAGAAAATCGTTCCTAGTAAAAAATCTTGCTGATATTTTTTAATGAAATTTTTTTGTATCGGCTTTTATTGATAAAATAAATATTCCAGAGAAATTTCAGAGAAATCATTGGAGCAGAAGTCCGTATCTGAAAGTTGTTCAAAATTCAGCTGTGAAACTGTTTTGGAATTTCAAAAATAAATTGCTCTGAGGTAGAACAAGCCACCTGTTGGAATTTTCAGCAGAAGTAATTCCACTGATTGCTTATTCTTAAAACAAAGGCCAACAGCCAAGCGGTCTCTTCTGTAAGAGGTGTTTTTTAGTTTTTGAAGCACTTTAACTTGCTCCAAACTTTGCTCTGAAGTCGAATGACTTGTTCCTGTACATTTTTTAAATATCTCTTAGCAGTTTTGTCTGAAACTCGTGCTTCATACATTTTGATGTATTGCAATGCATCTTGAATGGCTTTTACTGCTGTACAAATGACAAAGCCTCCTTAACAGAGGGCCATTGTATTTTATATCCAGACCTTCCCCCACCCTACGAATGAGATTTTTCTGAAGGGGTCGTCTGATACATTTTCTGAGGGGTTCAACACCAGGTGAGGGGTTTTTCTGAAGGGGAATACTATCCAAAATGTCAATTACTGAAAGGTGAAAATACCAATAATAAATTTCTGATGGGATAACGTGGTGTTGCATCATTCATATGAGGATGGTGAAACAGTTCTTCAGATGAAGAGTGCTATAAAAGGGGGCAAATAACATTACCACATTTTCTGAGGGGTTATGGAGGGAAAAGGTGAGCTAGTTGATGGTGAGTTAAATGGCAACAAGTAAATGCAAGCCCTCTGTGGAGTTTCAATTAATTATCTCTCAATAATATTAAAAAGGTCATATACTCAACCAGGTCACTGTTTAGTCTGAAAAACCAATGTTGTCAGATATACATAAGCTTTGACTGTAAATTTCTGTAAATACTTTGCAAATCTTCAGCTTCAAAATGATCTGTCCCATCATCATGTCTGATCATAGATAGGATTGTTTTGACATTGGCAAATTAGTAAGACAATTTTCAGTGATTTTCATTTTGAGATCTGCATGTCTAATCACAACTGAGGCAGACAAGAAGTATTTAAACAATCAGACCTCTTAACAAAACATTTAGCTGTCTATGGTTGGTTAAAAATAATATTCTTGTTGGCAAGATACTGTAGGTTTTGTTTTCATCACCTCAGCTGCTTAGGTATACTCTTCCAACACCTCATTCTGACACCACTAACATGAGATATTCAATGTTAAAACCTTTATTTAGGACATGTCTTTCAATCATCTGATGCAGATGTATCCTAATGAAAGGATATGTCACTCAGTCAGTCATCTGATGCAGATGTTAAATCAATGATATCCTTCTAGAAAAATACTAATGTTCTAAGCTAGAACTTGTACCGTGTCAGATACGAAAAACCACTTTAAAACCACCCTAGAGAAGTGGCCCAAAAATGTGTGGGAACGTATTCCTGTACTAATGCAGTGGTACGTAAAACCCCAGGGAAAGGGATCAAGGAAAATACATTACAATGTGACATAGACTACTCCAAAATTATACTAATGGAAACCGTTGTGGGTCTAAATACCTAAATTCATAAACTGTATACTGAAATAAGAAACGATATTCAAAAACTTTCAGATCTGAAGACCTAACAAAATAGAATATAGAAAACGAAAACTTGCAAAACAAAATGAAAACTATTAGAAGGACTGAGCTGATGTAGAATGGCACAAGTTTCATGCCAAAACCACAAATGGCCCAATACTATCCCAGGAACACCAGCGTGCCTCTATCCCTTGCCGTCAGAGTATTAATTTCTGACTAATTCATTCCCATATCTCAATGGTCAGAAATTACATATTCTGGCATGGCATACTGACTTAACAAAATCTTTGTTCAATACAGATTGATGAAGCTGGACGATATACTGGCAGTTTCAAAACATATGCTTTGTGTGGAAAGATCAGACAACAGGTAGGGGAAAAAAATTGTGCTTGTTATTGGTGTTTCCGTAGATCGCACCAGCATTTTTAAATTGCCCTGAAGCAATCTTTACCTTTCTGACTGCCTCATGAAATTTTTATCACTGACTGCTTTCAGGACTTGAAATTATAAAAAGCATAAAGTCGCCTTTTGCAACCAGTTAAGAAAAGTTAGTTGCAAATTCTCAAAATTTAGTCACAAAGCATTAGTTAATTATTAATAAGTACTTTGACTAATAAATTAATAACCCTTTGATTTCAATAGCTTTTTTTCATTTCTAATGATGTCTAAAAAAACAGTTTCTGAATTACTTTGATGGCACAATCAAGATCATAAATTAGAACGTTCGATCGATTTCGAAAACATAGTCCACGCAAACAATCCTGTTAAATGATAATTTGACAGTACTCAAGTTAAAGTTCAATAAACGAAACAATCATTAATCTTATCGTCTGTTAATGGTGTGAAATCCCTGTACTGTTTCCCCTGGCTAAATACACCAAGTTCTTAATTTTTAAACATGCGTACAGAAATAGAGCGAAGCTTGTGTATACATCAACATTTTCAATACATTTACCTTTCTGTTCCACTTGTACCTCAAAACGGCAAAGTCTATGTTTGACCGTGAGTTATATCTTTAAAGAAGACTAAACAAGCCAAAACAGAAAGATATCGGAATCCTCGTGAAGTCTTTGGAACTAACACACATACCACTAAAAAGCCGCCATGTTTGTTTTCAACAATTCACAGCGATCAAATGAGTCATACATGCACATTTCCTGCCAAACTGCCAAACATCTTAAATTTCTGACACCCTTTATAATAATTGTTATCTACCGTAGTTATTCGCCTATAAGCCGAGCAATTTTTACAACAAATTAAACTGAGAGCAGGTCAAATCTCGCCAAGATAGGGGGTTCGGCTTATAGCTGAGAATTTTCACCAAAAAAAATTTACGGGTGCTTAACAAGATTTGAAATTCAATGTCTATTCAACTATAAGCCGAGCGATTATAAACAAACACAAATTTCCAAGATCACAAACAGTACGTGCACATAAGAAACTGGCCAATCAGAAGCGGTCGTTCCCACGGTTTGTGTAAACATTGCAACACGATCTGACAGATATCAGCTGATCGAAGCATTTCATTGTTTTAAAGAAACGGAAGACTTACCTTGACTTCTCTGCTCTGAAAACCAGTCCAGTAGAGTTTGATCAAATTCAGGATACTTTGGTGAATAGCAGCCCATCGTCTTTCGCTTTGCTGACATTTTTAGCTCATCATTAAAGAGGTTTGCTTGATCTTTTTGCCAGCGACAAACCATCGATTCACTGTTTCCGTAATCTCTAGCGATCTCGGAGTTGTTCTCGACGGCCTCTGCTTCAGCAACGACTTTTAGTTTGAAGAACGACGAGCTTTTGGCATGATGATCGATTACGATAACTTTGAAAGAGAGCGATTGTTTGAGACAGGATTCTGAACTCAGGTGAATGTTTTGTCATGTCATGCGTGGTTCTATTTATTTACTTTAAGCATGTAAGCCCAGATCACATTAAATTCAACTTACAGTATCTGTATAACAAGTGAGCAAATTGGACTTAATGGATATGTTTATTCATAACCTACTTTATGGTTGCATGTTTCCTGAGAGGGAAGCTTCTTTTGTTTTTGGTTTATGTTAATTAATCTCACTTAATGACACGTGTGGAGTACTTTGGAATTATTGGTTCTCGGCTTATAGCCGAATGTTTTGCGTTTATTTGTCATTACAATCTAACAGCTGCTGATATAAAAAAGTTTAGGTTCTCGGCTTATAGGCGAATAACTACGGTATATAGTTTCTGGGATCGCAAGTTTGTTGCACAGTACTATTGTTATAATTTTTTCTAAAAAAAAGTCTTTCACATTTTCGCGTCAAAGAATGACATTCAGTTTTTGTGTTGTAGAAATCAGTCCCCATACATGAAGTACCTACCTGTTTATAACAAAACTGCTGTAATCGTGTCTCATCAAGCTAATCGTGTAACGTTGTTTATACGTATGTTGTTTGGAACTTGAGCAGGATTTTGCCTTTACATTTTCAAATCTCCCCAACAATTAGAACCGAAAATTTTGTATTTCTTGTATTTCTTATAAATGATTTAGGTGAAAACTGGTCGTAAAGTTGTGACTTCTGAAGAAGTCTCAGTTGTAAAGGGAGAAAACTTAGTTGCAAATGCAACCGATACAGTTGCAATCTCGAGCCCTGGCTTTTGATCTGAAGTTTGTCCAGACAAAGTAAAAGTCATAAGGTTGCTTTTATTTGTTAACAAAAAAAATTGCATTTGTGTGAATGGATATGGTCATGCATTCAAATAAAATTGTGTTTTATTATTTCACCAATATAACTGTAAATCAACACTGAAGTTTCTCGCCAAAATTAAGGAGTAATTTTCTGCCTATAGCTGGTGTGAATGAAGCATCTGTTAATATAAAGAGTAACCTTTAAGACCCTTTGTCACTTATAGAGCACAAAATGCCATCAAGACATCTGAAAGGCCTTTTGCTTGCAGAATCATTTCTTTCAAATCTTCTCTTCACATTCAAGCTGTTTTTATTAGTACATGTACAGTTTTTTTTAAGTACCTAGCCAGAAAGCTGTTGTTATGTGCATTCAAGATCAAGGTTTCAGTAGTTTTGCAGTTAATACATATATGTGTATCAAATGCAACCTCGTTCTCAGGTTCTCTCTCCTACCCGTCGAGAGACCCTGGTTGGGTCTGGTCACGTGTCTCCCAGAATCTGGGAGATTACAAACAAACGACTTGGGGGAGGGGCGGATAAGTGTGAGATTTGTCTCTACAAAGCGTAGACATCGAGATCAGTGGAAACTGCGTATCCGACCTTGTCTAAAGGGTCCTGTTTTTTATAGTTCCCGGACTAGTCAAGACAAAACCTCGAACGCCGAATCCTTTGACAGCGAAAGCGTAACTTCCTGCAGAATATCTGGATGTTTATCGAATGTTGCAAAGGAAATCACGGATTCACCACTTGTGCAGTCAAAAATATTTTATGGATTTAGGCGGTTGTATTCATACCGAAACACACTAGGCTTAAACTCCCATTTCTATGTTATGGAGGCCACCTTTAGAAAGCAAACGTATGTATTTTCAAAACTATGATTATGCAGTTCGAAGGGGGGCCATTAGAGCTAAAATATTATTTTGGCCGTGAATGTAAAATGAATCCTCTGCTCTCAACGTAACTACTTTGTTTTTTCACCGCTAATGGTTTAGGTTTTGCATGTACTGATTCGGGCCAATTACCAGCCGCTGTCACCGACAAACATTGATTCTTTCAATGCAAGTTCAACGAACAGGGATTTTTCCTTCAATGCGGATAAACTGTTTATCACACGCTTGTGTCTTACTCAGGATCGTAGATTTTAGTATCTAATTGTTGTCATTGGTTTAACTGCGATAACACGAGTTTTTTATTTCTCCGCTGGTAATTCGCTTATTTATCTTGTGATAGCTCTGTTTAGGCAGAAATTTGCCGAATTTCAGTTATAGTTGGAGGCTTAGCAAATCTGTCTTGCCCTTTCAGTCATTGCGTGAACGGTGAAAACGAACCAGACAGAAAAAATTGAGAGACAAAGGACTCCTCCCTCGGAATTAATTTTGTTCTGGGACCACGTGACCAGACCCAACCAGAGTCTCTCTCTCTCGCTCCGTAGGGACGGGTAGGAGAGAACCCTGGGAACGAGGTTGTATCAAATGGTGACAAGTGAAAATAGGGAATAATAAATATTTCACATGTATTTTGTCCAAATTGTGTTGGTGTAAAGGTTAGTTTTATCTCACAAGTGCTGAAATTGTCCAAAATTTGTCTTCTTTATTATTGTTATTATTATTATTATTATTATTTATATGTATTTCATCCATTGTTCTGAAAGCTACAATCTTGGACAAAATAAATGGAAAACCTTGACCCCCCTCCCCCCCTCCCAAATCAAAGATGGGAAATGGCGCGTTTTTGCCCTTCGCGCGGCTTCATCCCTGATTTGGGAGGGGATGGGGTTTGCTGTTCCATTTTATTTTGTCCAAGATTGTAGTTAACTTATTGTTTCATTTATGTAGGGTGAGGCTGATGATGCCCTGACCAGGTTGTGTAGCAAAGATGGCATCATAAACAAGTATGTTTATCCTCACTCTTAATATTTGTGTCAGACCTATTATGGCTGGAGAGCATTTGCTGAACATCATACTGTATTTAGTCATGTATAATGTGCTCTTTATTTACCATACCCTTTGGTTAGAATCCTTTGTTTCATGAAGCATAAAGACTATAGTTAATGTATTAAGTCATTTTGACAGCTTGAACCTTAAGATAGCCAGAAACCTGAAGTTAGAATGTAACTGAATGTTGTTCATTGTCCTCATTTTTTCCCAACATTATAGCCAAAATTTAGAGTGTTTATTTTACATGAGTGCATATTATACACAAAGAAATACAGCACCATTTTTTTCCTTTCAAACTTGTTTTATTGAAAAGCTTTTACTTCAAAATTTAAAAGTTGTTACAAAATGAGAATTAGAGTATGGACCCCCAAACTGTGATCACCAATAATTTGTCCTCATCAGCTTTAAGATAGCCAGAAAGCTAAAGTTAGAATGCAACTGAATGTTGTTGATTGTCCTCATTTCTTTTTCCTAAAAAATATAGCCAAAATTTATAGTGTAAATTTTACAGGATGGCTCACCATATACAAATACATACAGGCATAGCACCATATTTTTCTTTCAAACTTGTTTTTTTTTAATAGCTTTCGCCTTTAACTTTTCAAATTTTTACAATGTGAAAGTTACACTGAGTACCCTTAAACCCTAAATATCTTTAATTATATTTTCACTCACTTAAATCATTTTTGCAACAGGAGGATGATTTGCTGTGATATTTAATAATAATATGTAGGTTAATGGAAAGACTTGCTTTCCAGCTCAAAAGCAGAGACTTACAAGCAGTACAAAAACATAGGCACGTTATACGTGCAAGAGCTATTTTGAATGCTTCAGTGATTGGCAGTCTACTGTTTTAATCCTAAATTAAGGCTATGTTCTGTGCAAAATTGGGTATTGCTGTACATTAATGAAAACGAGAACCACTGCGCATAACTGATTCATTCCTCATACTACCGATTCACTTTTCTTTGTCTTTCCTTGAGACATCTGGTGCAAAATAAACAAATTGTTAAAGTACTATGAATATCAACTCACCAATTGTTGCTTAGAGGGAAGACTTGAAGGTTTCAAGGTTTCTTCATGACACCTTAAAATAATGAAGCTCGTTGAAGACCGAATAGCGTGGAAATGTCATGATTTTCATCATTGTTGTAGATGGTTGCATCATCATTATTCACGAGGTTGTCACATGCGATTCTGCTTTAATGAAACAGTCTGACGACTTAATTCTAGAAGGGTTATAAGTTATTTCTTCTTAAGAGAAAAGAACCTTTGCTTAGGCACTAGTTACAAAACTAAAGATGTCTTCATACGTTCAAGTTACTATTATTTCTGTGAAAAGCCAGTCTGCATGAGATGTAGAATCACACAGTTTGCATGTGCAAGTGTCGGACTTTGCCCCTTTCCTGGGTCTGTACGTGAGGGAATTCGAGTTATCAGACCGTAATCTAGTAAACAAAATTATAAAAATAACTCATGCACACAATTTGCACGTGAAGATGTTGGGCTTTGGCCCTTTTAAAATTCGTACATAAAAAAATGTAAATTGTTTACTAGAAAATTTTTTCAAACGATTTTAAAAAATCAGCTCGGCTTCATTACAACATCTGCAATTGAATTATGCTTCATGCAACGTCAAGGTTGATATAGCCTAACATTTATTAACTTCTACGAAAATTATCAAACTGCTGAAATAACTTTCTATTCATATCATGTTATTCCACTCTTTAAAACAATATGTAATTATTTTGTCAACTAGCTTCTTCCAAATTTTAATTCCCTGACCGCTACCGTTTCGACTTAAGTTATGCATCTTTACTAAATAAAATACATTTCAGTAACTATACTTAGTAGCCAACTTTTATCAACGGCTGAATTCTGTGTTACTCTAGTCTCATAAAGAATTGATGATAATATTTTTTTTAAATGTGAGCAGTATTTCTCAATACCCTGTGAGAATTAAGTACAGCTATCAACTTGCTTAAGGAATATTTTGCATTATATAGCAGCTAAAGCAATTTTATCTTTTTTCCCTGTTGAGCTAAAAATAACCACGGAATAAATGATTATTGATGCAGTTGAACCTCTCCCAGGGTGCAAAGAAAGTCAGTTTTACAGCTTGCCATTCAGGCGAGCTGTAGCTAGCATGCACTAGCCCTAAAGTCATTTCAACTAACCCAAAAAATTTTTTTGGTGAGCATTGGTTACAGTTCTTCTGTAATTTGAATTCCCCCAAAAAACTTCATCTGCCCATCAGGCAAGTTAAGAATAGAAATCACTAGCCCAGTAGCAAAATCCACTAGCCCCGTGCTTTTGGACACTACTTTCTTTGCACTCTGCTCTCCACACACACAGAAGAAAGTGGCCCTTGTTAAGAGGTGGATGTTGGAAAGAGGTTTAATCAAGAGTCAATGTATCCACTTGTCTACCCAAAAAAGTAGCCATTGTGGAGAGGTGGCTGTTAGTGGAGGTTCGACTGTATAATATTACCCTAGTTTGCAGTCAGACATTTCATTTAGTATGCTATTGAAGAGGATAAATGTATTAAAGTAAGGAATTAATATTAAAAGCATATAAATAAATGTATAAATACAAAACAGGTCTTAACACCACTTTGCATCTAGAATTGATGGCCCAAATGTTTTCATTATAACAAACAATATCATGTTTCCTTGACACCTCTCTGATTGGACATTGTCTTTAAAATACCAAGTCTTTTGTTTCTTCAAGGATTGCTGATTGGTTGATCATGATGATCTGTTCGTCAGTAGGATGGCAGACTGTTGGGCCATTTATTGAAAAAAAATTTAGCGGCTGCTTAGCAAAGCTGCATTTCAAATCATCTTTAATTTAGCCAGAGCTATTATCTAAAATTTGTTTTCTGTGGAGATTGCAAGAAAAATAGAGCTCAAACTCTAAGTAACCCCCTTATAGACAACTCTTGAACTCCACCTATTGTGTAAAACCCCAGTCCATTAAATGCTTATTCTTTGTTTAAATAGTCAGCCCTTGTGATCAGAAACAAATAGTAATAATGTTAGGAGATCAAATTATGTTCTTTGTTATTGTTTGCAGTAGTTGCTTCTAAAGTGCACAGTCCTATTGAGCTCTCTCGTTAAACTTCTCTCTTTTCTTGCTGTCACTTTAGTCAGTCTTTCACCAGTTCATCAGTTTATTCAAGGAGCTTTCTGTCAGCATAATAATTCACATGAATGATCATGCACAGCAGTACAAACACTTCCTTGCTACCTTTTCCTGCTGGATGATCTTCTAATTTGTAATATTACTACTATAAGTATCCTTTAGAGCTCATTTTGATATTTCTTTTTTTTTTTGACAGGAATTTTGATTCTTGAAGTAATGTTTATTGCAAGAATGCTGTCATAATAAATAAACTCTTGTGAAAAGTGGTTGTTTTCTTTTTTTAAGTAGTCTGGGGGGTGGGGAGGGGTATCCTATCAGGATGATGGTATTTGATAATAACATTACCGGTAACTTAAATAGTGCTTGGAATCTGAAATTGCCACTTCTTAGTAATCACATGCAACTTTGGCCTGGTAGCATTGATGAAAATTGTATTGTCCTCTTAACTATGAAATACTGTATTATTTTAATCATGGACTTGTTCAGAAGTTTGACTTTCTGTTGTGACTGGGTAGTCTAAATAATGTGATAACACACATATCATGGGTTTAAAAGTAAATACCGGTAATATGTAACTGTGAAGAAGGGTGAAAATTATAAGCTGGAAAACAATTTCCAGTACATTTAGTATTTATGTGCCTGTTATAATGGTAATGAATAACTCCCAAGTTGAAGTCTGGTAGAAAATAATGCATAACCATAAAGAAGGGTGGAATTTTTCTGTTGTAAAACAGCTTAATCTGTGTGTAAAAGTTGAGACCCCTTTATAAACAAAGAAGAGTTTGACCTTTATTTTGCCTGCAGAAAAAATTTCAGGCTTTATGTTCAGTAATAGTATAATGGAACCTCAACAAACAGTCCAGTAGTCGACTATTGTGAATTATAAACTTTATTTTCCCCTACATTAGTGTACCGGTCAGTATAAAACACGGACTGCGGACCACGGACTGCGGACTGGGTATAAAATACGGACTAGGTATAAAACGCGGACTACGGACTGATTATAAAATACGGTCTAGGTATAAAACGCGGACTGCGGACTGAGTATAAAACACGGACTAGGTATAAAATGCGGACTACGGACTGAGTATAAAACACGGACTAGGTAAAAAGGGCGGATTGCGAACTATGTATATAAAAATTAACAACCTTAGAAAGGTAAAAATGAGAGAAACGGCAAGCGGGCTTGCATAAAACAGTAGTTCCAGCTCCTTGCCTCACACAAAAACATCCCGTAAGCCGGTCACGCAGTCTATATTCTGCTCATGTGGAGAAGGAAAGCACACTGCACGGGCAAGGAAGGTTATACCGCTGTTAAAGGCAACTGAAATTAAACTCTGAACGAATCAGAGAAGCACCGAATAAAAGGAATATTATTGGTGTTAGCCGAGTCAGAGTAAAATTCCTAAAGATGCCTCTATTCCGTTTCAAATAAATCCTTGGGAATATGAGGAAATGAAAAACTCAGACGAGAAGGTCAATATAGGGGCATTCCGCGAGGTAAAAAGCAGTATTTAGGCGGGAGGGATTGCTCACCTATACGTGAATAATAACCGAAATGAATCATCCAACCCAACGTTATATTCTACGCGATGATTATGATGACATGATGTACACCCTGCTCCTGAACCCCCGAAGGGGGTACTGCTAGGAATTTTTTGGTGGGGTTACGCCCCCTGGTTCTCTAAATCCTTACCCTGTTTCAGAATAAAGAAATGTGATTTTCCACACCCGTTTTCAGACCTAATCTCTAAAATCCATACCCATTTTCAGACCTGGCCTAATTTAGCCTGTTCCAGGCTCTCAAATAAAGAAGAGACTACCCAGTTTCCTCTCGTTGTATTTTCGCACTTTCTCAATTTAGCGGACCCAACTATCTCGGAGCCTGGAACAGGCTAGGCCTAATTAGGCAGAAATTATGTCATCGTTATAAATTTATAGATTAGAGCGCAATAGTAGATCATTCTCTCTAGAGCGCAAACAAAAAATTCTTAAATCTAGAATTGAAAACGATAAATACATTCGCACATGTACGCTCCCGTAGTTTCCTCGAGAACCATACCCGATTCCAAATCAAAATAGGCAAAGTGTTTTCAGACCACCACAACGGCCCATATACCCTACCCTTTAGGGCGGCAAATACGTATATGGCTTATATAAGAGAGTACCCCCCGGGTCCTGACCCCTTTCATAGTTGTTAGAGACCGAGACCATGTCTAAAATGGGTGAAGAAGATAGCGTTTTTGTCAGGCTCTTGATTCAAGGAACCTCCACCAAGAATTTCTATTTTATGCCCAGTCCGCAGTCTGCAGTCCGCGTTTTATACCTAGTCCGTGTTGTATACCCAGTCCGTATTTTCCAGTCCGCGTTTTATACCTAGTCCGTATTTTATACCCAGTCCGCAGTCCGTAGTCCGCAGTTCGCAGTCCATATTTTATACTGGCCGAAAAAAAAAACCGTCACCTCGATGCGTTGGTAACTTGAGCGCGTGGTAGGGTCATGTGAATTTGGTCAGCAGATACCCTGTTTTGATAGCTGTCAATTGATCATAATATGGATGGGTTGTGACTAGAATGGATGCCTCAAAATCAGGTTGGACACCTTATGTTTATTACACAACGCTATACTCTACTCCACGCTATGCGAATTTAAAAAGTGAGGGAATCAGAGTAAAAGACAATTGTGCAAGGAAAAGAGTTGGATACAGGGTTTAGCACCGAAGTACAGTGATTAGGGTTAAGCGCTGTTTTAAAAACGGTTAGCTTTCAATAATGTAATGATCAACGCCATGTAAAGTACGTTAAAATTAACCGGTTTCGGCAGTTAGCCCTTGATGGTGTAGTGGATACGGATGTGGAATATATATCAAATTACACGGGTTCAATTCCTACGAACTACCTACAGTTTTCTTCTGTTTTCTTTCTTTTCTTATTTACTACTTTAAGTTATAAGACTCCTATCATGTATGTTGAGCGAAGATGACAATCTGACTTTGGGGTATACATTCTAGTCACAACCAATATGGATGTCTATTATCAAGATAGACATAGGTTACAGGCTCCCTACACTAGCTAGAAATGTGACATGTCATATTGGTTGCACTGTGGTGGGACGGACGTCGTACCCAGAGTCTTCTGGTTTTTTGGTCAGCAGGGCAACGCCAGAAGCCAGAAGACTCGTCAGAGGTACGAGATGCAGGGCTCTACCATTGTTTGTGAAAAAAATTACATACATAAATTTTTAAGAACAAAATCCTTTTTTCTATTTCTGTTTTTTCCGCCATTTGGTCATAAAGAAGGCAAAGGAAATAAATAGAGAATTTGGAGAAAGGAATAAGAAAAAAAAGTATTCTGGTCCGTGAGAGGCTCGAACTCTCGACCTCGGCGTCACTGTATAGTGGTATCAGCACCGCGCTCTGCCGACTGAGCTAACGGACCAGCTGCAGGCTGAGTAGACGATTTGTGAGTAAAAAAACATGTCGGAGAACCTGGCCGATTTTAGTAATGTCACTTTAAAAAGATACAGAATTACCAAATGTTCCAATCATATATTTGAAAAACAAAACACTTTTACATCAGCAGAGAGAGAGAGAGAGAGAGAGAAATTCTCCGTTCCGAAGTTCAAAATAGTCCTGGTAACGAATTAGGCTCGCATAGCATCTTGGGGCTGTTTTGGGGGACGCGGGCGGATAAACAAATTATGGCGGCGCCATCGCATCTGTCGACAAAATTAAACGAAAACGATATTCCAGGGGCAAAATTGCCAAAACCCATAGAACAATGTACTGTGCCAGTCCTTAAACGGTGGCTTTCCTGCCGCGGAGCTAAAGTTACGGGAAAACGGGGAGAACTTGTGGAAAGGTAAACCATTATAGTTTTAGTTTCGATGCAGCTGCTTGACGATATTTGTTGACAATGCCAAGAAATGAAATCTGACAAACTGTTACTTCTTTGTTTGACTTTTAGAGTGAATGATTATACAAAAAATGGGCTTGATAAAGATTTAGTGGACCCAGATAGGGGAGTGAATTTAGAAAAGAAAAGAATAAACTCAGGAGCCACTGATGAAGTCGATCCCGAAATCCAAACTGACTTTCCTTTGGACGGATTCGAGTGTGGTATTTCAGTGCTTCCAAGAATATCATTCAGCCAGATTTGGAAGTATTTAATTGAAGACGTTGAAATTAAGAAGAAGCTGGCCACCGAAAAGCCGATTTCAAAAGGATACAACTTTTATAAATCTGGCCACGTTCGACAGATGTTTACAAAAAAGGATGAAAATTATTTATTTATTAAAAGCATTGTTCTTGCGTCGATGAAGAAGGGAAAAGTGTATACCGTCAAAGTTACAACAAATCTAAGAGGAGATATTTCCAAGGCCGTTTGTGGCTGCCCGGCTGGAGTGGATGGCCGATGTAACCATCTTGCTGCGACTCTGTTTGCAATAGAGGATAAACAGAACAATGAAGTTTTGACGAGTGCTGCAAACACTGCTGGTGCTTTGAGTCACCAGGAAACTAATGTCCCGTGCACCTCAAAGCCATGCCAATGGAATTTACCGAAAAAAAGGAAACTAAATGCAGAACCCATACAGTCTTTGAAGTTTCAAAAACATGAATATGGTAAGGAGAAGAAACGATCTGCAAGACCTCAGAAAGATGTCAGAGCTCCTCATGAGCGAACAATCTCCGATTCTGAGCTCAAGAGCTTTTATGATGAGGTCAAACTAGTTGAAAAGAAAACGGGAAAGAAGATTGGTCTTAGTTTTATATTACCTCATGTTCCCCCACAGAATAATGACCCAGAACCGGCAGCACAGGATCCTCGCGATTCAGAACTGAATTGGAGGCTAGTTTCAACTGAAAAGGTCCATCCAATGTCACTAGACGAAATATCACTTAAGGCGGAGAGAGTAAAGAAACGTTTATTTGATTCGGTGAGTGAACGAGTTGAAATTGAAAGAGCAACAACAGATCAGCACACTTCTATTTTGTGGTACAACGTTCGTCAACCACGAATAACAGCTTCACAGACAAAGAGATGTCTCCTAAAGGAAAGTACAAGCCCAACAAAGGCAATTACAGAGGTTCTCATGTACAAGCCAAATATTCAAACGAAGCTCATGAAGGAAGGCATTGATATGGAGCCCAAAATCATAGAAAGGTTTAGCAAGGAAACAGGAAATGTTGTGAGGAAATGTGGATTTTTCATTTCCGAAACTCACCCTTTCTTAGGTGCTAGTCCTGATGGCATCACTGAGAAAGAACGCTTAGTGGAAATCAAGAAAGTAACATCAAAAGATGGCGAATCCAGGGAGGGTACCCTCTGCAGACTTGGTATTTACAAACGAAACAAGGAGAAAATTGTTTTGAACAAAAACCATAAGTATTTCTACCAACTTCAACAACAGCTATTCTGTAGCAAGTACAAGCAGTCACATTTTATTGTTTCAGATGGAGTTTGGTTGAATCATGAATTAGTCGAGTTTAACGATGATTTTTGGCGAGGTCCACTCCAGGAACTTGAGAAATTCTATTTTCAAAACCTCCTGCCTGAATTGGTCTATCCAAGAGTGCTCCTTGGCCTTCCTCGCTGGAATAAGGAGATTGCTTTTCCGTTAAGTAGTTTACCAAGTGTAAACGACTAACAAAATTAATTATCTGTCCTTGAAACAATGTATAATCAACTTAGGGGTCATTAATATCTTGTATTAGGGTTGGTAGGGTACTGGAGGACTGATGGAATTTTGTCCCTCCTCCTTACCACTCTAGGCATCAATTTTTTGAGAGGGTACTCTCCCATTTAAAAAAAATACAAGTCAGCTGTCCACATAGAATTCAATCACGAGAAAATTCAGACAAGGTATCTCACCCAATTTTTTTTAGTTCAACCCCAAGTACAGGGTATGTGTACTTTATTACTTATGGTTTACAATTAACTTAGGAAAAAAAATTTCCAGGTGCAGTCGTATAGAGTAGATGACACCACACAAAGAATAAATCATTATTTAGTGGATAAGCATTTACAAAAGCAGTTACCGTATGCTATTAACAGGATATAAATAACGTAGAGGACATTACTCTGTAATGAAACTTGTCTCTGGGTACAGGGGCCCGTTTCTCGAAAGTCCCGGTAACTTTTCGGGCCCGAAATCAAATATTCAAATCTAAATATAAGGAATAAAAGCGCGGGTCCTGGTTAACAAACTACTGCTTTTGTTTCATTAACTGATAGTTTTATCATGTTAGATGCCTAGCTATTGAAGCCTCTATCTTGCACGTAAAGAACAACAGCTTTGCGGGCCTGTTAATTATCGGGACTTTCGAGAAACGGGCCCCAGGATTGCAACTAATGTTTGTTGACAAGTTAAAAATGACATTGAAGCAATTAATAAATATGTGAAAAAATAGTTTCCTAACTGCTGGTTTCAAAAATGTTCATTTTCTAACATGAAAATCAAACTAAAAGTTTTTAACCTTTCCTCGACAACACGTGACCAAGGACCTTTTGTGTCAACAAGGATAATAACAATTTAAAAACATGCTTGCAAGTTTACAAAAGAGTAAGAGATCTCAAAGACTAAGCTAGATGCATCACTAAGAGGACTCTGTGGGTATAATTGGCATTTCCTTCCTAAAGACAAATCAAACTCTTGAGAAATCTTTCCAAAATACTAGGATATGTGGATTGCATGAAAGGATGTCAAGGACTCAACTACCTTCAATCTTTCCACGGACAAAACGAAGGTAAAAGCACCACCAGGTAGTAAAAAAAAAAACTCACCTAAGAAACACAAGAGGTCCTGTAATAATCTAATGCTAATATATACATTTTAAAAAGAATCAGGTTAATTTTAATCAGAGCCTGTCAAGCCATTTCATACATGGCCACAATAGATTACATGCACCTAACTCCCTCAATTCCCCACCAAAGGGTTGAAACAAAATAAATAGAACTGGGAATTAAAGTGGAACATTATACACAGATGCGCAGTCCTTGTGAATTCAAGAAATTATTGGAGGCCAAAAATTAGACAAACAAACAACAACAATCCATGCATCAGATGCAATGTTGGCACAACTGATGGGAATTACTCTGTCAAAAAAATGCCAGTTCTTTAAGCGTTCCATGTATCGTTCCACATGAATTCGCAAACTAGCAATTGTTTTGTTTTGTTCACATTCCTGCAGACTAAACTGGCCTTTGTCACTCAAAAAATGTGGCATAGCCAAGCGTGCTCCAACTTTAGCTAGTTGATCACGAATTAGAAATCCCTTGTCTGCCATAACCACATCGCCTTTGTGCAAATGAGTGTAAAATCCTGACTTCTCTACAATCTCGGGGTCACTTATCGCGCCACAATATAGTTCACTTGCAAATGAGACCACGCCATTTGGTGTGATTCCAATAAGTGCCTTCATTGTGGTGTGTGACTTATACATTGAGTAACATAAGGACTGATTGTCTAGACTTGAAGGTGATTCCATTCGAATTTCTGTACAATCAATGATGGAAACAAGCTCTGGGTATAACTCCTTAAACATTGGGGGCATATAATGTTTAATTTGCTCTTTGCTTGGCCATAAAATGCAACGTGGCTGTAGCTCTGACTTCATAAACCTAATCCAAGTGCGGAAAATATCTGACAGCGTGGATACAGAAACTCTAAATCTATCAGCTAGATCCTTTTCAAAAAGACCCAATCTGAGTCTAAGAAGTACTAGGATGAACTCCTGCCAGAGTGAAAGCTTCCTCTTTGTGCCAGATTTTTGGGCAATGTCAAAGTTTAAACGCTGATGATTCCCATAGCTTAGGTTAGCTGCCTTTTCCTTTAACAAATTAAAGCATAGAACCATTGTGCTGTAATTCGGAAAACCAGTATAAAACGTGATATCTGCATCATTATCCTTGAAGTCATCAATATTGAACAATGGCTCTTTTTCCAATTTGTACTTTAATTTATTCACTTCTTTTTTCAAAGAGTCGAGTTCTCTTTGCATCTGTAATCTTTCATTTTCTTGCTGTTCAGCTAGAAGTCTCTGAATTTCTTCCTTTTCAGTTTGCTCTCTTTTAATTTTTCCAATATAATGTGAGATCTTTGAATTTCGTCTTCAGTATTAGATGCTGACGATTCGACATGCGAGCTTACAGACCTTACAGTCTCAGATGGCAGTCTTTGAATTTCGTCCACAGCATTAGATGTTGACTGTGTTGGTGATTCGTTGAGCGAGCTTACCGAGTCTGATGAACTTTGAACTTTGTCTTCATCTTTTTTTCTTTTGCGTGTCTTTGGTAACTCGTTTTTTACTATCTCACGACGGGTTTTGCTTGGTTCTGTCCAAGGAAAGATAGAGGGTAATTGAGTCCTTGACATTCTTTCACCTCCGGGAAAGTGCAATCCACATATCCGTGTATTCGGCGAAAATTCTTTAAGAGTTTCGTTTCGTATTAGCCTTTTGTATTCCTTCAAGATTGTTTTGTCTTTCGGAAGGGAATGCCATTTAATTCCTGGTGAATTCCGCCAGGAATTTACACAATTTGGCACACAGCAATTTAGTTTTCCCATGGCGTTTCCACTTCGTGCAAGCTAATCCTCCATTTTACCGTCCCCCAAAACAGCCCCGAGATGCTATGCGAGCCTAATTCGTTACCAGGACTATTTTGAACTTCGGAACGGAGAATTAGAAGCGGGGGAGGGGGTGCAGAGGTGGGGAAGAGGGATGTCAGAAGGTAATAACACAAGAACCAATCAGAGCGCGCGATTTGGTGTATGACGTCGTTGTCGATGTCGTCGCGTTGTCGGTAGTCTCCTTCTAGTGGAGGAGCGTTGCGTGACGACCCTAATAACGGCTGCGAAGGAGACTAGGTTGTCGGAGGTTCCTGGTCATTTAAGGTGAGTCTAAAGACTAGTTTTAAATGCTTGTGTGCTTTTTTAGCTGTGAACAGTTTAGTAGAGTGTTCTTTGGAGGTTAAATCTGAACCAGCGCGTTCTATTAAAATCGTGCGAACGAGATGAACCAGTGTTTACAGAGTTATGTCATCGGCCACTGGGCGCGCGTGCCAGTTGTAGAGTCAGACAAATCTCTTCAAATTTAAAGCGAGAAAATTAAAGCTGGTACATTAAAATAAACTGGTATATTAAACCGGCTAGCGTGCCAATGTTTAGACTCTTGGTTAAGGTTAAGGTTTATATTTGAACCAAAATTTCAAGCTAGTGAGCTCATAAAGTTTACGGGTTACCCTGCATGCTGCAGGACTCGATCCAAGACTCGAAATAGCAGCCTGCCAATGGCCAAATAGCCCAGTCTGTAGAGTATGGCAGGTGCACGCGCGAGTTTTTTTTTGAAAAATATACAAGAAATAAGGGCCTAAAAAAGGCCTTGCACGCGCGAGATCTCGTCGAGTTCTGCCATACTCTGCAGACAGCGTAGTTACTAAAATAAGGAATGACCTACAATGATCTACAATGACCTACAATGATCGAACGAGGGGACCTGAAAATACGCTTAAGATCCCTGTAATAAGCTAAAATGAAGATTTTAGAAAAAGACAAAAAAAAAAGATCAAGGGACATGTGTGCATAAACGTATCGCGTTTAGTCTACTGCATGACAGCCCAAATGATGACAGCATCTCTAATTATTACGCTTGGAGATAAATTTACAGTGTAACAAGACGCTGTGGTAGCGTTTATTTGGGCGTGGTTGTTCTGCGTGTATGTGAAATTTGTTATGTGTATGAGGGATATGTGGGTTTTGCAGTGGTAACTATTATCTTTTCAAATACCATTTGCTGAGCTATCAAAATTTCCTCCAATTTTTCAAGTGTGGCAAGTTGTCTTGGTATTTCATCAACAAACATGTTATTCACTACACTCTGGCATGGAAGTTTCCCATCTTTAACTTTAGAGTGACATGTCTTACAAATATACTCTTTTCCATCAAATGATGACTGTACACTGAAAATATTTTGACAGGAATATTTACTTTGGCAGAAAATGATAACTGATCTCTTAAGAAGACATCTGTTGCAAACGCAACATATATAACAGGGACCTTCCCTTATTTTATTTCTAAACTGTTCAATGCAAAAATCTATACCAGAATGTTCTTTCTTTCTTTTGTCCTTGTAACTAAGTGTTACTTTCTTTTTAACAGGTTCCATCGTACAATAATCAAATGAGCTACACTTGTGTTTCATAACAAGCTTTTTCCTTTCACTATTTTCAATATTGCATGAGCATAATATAAATAGTATTTCATATCGTACTCTTTGACAATTTAACTTAATTTCTGTAAGTTTACAAATTTCTTCAACTAATGACTGTATTCCTTTGATACTTTTAACATGTCTTATTTCATCTACACAACTCTCATCATATCCCACAAGAGAAAATAAATCCTTTACTCTAATCCTTTGCTGTACTACACAGCTTATACAATATGTTCCAATCCACAACAAAAATCCATTTACTTCATGACAATGTTTTAAAATAAACATCTTCAACACACATTTGCTATCAGCCAAATTAGTGCAGAACACACCATTGCTTACAACACAAACAGTAACTTTTACCTCTGCTCCACTGATACTGACACTTGCAGGAAGATCAGCTGGCATGAGATGTCTTTTTACACCCATCACATTGTACAGTGTATTGCCATTACTAACAAGAGTAAGTAAAGTTCGTGAACTCCAGTATCCACATGGATTAATAACAGAGTAACACATTGCATAACTGCAATAGCGCAGCACTGTTTACAAGAACATTGGCAACTATTAACATTTGATATGCTACAATATTCAACACTGTTTGAACAAACATCAACTTCAAAGTTGGCAATATGTACACCTTTCAGCTCAAATACATCCTCACTCCTATATAGACTCTGAAAAAATATTGTACTAATTTATGCATCAATGGTATTTCCAACAATACACATGTGCCTTCACTGTGACTGTTACCATACATGTCTCTAGCATGAGAATCGAATACTTTATATTCCTCACCATCAATGCAGTAAATACCAACACCAATAACTCCCACAGTTAAAATAAATGAGTTGTAGCTCATAGCCAAGAGTGTTTCTATTGCTGTACCTAGTGGCATACAGTAATTATACCCCTCAATTCTCGCATCACCGTTCATGTTACACGTATAACTTTCACTGTATTGAAGATGGAAAAATCGCTCAAACACAGTAACTCTTTCTGGTAGTTCTGAGAACATTAACATAGGTTGTCTTGTAACTATATTAAATGCCAAGCTAGAATATAATTCGTTACCAACAGTCATTATCTGAATCATATCATTTACTGAAGTAATCCTTCTTATCTTACTGTAAATTAAAGCACACAGACTCATTGCAACACATTGTTGTCCAGCATTTTCCCCAAATACTGACACGTTTGCTTGACAATATGGAGCATGAATTGTTTTTGTACCATCTACAAAAACCGAAGGTCCTGGGTTCTTCTCGATATCACTGAAAAGCTTGACTTGCTCAAAATTAACTAAGTGATTCAAACTCTTGTAAGCACTATAGAATGGATAGTTGCATGTACAAAAGCACGAATACTTACTTAAAATCCTACTTGGACATCTCATCCAACTTAAATCACCTCTTGTTTGATGCTTAGACGACAGATACACCTTCCCTCGTTTTCGAACGAATTTTGGACTTGTACTTCTGTAACACTTTAAGTCCAAACAATTTCGATTATTAACGTAACAATGGATTTTAGACGACAATGGTGTATTTTTCCGAATACCCTTCCATACAAAAACCCTCACTTTCCGTGTTTTCTGTAACAAAGATTTTAATTTCTTTACAGGTAGTCTGCTAGGTGCACGACAACGTCGAGAAAAATAACTCACCTTATTTAAATCAACGGAACTGTAATTTCGCTTATAAATAAATTTTCCACGACGAGATCTCAATTCAACTTCTTTTATTTCTTCCACAACACAATTTTCGTAACTCTCAGTCCTTTGTGGTTTTAATTGTTGACAACCACCAACAGACACAGGAAACTTGTTGTGTTCGCCATTGCAAAAATCACAATCGCTATTGCCACTCTGATAACCACCTTTACAAATCTTGCTACTCACAAACATTTTAAATATTTCTCTGTTGAAACTCTTATCTATTTTACACGTACACTCCTGATATTTCGATTTCTCATTGCGTCTATGGGGTCCATAAGTCTTTGATGTCATTGAATGTCTTGATAATTTCCTTTGTTTTCCTTTGAGTTCGCGAAACAGCCCATTCTGAAAACATTCCGTGCTATTTTTTAGTGTGGGCCTACCGCAAACAGTGTGTGCATTTGTAAGTTTAACGGAGAATAACATAATTAAACAATATATTAACACGTTCCTTAAAATGCCGCATCCAAATGTTATCCGAACTGCTTGTTACTGCTGCTTCGAAAACTTTTGACCAAATGATATGCAAAGCATCCCGCATTGGATTGTCCACTCAACCTAACAAAATTGACCAATTACAAAGACATAAGAAATTTAAGGAGCTATCTCAGCTGTATCCTCTCCCGCAGACATTAGGGACTTTAAGATCCAAAGACGCGGACGGCGAAGATAACGTCAAAAAAACAATAGGTTTTATAAGCAAAACAACACTAAGAATGTCCGCGGGGAAGGCTATGTCAGCTGGAGAGCATACGCTCTGACGTTATGCACATTACTTTTAACTGTCAAAATTCTATTGTTTTTAACGCGTGACTTTCTCCATGCTCTGTAAAGAGAATTCGGTTTGAATAGGGAATATTTCGATGATCTATTTCCATATCATTTACGGAACGTATTTTCTCTGGTTGTGCTAGATCAAGAATACAAATGTTAAGACAATTTAGAGAAACAAACTTTTATGACACCCTGTATACCATTCTGCGCGTACTTTCACATTTCAATCTGTCAATTTTGGCCAATGAAAAATCTTTGTTATGAAATTGACAACATTATTTACATATTTTTGGCGCCGTACTAACATGTTTTGATCACGTTTTGTCTAAATTTTAAGGCTTTTCGTGGGAACGTATTCTATTTTTAAACTCTGCATGTGTCAACATACTAGAAACGTTTTTTTCAATGATTCCGCCAAAGAGTCTTGAGGATTTAAAACAAACTACATTTTGCATGATTTGCACTTACATGATTCCGAACGTATGTTTTATGGATTTTGGTCTACTTTACGACAACGATCAAGGAGAATATGTAGTGTTTAATGACGTTCGCATGGCAAACATTCGCATCCCTTCGCTTGTTTACTTGCCCTGTTTACCTTAGCACATAATGCGTGCCTATTGCACATTTGAAAGTGAAAGAATGATCATTCTTTCACTTTCATCTATCACCGCAGTTTAAAAAATGAAATATTTCATAACTTCCCATTATTGCACATTTGCGATAAAATAAACAAGTTTGCATTACTCTATTTGGGGCCCCGCCCAAATAATAATACATGTATGATGATAATGAAAACCATCCCTTGCAACCTTTCCTGTTAGTTGTTTTTTGTGTTGTCTTTTTTTTCAAACAAATTAAACAGACACAGTCACCCCAACAGTCGATCTGGGGGATCTTCAAGGGATGTTTGGGTATAGATGAAGAAACGAGGCCTTCAAATTCTGACCCTATTTAAGTACCCTGGCCTGTATAAGACATCATAAGACCCTTTACCGTAAATTATCTAATAAATGCCCAGGGCGTTTATTTAATTTTAGGGGTCCATGGCCAAGTGGGGGCATTTAATAGATGGGAGGCGTTTAAAAGAGAGAGGTGTTTATTCTTGTAACTTATTTTGACGAACTCAACATAACTGTGTACAGTATGCTTTCGGCTAAAAACGTTTTTGTGTTAACAGAATCTCGTCTGCAGGCCTGACGGCTTATCTAGAAATTGAACGGGACATAATACACAAACTGATGTTAATCAAGCAATGAAATTAATAAATTGATTGATTTCGCACTATTTTGCATTTCCTAGTATTTGGGGGCAATTTTCAAGGGGGGTGTTTAATACTAACTTAACTTAAGTAACTTAAGTTCTTAATGCGGCAGCTCGGGTTACATGCTTAATTCCTAAGTTTGCCCATATTACTCCGGTACTTAGGGAACTTCATTGGTTGCCAGTGAAATTTAGAGTAGAATTTAAGATTGTGCTTTTGCAGGTTTTTAAAACGTTGAACGGCCTCGCGCCACAATATTTATCTCAACTACTTGTTGTAAAACGTAGAACTGGATACAGCCTGCGGTCTGATTCTGAAACATTGTTTGTAATCCCTAAGGTGACATGGAAGACTTTTGGTGATCGAGCCTTTTTCCATGCTGGACCAACAGTATGGAATGCTTTGCCATCTAGCCTTATAAACTGTAGGAACATTGACTCTTTTAAAGTACAGTTGAAGACTTATCTTTTTAAGAAAGCTTTTAATTTGTAATTTTATATTCTTATTACTATTATTATTTCTTTCCATTTATTGTATATATATATTTATTTTCTTGTACATATTGTAAAGCGCTTTAGAATATTTTAATAGTTAAAGCACTATATTAAATGTAATAAATTATTAATTATTATTATAATTATTAACAGCGTAAGGGGGGCATTTATTAGATAAGAGGCGTTTATTTGAGAGTGGGCGTTTATTAGATCGTTTACGGTAAGTGGCTTCCGGTCCAACAAGATGCTCTGTTTGTAACGCTATATAGTAAAATTCATATCCTGCTCAGCGGCCCATACCCATCTAGGCCAACTAAGGGAGTGCCATGGATGACTTCCATCAATACAGGGTATAATAGTGTTACCGCTAAAAACGCGATTGCAATAATTTATTTTCAAGTTTCTCAAGTTACCTGAGATCAGGCTTTATTTTTG
Source organism: Porites divaricata (assembly GCA_038088405.1). Classification (NCBI taxonomy): domain Eukaryota; kingdom Metazoa; phylum Cnidaria; class Anthozoa; order Scleractinia; family Poritidae; genus Porites; species Porites divaricata. The sequence goes on along the minus strand of JBBMOI010000001.1, from coordinate 28,365,317 downwards.
TTTTGCCTTTTCAAAATGTGCTTGGCAATTTAATACCATGAGCCTAGTGTCATGTCCAAGCGTGACACACGACAAACATCATTGTCTGTCATTTTGTAGCTCATTGTAGGGCTTATTTTAACTTATCATTTTAGCTCGTAGCAGCTCATGGTAGCTCATTGTAGATCATTGTCGGTCATTGTAGGTCATTGTAGGTCATTCCTTGTTTTAGTCTATGCTTTTCCGCGATGTTTCTTCCTTTCTCTCAAGTGGACGCCTGGCTCTGGTAATCCACTCAAGTGAAACAGAAAGTTTCAGAGTTGATTTGGTGAAAGTGGGAAAAAGGTAATACCTTTCATTTTTCCAAAAAATTTGTGAAGGGATAAACTGTTCCATCAGAATTCTCACCAGAATTACTGGGTTTTCCACAAAAATGGTAATTTTACACGAAAAATTAATATGAATGGAGTTGAAACATATATGCATAATAAATCTATGGCTTCTTACAGAAATCTTATGTGCCGGTAAATTTGAAACTTCAGTATTCCCCTAGGGGCATTTGAACTGTTTAAGACAGGCCTATATATGCCAGAAAAGTTTTGCAGATTATGAGTTAAAAAAATAATCTTTGCACATATTATAGTGAAAGTTTCATGTCATCTAAAAGTAAGGCAGGTTTGTATTTACCAATGATAATATACTTTGTATTAAAAGACAGTTATATTTGGGTCATGGTAACATGTTTCTTGACTCTCTGTTTGATGTTGCCCTTATTTTTCACTATATTGAAATAGGCAGCTGACTGAATGGAATGCTGAGCGGCACAAATGGTCACACGGACATGAAACCTCATCAGTGCAAATATTGTGACAAATGTTTTGATTGGCGATCAAATTGCAAGCGACATGAACTTATACATGAAGGAGTGAAACCTTATCAGTGCAAGTACTGTGGCAACTGCTTTAGCCGGTCATCAAGTTGCAAGCAACATGAACTTGCACACAAAAGACTGAAACCTTATAAGTGCACATATTGTGATAAATGCTTCTCAAGCTCAAGAGATTTTGAGCGGCATGGACATACACACACAGGACTGAAACCTTATAAGTGCAAGTATTGTGACAAGTGCTTTAATGATTCAGCACATATCAAAGAGCATGAAATGACACACACTTGAGTTAAACCCTACCAGTGTAAGTATTGTGAAAAGTGTTTTGCCTGTCGATCAAATTGTAAACAACATGAACATTAATATACCCACACCATGGTGAAACCATATCATTGCAAGTTTTGTGATAAGGGCTTTACAGCATTCCATTATTGTAAGCAGCATGAGCTTACACACACTGGAGTTAAACCTTGCTTACCAGTGCAAGTATTCAAGTGACAAGTGCTTTAACCAGTCTACAAACTGTAAGCGACTTGAACTTCAACACACAGGGGTTAAATCTTATCTGTGCAAGTATTGTAATAAGTGCTTTAGTGATTCGTCACACTGTAAGCAGCATGAACGTACACATAGGACTGAAATCTTTTCAGTGCCTGTGCAATTATTGTGATAAATACTAGTTTATTAGGCATCATTTTGCAAGTGATGGTATTATACTCTGGCCATTGACCTGATTGGTTAATTACATCGTGATGGTATTGGTTGTCTGCCAGTTGAGCTGTGGTGTTATTGGCTATATATGAAGACTTGCAATATAATTGGTGCCTTTTGATCAGTCTATTGTCGCAGTCAAACAGTTGTCAGTCGAATTGTCAGTTGTCCAGTCATTCTCTGGTAGTTAGTTTTGCTTGATTTCATCAATAAGTCTTTTGGACAGTGCCAGTAACTGTTGACTACTACAGGTTAATAATTTATTTTGAAAAACCTGCCATTTCTCAAGTTACCTGAGATTGGGTGGAACCTCTATTCAGTGGACACCCTTAAGACCAAGGCAAGTGTCCCCTAAAAGGAGGTTTGGCTGGGGTTTGTCAATAATATTAACCAACAAATAAAATATTTTTCTTTTATTCTACCTTGGAATCTACTGTAGCCATTGCAACTTCAAGCAGCTAGATGATGTATAAAAATTCTTGATTAACTTATCTCCTCGATGTTGTGTGGTTAATTCCCACAAGTGCAGTTCATCAATTTGAGTGAGACAGTTCATGTTTTGAAAGCTGTTGCCATTGTGACTAGTAAACACTAAAACTTAACAATGATATTTGCGGTCAGTCACTTTTTGAGGCCGAAAGTGTCCCCTGAATGCAGGTTTCGGGATCCACGAAAAGTGTCCCTTCTCCTGAATAGAGGTGCCCCCTGAATGGAGGTGTCCCTTGAATATAGTCCAGTCAGTACAAACATTAACCACAAAGGACTGCAAAGAACCACAAAACGAATATACCGAAGAACGTAGGATCTATAAAGACCTGATCAGCAAAAATGATAAGTACACATATTAAATTCTGCAAGCAGAATACGGCAATGCTGATCGTACTACGTGAAAATTAACTCTGCAAGACATCAACACGGCACCGAAAAGGGCGAACAGCTGTCTATGGCTACAATCCCGCTCTATTTTGAGATCTTTCGGTGTCCTGTAGAGGGTTTACCTCGGTGTAAGAACCTGTGAACTTTTTCTTTGTTTTTGTACCTTTTGTTTTTCCAGGTTTTATTGTGTTGTCTTCTTTGTTTTCCTTGTTTTACGTCACCGGTGAGTTTAACTGGTTCTTACACCAAGGATGAGCCCCTGTTAGGGGTGGCGAATGGTACCTCGAAAAACGTGGGTCTCGGAAAATTTTGGCAGGATCTCGAAATCTCGGAAGCGTTTTTGATAAGTCTCGAAGTCTCGTTTTTGCATGGTTTGTATTTACTTTTTTGAGTCTCGAAACTTTTTACCAAAGAGTCTCGGGCTCGGATTTCTACCTAGGTTCTCGGCGTCTCGGCGAGTCTCGGATTTTACCATTCGCCACCCCTCCTGTTGATGTCTTGCAGAGTTAATTTTCACGTAGTACCATCAGCATGGTAGTATTCTGCTTGCAGAATTTAATATGTCTATAGTCCAGGTCGTCCAGTCAATCTAGGCAATTTTGAGGCTCAACATCAAACTAATTGCAACAGACTTTTTTCAAGGCCATTTATGTAAAGGTTGCATATTTAGCAATATACTAAAAATCCTTTCTGTCGAACATGTCAAATTGAGCGTTAAATATTTTGAGCTTTTAGCACAGGACACCCACGTTAGTTGAAATTATACGTTCAAACGAAAGATGCAAAAAACTGTATTTGTTACTTTTACGGAAAACACAAAGAGGAAAGTACAGCTGCTACCTAGTTTTTGCCGAGAAAAAGAAGTGTTTCTCTTCTTCAAAAACACGGTTGGCTATTGCACAGGAAGCCCATGCTCCGGTAAAAAATCTCAAAGTAACAGGGCCGGGTTGTTCGTAACCTGAGATCAGGCGTTATTTTTTTCTTTTCTTTTTTTTTGCTTCTTTGGCTTAATAGGGAGAGGGCATGATCTCAGGCTAGGTTGTTCGAAGCTGGGTTAAGATAACCCAGGGTTAGTGCGAAATTTGAACTCAGATATTGGAGCTTAAAAATCAAATTCAGTTTTGTTATCTTTGCCTACAATTTGATGATTGGATACTCTAAAAAGAATAGATAAAATTATTCGAGAGAGTGCTTTTGATAAACAGAATAAGAAACCCGGGTTAAAATTTAACCCTGGGTTAGCGCTAACCGGCTTTCGAGCAACTGGGCCCAGGGCGCTTACAAAGTAATAGACTGAACTGTTAGCAGTAAAATTACAACAAATTTAGTCGTCAGGCCTTAAATCTGAAAAATGAAAGCCGTTACTTAATCATGATTTAATAAGCGTTTACAATAAATCTTGCATAACGTTATGAATGACATATCTTTCCTTACCAATATTTCGGAAAGCACGGTCTCCCTTCTTCAGGAAGGGGGAAAAGGGTGACGCAGTGGTGAGAGCACTCACCTCCCACCAATGTGGCCTGGGTTCGAATCTCGGTGTCGACGCCATCTGTGGGTTGAGTTTGTTGTTGGTTCTCTCCTTTGCTCCGAGAGGTTTGTCTCCGGGTTCTCCTCCGGTTTTTCCTTCTCCTCAAAAACCAACACTTCCAAATTCCAATTCGATCTGGAACGCACGGATACGTTTAAACGAGTTCATATGAACTCCTATGTGCTTCGTGGGTAAACAAGCAATTTACAAATTTTTTTTTTAGGGTCTTAAATAGAGCTCTCCCCTCAGACTGTCAAAAACTCTCTCCAAATGTCAACGTAGTAGTAATATTAATAATACCTTTATTACTTTCCAAATTCTGGCTTTTCATAGTAATAATATTACAATATTCAATAAAATATGTAAAACTAAAAACAATAAGAAATCATTAAAATCATACGTTTTAACAAAATATTTACAATATATTCACAACAAAGCTTCCAAGATTCTCTTTGTAAATGACCCACAAGTTCCTTTTTGAATGATGCAAGGTTTGCTAGCTCAGTGAGCCTTTCGGGTACGGAATTCCACATAAAAAGGAGTGCAACCATTTCTTTTTTCGTTCTCATCCTTTCTTTTCCCTTGCTCTTTTCTCTTTTTTTCTTTTCCTTTTCTAGTGTGATTTGCAGGCTCATCAGAGGCAAAAAATTTGCCTCCGGCTTTTGATCTTTTCAATTTTCTTACTACCGCGAGGTTCAAAAATCCAGCTAGATAATGTTTTGGCTTTCGGTGGTTACCTATACGTTAATTTTCGTTGACGTGCCGACATCTGCAAATATACAAGTTTCATTTCCATTTTGAAGCTTTTCATTTTGTTCTTGTTAAAAGTGAATTGGAGCGGAGGGGAGTATTCTTTTACCAGTTCTTTACAATGCACAACACTGCATCGATACTGAAGGAAATATGTTTTCATTTAAGGAAAAATGTTGTTACCTTCGCCAAGAAAATAACGAAGGATAAAGGAACATTCATCGCCATGCTGATCGCATGAGAACTTTGGTTCCAGCAAACGTTTGTTTCAATGCAAGTAAACGAAATAGTATAATAGGGAAGCAGTTTATTAAGGGAAAGATTAGCTGTGGGTAGCCAAAGCAATGCATATATAAAAATATCTTGTCAAGAGTCTATGAAATGATGGGAACTCCCCACCCAGGGCATAATTTATGCACAACTCACCGCATGTTAATCTTCTTGCTGGGTTGCACAGTGTTACGTAACGCTCATCCAAAGAGAAACACAGGCTCCCCAAAAAGCGACGAGACATATGTAATAACTGCTGCTGGCTCATACTGAATTTCGCGCCTTCATTGACCAATGAAATTATTTTCAGATATATAGGATTCCAAGATGACGTTATAGAAAAAGAGGTCTTCATTTGCTGATGAACGAAAAAAACTGGTCAGGGTTCAGGGTACTTCACAAAAAAACTTACTCAAGGAGGGAATGTAAACGCCTTGAGACGATAGAGCGATTAAGTTACTTATTCATTTCACCAAGAAATGTAGGGCTGCCGCAGAAAATACAAACTGAACACACAGATACCCTAAACTTCGATCAAGGAAAAATCAAATAAACGGAGTCCTAAGCAAAATATTTACTCACTCATATTGTAAGGTATAATAATCCGAAAGGACGGTAGCGCGTGTCGCAAGAAAAAAAAAAGAAGAATCCCAGTTTTCGATCGTTTGAATGTACCTACTTCACAAAACTCGATTACAGAAAACAGTTTGTACTGTTGTAGTGATATTGAAGCAGTGGCGGATCCAGACCCTGAGATAAGAAGGGGGAGTCTCCAAAAAACTTTTTTTCGGCCCTTCGGGCCTCAGTTCGGACTAAAAATAAGAGGGAGCAGGGCCCCCCGGGTCCGTTCCCTGGATCCGCCACTGTGAAGCCATCGTCTGTTGCACACATCCAGTCACACGTAATAAACTCGATTACAGAAAATAGGAAAAGGTTAAACAGCTTGTACTGATATTGAAGCAGTGGCGGATCCAGACCCTGAGATAAAAAAGGGGGGGAGGGGGGACCGGTCTCAAAAAAAATTTTTCTCGGCCCTTCGGACCTCAGTTTGGGGTAAAAATAAGGGGGGACCCCTTCCCTGGATCCCCCCAACTGTGAAGCCATCAGTCGTCTGTTGCACACATCTAGTCGCACGTATCCTGCAGCATGGATGCAAATTTAGTACCTAATTGATGGTGATCGGTTTGGTGCGATATTTTAAATACCAGCCATTAAAACTGCCAAAATACATACTGTATTTATTCATATTCTTAACCATGTTAACACAGATTGTGTTGAATACCGTCATAGAAAAAATTCAAGCTTCGAAAACTGAGAGTGAAGACAGACGCCTGGCTAGGTAACCTGTGCAAAGTCGTCAAGACGAAACATTAAGGTGTTTCTCACACATTTATTTGGCGTCTTTTAAAACAAAACTACCCAAAATACATCAGCGATGTTGCCTCTGAGATTCTTAAGAAAAAAAAAACAATTATGAATCTTTTGCCTGAATTTTTGATTTTCCTGAAACTGGGGGCGCGATCCATTCAACCAAAATTCCAAACGGTCCGACCGGGAAAAGTGGTCCACCTCAAAAGGTGGACCCGTTTTTTCGAAACTTTTTCGGTTGGACCGAACCGATCCATTGAGGTTTGGACCGAAATTTCCGGAAATTTTGGTTGAATGGATCGCGCCCTGGGTTTCTTGCGATGAAAATTGAAAATCTTTATTACCAATTTTTTTAAATGTTTCACCGAACCTTGGCGGATTTTTAGTATGTTAAGTAGCCATCCAACAATTATATGGCGTTGAAAAATATTCTGTTACAATTAGTTTGCTGTTAACCAAAATTTCACTGGACCAATAGGGTAATAGGGGTGTCCCAAAGGAGAGGTGTCACTGTATTTTCGGTTTTGCCTTATTCAAAATATGCTTGGCAACTTTCTTCTGAAAATATGATATCAGTGTCATTAGGCTCAAGGCTACCCAACGGGAAATTTGGAGAAAAAGACACAAAAACAACATCAAAGCATGAATAAAGCTTTCTGAAGCCATTTTAAGCATTCTGGGAGATTGCTGGGGACATAGATGTATCTGTTCCTCACTCCCAGTAAGACTGGGAGATGGGGGCAAAGAAGTTTCTGACAAACAGCACATAGCAGCTATTCTAGCCAAAACCCCTCAGACACCCTGCATTGTCTATTTCCCAGCAAGACTTTCCTTCCAAGGACGATACTATTTTTTCCAAATCTCCCAGCAAGCAAAAATGTGCCCGAATAACAGATATTTTGAGGACCAAATCCATACAGGGGTCCCTGTAGGCTGCACTCAGTCTATATTTTCCACAAACTTGGAGGTATTAAGCGGAAAAAGTAAATCTGGCCACTTCGTGGTTCTTGGCAGTTTCACTGATACAGCGGATTCCACTCTGATAAAATACTTCTCTTTTCTCAATCCTCAGTGCATCGAGAATTTAACTTGAAATAACCCGAATTTTTGAAATTCGCCTTTATTTTGTGAAGCGTAAATTTCCTTAAATTAGCCTCTGTACAGCCGCCACCTCCCCTCAAACAAAATCGGGAAGGGGGCGGCTGTACACAGGCTAAATTCCCTGACAATCGGGGAAATCAAAGTGTGTGCATGATGGGGAGCGATTTTTCCTCAAACAAGTTTCCGATCGAGATTTTGCGAGAACCTGTCGTCCCGGCTTTTTTGACGAACACGCGTGGAAACAGGCTATCTCACGCGGTCCAAGATTTCCTGTCCTTTGTTTGGTTACTTGCATGGAGTCTTCACTTCTATTTAAAGTGTACCACGCATTGGAGTGATCGATCAGACGGGAGAATTTCGACCAATGGTCTGGAATCGGTTAGCCTTCCCGCAGACGTCTATGGTGGCCGAGCATTCTCACAAAAAAGATGGTCAGATTTGTGCTGCGATTTCGAAAAAGAAGAGGAAAAAAATAATTTTTCTTCAAAAATAAGAGAAAATATTTTAAAACCTTGAATAAAATTTAAAAAAAACTTAGCCAAGAAAATAAAAACAAAACAAAATAAACGCACTTGAAAAAACAAAACAAAAAAAATTAAACTAAAAAAATTATAAAACAAAAAAAGAGGAAAAACAAAAAAAAATTACGCAAAAAAATCAGAAAACAAAAAACAAAAGAAAAACAAGACAAAAATAATAAAAATAGAAAGAAAAAAAATGCAAAAGACGAAAAACAAAAAAAAAAAGTAAACCCTTAAATAACATTGCGACTCCAAAAGCATATTGAAATCAAAATCAAAATTCAATGAGAACGACTGGCCGATCATCGTTCTCATAAAAATATTGACATCGAAAATGAAAAACCTGTGAGAACGACCGGCCGTCTAATCGTCTTTTCCTCTACTTAACATAAAAATCGAGGTCGTGAAGGCCCGTTGATCACAGATATAGCGGGCTATGAGAACGCCAGGCCGTCATCAAACATCTCATTTTTCATTTCGAAATGAAAATGTTCGAAAAAAGCCGAGCGTTCTCATAGCCCGTCATATCTTTGACCAGCAGTCGTATAATTTCATGGCATACCATATGATATCATATATGAATTACCTACCAACCATGGTCACGGTCGGAGTTTACGAGTTAACGCGTCGTTCGGCACTGGATTCCTGCGCTTTTGATTCGGTGATTCAGAGGAAAAAACGAAGTGGCACAAGTATAAAGCAAGTTCGGAATGAGTTGCACGAAAAGATGTCAAACAAAAGCCCGATAACAGGCAAACGCACCGCCCAAACCAACCAAGGGAATTTGAGAGTTTTGGAGAGTACAGCGACTTGACTCTTGTGAACCTCGATCATTTTAATGCGCCAACAGCTGCAACAGACTCTATAGACAAAGATTTGGTACCTCCATCTATGCAACAAGGGTAATGAAAACATCATTTTGAGCATCTGTTGCATTTGAGGTACTTTTTTTACGTTTTTGAAAACGGTCAGTATAAAACATGGACTGCGGCCTGCGGACTGCGGACTGCGTATAAAATACGGACTAGGTATAAAACGCGGACTGGAAAATATGGGCTGGCTATAAAACACGGACTAGGTATAAAACGCGGACTGTAGACTGCGGACTGTGTATGAAATAGAAATTCTTGGTGGAGATTCTCTGAATCAAGAGCCTGACATGGTCTCGGTCTCTAACAATCATGAAAGGGGTCAGGACCCGGGGGGTACTCTCTTATATAAGCCATATACTTATTTGCCACCCTAAACGGTAGGGTTTATGGGCCGTTTTTGTTGGTCTGAAAACACTTTGCCTATTTTGGTTTGAAATCGGGTGTGGTTTTCGAGGAAACTAAGGGAGCATACATGTACGAATGTATTTATCGTTTTCAATTCTAAATGAATAAGAATGAAATAGAAATATGCGAATTTGAAATGCATTTGAAGAATTTTTTGTTTGTGCTCTAGAGAGAATGATCTACTGTTGTGCTCTAATCTATAAATTTATGATGATGACATAATTTCTGCCTAATCAGGGCTAGCCTGTTCCAGGCTCCGAGATAGTTGGGTCCGTTAAATTGAGAAAGCGCGAAAATAAAATGAGAGGAAACTGGGTAGTCTCCTCTTTATTTGAGAGTCTGGAACAGGCTAAATCAGGTCAGGTCTGAAAATGGGTATGGATTTTAGAGATCAGGTCTGAAAACGGGTGTGGAAAATTGCATTTTTTATTCTGAAACAGGGTAAGGATTTAGAGAACCAGGAGGCATTACCCCACCAAAAAATTCCTAGCAGTACCCCCTTCCGGGGTTCAGGAGCAGGGTGTAAATCATGTCATCATAATCATCGCGTAGCATGTAACGTTGGGTTGGATGATTCATTTCAGTTATTATTCATGTACAGTATAGATGAGTAATCCCTCCCCCCTAAATACGGCCTTTTTACCTCGCAGAATGCCCCTATATTGACCGTCTCATCTGAGTTCTTCATTTCCTCATATTCCCAAAAAAACGCAATAGAGGCATCTTTAGGAATTTTTACTCTGACTCGGCTAACACCAATACTATTCTTTTTTATTTGGTGCTTCTCTGATTTTTTCTCTTCAAACTCCTTCTTTTAATAAAATTCAGAGTTTAATTTCAGTTGCCTTGAATAGTGGCATAACCTAGCTTCCTTGTCCGTGCAGTATGCTTTCCTTCTCCACATGAGGAGAATATAGACTGCGTGACCGGCTTACAGAATGTTTTTGTGTGAGGCAGGGAGCTGGAACTACTGTTTTATGCAAGCCCGCTTTCCGTGTCTCTCATTTTTACCTTTCTAAGGCTGTTTTTATTTACATAGTTCGTAGTCCACATTTTATACCCAGTCCGCAGCCCACAGTCCATGTTTTATACTGACTGTTTCTGAAAATATGCCCCGTCAGCATATCCAACTTTGCCCCCCCCCCCCCCCCCACATACACACACCCCTTCGCCTTCACTGCCACCTCTGAATGAAATTGTGGGCTCCAAATTCATTTTGAGGCAGAGGTCCACTTTCACGTGTTGTAACTGTTTAATTACATATGCTTTGAAGTTGTCAGCAACTGCACTGATCTGGCTACAAAATGTTAACCAACACCATCTTAGACATCTTAGAATTGTTAGTGGCAAATCAGTCAAATGAAATGATCATGTTTAGCTTGATTTCTTTGGAAGTTTCCTCAAGTCAGTAATATTGAAGGTCCTAAATTTTGTTACAGTGTTGAGTTGAGTTAAGATTGATCCTCTTGAAAGACAATGGTTTGACATTTTAATTAATGGTTATCACAGCAGTTTTTATAGGTGCTGTTTGGTTAAAATCAGTTATTATATACATGTACTTGGTATATATACATGTACCTGTTAAATAAAGTGTTTCTTCCTTTTATTGGTATCAGTAACTAGCCTTTTGGTGCATCCTTTCAGTGAGGTTGCTGAAATATTAGCAATGTGTTATGCCACATCCCCCATACTCCCCCATGTGAAGTCAGGGAAAATTCTGAGAGGTATTGTGTCTTAACTTTTCAGTTCTAAATATGAATCAGGATCAGTAGTGAAATAGGAGTCAAAGGGATATCAATATTTTCTTGAACAGTAAAATGTAAGTTTAATGTTGAATATCATAATGAGCCTTTAAGGAGAGCTAGATCTCACCAGCATCCCTGGGTTTAACATTTTCCACTTCCGGTTTTTCACATTCACATTCTTCTCTAGCTTCAGGTGGTAAAAAAATCATTTCCTCCTGTAGAACACCTGATAATTCAGCAGCTTTATCAAGACAGACAAATAAATGTACACAGTGAACTGTCTTTTATAAATTATGGACACCTGTTATGTAATCAATAAACAGTTTTGTTACCAATGATATTTGGGACCATTAAAAGTTTTGTGGGTTCATTATTTTCGTTTCTTCAGCAGCAATAGCTCATAATAAAGAAATACATACAAAACATTGAAAAACTCGTACCAGTAAAGTAAAGTACCGGTCGCACCCCTACGCCGTTTCTTCTTGCCAACATTTCCACGGCGTTCGAGTCCTTTTTGGGTCAACTAGCCCCATACCATCGTGTACTAGACTGCGTAGTACAGCTAGATTGTGCTGTCAGACCCACCAGGTGCCCTGTACCTTCCACGTCTTTAATATCAGTGTCGTTTTTGACGTAATGAATGCCGAAAAACTCCGTTCTCCTCGACTAACGAAGTCCAAAATCTCTCTTCGCCTGAGATTTCACTTAAGAAACATGTCAAAAATAGGGAAGATATAGCGGTTCATTCAACCTCCATGGTATGAACTACACGTTTGCAAACCATATAGTCATGCAAATCCTAGGGTCACTCACTGAGGCCTGTTACATCCTTTCGCGCAAAAGTAGCCGTTTTAGGAGAAAGCAAGAGTTTCAAGAGCGGGAACAAAAGGCAAAGGGCGTTACAGTGACTGCGGCAGATACTTCATATATATGAAGTATCTACCGACTGGACTTATAGGACCGCTGGTCAAAGATATGACGGGCTATGAGAACGCTCGGCTTTTATCGAACATTTTCATTTCGAAATGAAAAATGAGATGTTTGATGACGGCCTGGCGTTCTCATAGCCCGCTATATCTGTGATCAACGGACCTTCACTACCTGGATTTTTATGTTAAGTAGAGAAAAAGACGATTAGACGGCCGGTCGTTCTCACAGGTTTTTCATTTTCGATGTCAATATTTTTATGAGAACGATGATCGGCCGGTCGTTCTCATTGAATTTTGATTTTGATTTCAATATGCTTTTGGAGTCGCAATGTTATATAAGGGTTTACTTTTTTTGTTTTGTTTTTCGTCTTTTGCATTTTTTTTTCTATTTTTATTATTTTTGTCTTGTTTTTCTTTTGTTTTTTGTTTTCTGATTTTTTTTCGTAATTTTTTTTGTTTTATAATTTTTTTAGTTTAATTTTTTTGTTTTGTTTTTTCAAGTGCGTTTATTTTGTTTTGTTTTTATTTTCTTGGCTAACTTTTTTAAAAATGTTATTTAAGGTTTTAAAATATTTTCTCTTATTTTTGAAGAAAAATTATGTTTTTCCTCTTCTTTTTCGAAATCGCATCACAAATCTGACCATCTTTTTTGTGAGAATGCTCGGCCACCATAGAGGTCCTTTGGGGTTCGTTCGTCACGCATTCATTTCTCCGTGGGGGCGAAATTAATGCGTGACGAACGAACCCCAAAGGACGTCTGCGGGGAGGCTAGGAATCGGGCCGTCTTTCAGCTTTTGTGTACGTTCATTTGCGAGCGTTTTCTTAGTATTTGTAATATAAACAATCCTCAGTGTCCCTCTAAGACTTTCCAAAGAAAAGGCTTGTATAGGTTTTAGCCTACGTGACCCGTGTTGTTCACCTTTCATTGTTACATGTACATTATCCTTCTCAAATTTGAACTCGACTTCTAGGCAAGTTTACGTGTACGTATGCATGTATCAATATTTCCACATGTAACCCAGCCGCCGTTTCATCAAAAGAATAATAAATAATAAATAAATAAATAATTCCAGGGCAAATATATACGTACGTCATCGTTCAGCCTGACACGTTTCTTTCGACGTCACTGGTTAGTTTCAAGAGATTAATTTCCGCTTCCGCCTTGAAAAGAGACATGCAGCCTAATAAAGAAAATCAGAGCTGATAGAAAGGCCCCCTAAAACGATTTTTCTACACTGTTCAAGGCTTCATATGAAAGCACTGAACTCATACGCCAAATCTTGGTTGCATACTTATTTTGTTACACAGATTTAATTGTTTTTCCGAACTTTTGCAATAAAAAATATATACTAAGTTGTCTGTTTTGTTTACTATAAAGAGCGTCTATGCAGCAAATTAGTTTCATTCCAGACAGGCAAGATGGCACGTTTGGAACGTGCTTTTATGGATCATGCAATGATAGTTATTTTCAATTATTAATGGCTTAATAGCCAAGAGGCTTTTATGAGAATAACCGCTTTCGATTGGTCAATGTAAATCACGTGAGAGCCAGACACTTCGAACCGTCCACAAGCTCACAAGAGTACCGCAGATTTAACAGTTTCTATCATTTTTTTTCGCTTGCTAAATAAAATTTTCGCGGGCAATGCGAAGTGTGACCACGTGGGACAGAATGCTTAACTTGTTAGAATATTTATTATTAATTCCGTCTCATCTCAGGACTGATTTTTTCATATTCAAAGTATAATAAATAAAATAAATAGACGCTAAACAGACGCTGGTTTAATGATTTCTTATGTCTGATTTTACGAGGAACGTCTCCAAAATTGAAACGCAGGCGAATTGATTCTTACCCTGGGTGCCAGAGGTATTTTTTCCTGTTGTTTGCAGCGAAAATTGAGCGGCGAAGCAGCGATCGTGACGAGCGGGAAATTACCCAGGGTAATTAATTCTGTGTCAGACAGGAAACATTACGTTTTAGAACGTGCAAGGACTGTTCACAAGCTAAATATTAAATCATATAATAATTATTTTAATCCATTAATGGATTAATTTTTAAAGTAGTAGTAAACAATAATAATTTTAAGACAAAAAAAGTTTCTGATTGGTTGAGTTTGATCACGTGACTAACTAACATGTTTCAAAGTCGTGCCGAGGAGTCCGCTGCCGATAAAAGAAGAATAACCCGGCATGGCGTACACGGCTCCCGGCGGAAAGAAACGAGTTTGCTACTATTACGATGGTAAGCGTCACATTTACTCTTAACATCACTTAAACTAGCTGATAAATAACTTAAGTCGAGTTTTGCGAAGTTTCAAGACTTCTCTTGGCGTTTAAGTTGGCAAATTTTGTCTTCATGGTTTTACCATCTTTTTCGTGTTCCAAACAAAGGTGACATTGGGAACTACTATTACGGTCAAGGCCACCCGATGAAGCCGCATCGTATTCGAATGACCCACAACTTACTTTTGAACTATGGCTTGTACAGGAAGATGGAAATCTACGTAAGTATATGTGCTGGTACCCTTTGTTTTTTGAGAAGAAATAATTCTAAGTTGATTAGGTTGTCAAAATTATTCCTTCCATGCATTGAAATGAACATCTTCACGCTATTTTTTCTTCTTCTCTTAAATTCAGCGCCCTCACAAAGCAAATCTGGACGAGATGACTAAATACCATTCAGATGATTACATCAAGTTTCTCAAGACCATAAGGCCTGATAATATGTCTGAGTACACCAAACAAATGCAAAGATGTGAGTATGGAAGAAATTAAAATATGACTAGCATGCGGTTTCCCATTCATTCTTCCACTCACTTTTCGATAGGAGAACGGAAATTGTTTGTCCAGGTTTTTGTTAGGGACGATTTCACGAAAATTGTGTTCAGCTTTACATGATATGCCATCGTAAATTTATCTATGGAGGCTAAATCTGGGGAAAGGTGGAGACTGTAATAATGAAATAGTCTTCCAATTTTATTAAAATGTCTCCATTGCCTTGTAATGCATATATTGATATTGTATGGTCTTTGATCATTGGTTACCCATTAATTACAGAATAGCGTAAGAGGAAATTTTGAATCAAACTAGGTTAATTGCTGGTTTTAAGTATATATGTAGAACAGATTTTACCTACATAATTTATCTTGTGGTTCAGTTTATTAGTGGTTCAAATTTTATTTTCTCTTTATTTTAGGTATAGCAATGAATGATACAAAATCAAATGGAAAAAATTTCAACCGTAAATAAAACTGAACCACAACATACACTTTATGTATTGGAATAAAGTAAAAGTATAACATCACAAATATTAGAATTTGTGAAATTATGGGATTTGTTGAGACTACCTGAGAGAGAAAGACTGAAACAAGCCTCCTTGCCAGAAGTTAGGGTATCTGTGATTGATGGTGTAATATTGGTACTACTGTGATCTGATGCGTGACCCAGTACAAATCCTTCTACTTTTGACTTGGATCGAAGTGTTATGATCCAGGTTTATATATTGAGAAGCATTTTTTGTATGGAATGATGCTAATAACACACCCAAAACTGAAGGAAATACTGGTTTTTGGCAAGGAGTTATTTTTTTCTTGATCTTTCTAACTGATCCTGTCATTTCACAAATGTAGTTTTTATGACATCATAACTTCTTTACTTTTTGTAAAAGGTGAAACTATTTGCAGTGTACTCATCATCTCTTTTCACTCTAAGTATTATGTCAATGATAAAGTGAAGGTATTTTATTTTGTTGTTTCCATTTTCAGCTTCACCTTTATTCAGAAAAGAAAAAAAATAGTTTTACATTCAATTGGCCTACTTGTACCTAATCAAGGCGGTCCAGAATTTAAGATATTAACTGAAGGAAATATTTATTAAATTCCAATAGTTTTTATCACTATCATATAGTTTCGTTATCACAACTAGTGAAAGTAAAGATGAAATTGATAGAAAGTGGGAATTTTATTTGTCCAGCTTTTTAAATGTCTTGTGTTGTTGTTTTAGTTAATGTTGGAGAGGACTGTCCTGTTTTTGATGGCTTGTTTGAGTTTTGCCAGCTCTCAACGGGTGGCTCTATAGGTAAGCAGCAGATTATGTGATCAATAATTTTAAGGTAAATAATGCTGCTGGAGTCTTTCTTGAGGTGTCAATACTTTTTGCTCTCTTTTTGTAGCTGGAGCAGTGAAACTCAATAAACAACAAACAGACGTTGCCATCAACTGGGCTGGTGGCTTGCATCATGCTAAAAAATCAGAGGCATCGGGATTTTGTTATGTTAATGACATTGTTCTGGCTATTTTAGAGCTCCTCAAGTAAGTAGCTTTGTATTTACTTTCCTGTCTTTTTCTCTGATTTTACATTTATTTCTATTGCATTTCTGTTTTCCATTTTCGAGTCTCTAAAGTAAGCCATAGTAACAGAAACAGAAGCAGAAAGTTTGAGCAGATCACAAAGTACTTTTATCCCCAGACAGCACAAACAAAAGGTGGAAATGATAAGTTTTTTTTCTCCAGATATGATTCTGCATCTATCATTAATTTTGCGTGGAGGTAAACCAAAATGACAGAAATAAAAAAATAGGTGGAAAGGTTTAGCTGAATATGCAAAGTGTACAAACATTTAGTCAACCATTTCTACCTGGTCAACTCTCTCATAATGAAAAATGCTATTAGGCAGACATTTCCCTGAAGTGGACTCCTAGAGATTGTCCCTGCCACTGGTCATTTATGTTGCTTTCTATGTGTTGGACACGTATCTAAGATTGCCACTTAATACTGGTGACAATGGTTTCTGTCTGACTGTACAGCTTTATATGTAGCTTAGGATGTGTAGGTTTGGTTTTTGTAAAAAAAAAAATACGAGGCCAAAAGATATTGGTTTAGTCAACCTTGCTGTCAGATCAGAGTTCCAAGATATGGTACTTGTTGTATTGCACATCAATGTTAATACTCAGTTGTAATATTATTTGTGTGTTCAAATCATATATTGCATGACAACGTTTTTTAATTTATTGTGTTAGGTACCATCAACGAGTTTTGTACATTGATATTGACATTCACCATGGTGATGGAGTTGAGGAGGCATTTTACACCACTGACCGTGTCATGACAGTTTCATTTCATAAATATGGGGAATATTTCCCTGGCACGGGTGATCTTAGGGTGAGTGTGTCTGAAGCTAGGGACTTCAATTCTACATTTTGTACTTCTTATTTGGTTGTTCTATATTCTACTTGTCTTCTCTTAGCTGAATAAGGACTTTATGTGCTACACGTCTTTCAATTAACCAATTTATTATTGTAAAAGAATGACTTTGGTGCAGGTGATTACATGAACTATTTTATTGTTTTAAAGTGTTTTTGCCATGTGTCTATCACATTTTGTTTTTTTAGTGACATTGTAGTCTACTGTGAATAATAATCTTTTCAATCCTTCCAAGTGTTTGAAGACATTGGTGAAAGGATAAATAGCCACATATTATGGGTTAACACATGCAAACAAAGGCTGTTGTAAATTCTTCTGAGATCACCAATTCTTCTCTGTTACTTTTAAAAATATATATGATATCTGTGAGAAATTACAGGATTGTTATTTATTCACAGGATATTGGTGCTGGAAAAGGCAAATATTATGCTGTGAACTTTCCCCTGAGAGATGGAATTGATGATGACTCTTATGAGCAAATCTTTAATCCTGTAAGAATCAGTTAAAATGTTTTTGTGTCATAGAAAGATAATATTCCCCTAGATGTTAATAATAATGTTGTTTAAATGACTTTTTTGCAATGATACAGTGGTTAGCTATTTGTAAAGTTCAATACCTTTAAGTTTTAATCCATCTTCCTTCAGTTGGTGTTGTCTATCAAAGGGTTTGGTATACTTTCTAACTAGTTGACGGATTGTTAGTGGATACTGGTCTCTGTCCATATGAGGAATTTGTTTTGTGTTTGCCTTTTGATTTCTCCCTTGCCATGCTGTTTCAGATCAGCACTGCTATGGCTGTCATTACTCTTTCAATAATGTATTGTCTATGAAGGTGGTATATACATGTACTTGTGTATAACTAGCTTGTGCTGATATATATTACCTTGTTATTATGGAATGTATCAATAATTTCTACTATCAACCAATTTGAGCCTTCAGTTCAGTGACAAATTATATTTTTTTATCAAATATCTGTACTTGATGCTTCTGAGATTTTGTGCTTTTCATTGAACTACAAATATTATCATTTTATCTCTCAGGTTATTTCCAAGGTAATGGAAGTATACAAACCAAATGCTGTTGTTCTTCAGTGTGGAGCTGACTCTCTTGCAGGAGACAGATTGGGATGTTTCAACCTGTCTCTTAAAGGTACAAACTCCAAATTCATACAGTTATGGAAACAGTTTATTAGTTTATTTTATTATATAGACACGAGTGTTTTACTGGAAAATATACCACTTGTAAAATTCATTAAAACTACATCCGGGACCTGAGTGGTTTATTTTCCATAATCTCACACGTGAGTTTTTCGATGATGTAATTTTAGTAATTTCCCTGTATTATTTTATCGACGTCTTTTAGTCTATATAATAAAAAGAACATTAAACGGCGGCTTGAAGATATGAGTTTTATTTTCTCGTGGCAAAAACAATATTTTACTCACGTGCTGCGCTCGTTCGTAAAATATTGTTTTGCCACTCAAAAATAAAATTCATATCTTCGCGCCACCGTGTAATATCCTCTATATATTTAATGTGAAACTCAGGAAACTGTGAACTCCAGAAATATTTCTGGAATTATAATAAATTGTGTTGCAAGAAAAACGCTAATCAGGGATTAGAACACTAAAATACAAGCAGCCACGGAAATTAGTTTGTGATTTTGCAGCTTGCTTTGCTGT
The DNA here is from genome assembly GCA_038088405.1 of Porites divaricata. Taxonomy (NCBI): domain Eukaryota; kingdom Metazoa; phylum Cnidaria; class Anthozoa; order Scleractinia; family Poritidae; genus Porites; species Porites divaricata. Next base: position 28,346,489 of record JBBMOI010000001.1, on the reverse strand, counting down.
AAAGGATCACTACACAATAAAAATTCCTGAAATATTTCAGGTGTCGGCAGTTTTCAGAGTTTGACAGGAAATTAAAATAACAATAACTCTTCACGAAAACTACTCACCAGACAGTTCACTTTAAAATATTGCTCTCCTCTCTGACACTGTTTCCCCCCACCCCTCATTGTTATTAGTTTTGGGGGGTGCTTGAGTCTTTCCTTCTTGGAAGTCAATATTAAAGAGCAAGCAAGCGTTATTTGTAACATTAAAACTACAAATAAATATCAGTTACGATGAAAAAAAATTATGGGATTAAAAGGCTCAGAAGATAGTAGTTGTACATGTAAGTTGTACGATTAATTATTTTTTGAGCAAACATAAGACTGTTGGTTTACTTACAACATGAGAAATTACAGTGTGGTTATACTAAACGATGAAGTTAGCTCAACTTGAAACAGGGTTGGTCATTAAATGAAGTTTATTTGGAGTTTATTGTACTGTGGCTCAAACAGATTTACCATCATTCTGTTAGAAGAGGTTGACATGTTTGAGGTTGTGTTCATGATTTCCCTTTGAAAATGTAGTAACAAATGATAATGATATTGATGTGGTGGTAAAATGCTGAGGCATTGCTTAGGGCAATTCCTTATGTGACATCAAAAGGCCCGAGTGCAGGGTATGTTTAGTCTTAAGGGGCAACTCCACTTAATCTTTTATTCAACTGGTGCACCTTATTACAACCATGTTAAATCTAAGTTATTTCTTCATCCTAGGACATGCGCAGTGCGTTAACTTTGTCAAGAAGTTCAATCTTCCACTGCTTGTTCTTGGAGGTGGTGGGTACACTATCAGAAATGTTGCCAGATGCTGGACATTTGAAACAGCAGTTGCGCTGGACTCAGATATTGCAAATGGTATGGATGTTGTTTATTTAAAGGGATTTTGCACTGCTTATTAAGTCCCAAAGTTTACCTTCTAACAAGACTGGGTGAAAAAAGGATGAGGCACTTGACAAGAGGAATATGAACGAATAACAGATTGTCAGTTTGAATTCATGACAGATTATTGTTCAAATCTGCTTCTAGGTATTTCTAAATGCGCTTGCAAATTCTTTTTTGTTTGTTTGTTTGTTACACTGACCATTGCAATGAGATAAAAAGTAAATCCTTCCCTTTTTTGTCATTGTGAAGATAGACATTTAATATGTACATGTAGTTCTAACCTCTTGAGTCTATGGACAGAATCCTATGATGCAGGTACTGTAATTATCAGAGGTTTACTGGTATAATGTTATTGATTTGCTTATTTTATCTTATCTTTTCTTTAGAACTTCCATACAATGACTATTTTGAGTATTTTGGCCCAGACTTCAAGCTGCACATTAGTCCATCTAACATGGCCAACCAAAACACAAATGACTATCTGGAAAAAATCAAGTAAGAGCTAACAATACTTTTATTTCTAAATTGACTCTTCATATTAGTACCTTGTTAATTGGTAATATTTATGTCTCCCTAATGAAAAAGACTTTAAATTAAATAATAAAGAAAGGTGGTAAATTTTAAGATTGGTAATTGAATGTGAAATGTAAATCCTGTCAGTTTTTCACTCCCAGGACTTCTTTGTTTTGTACTCTGAAATGTTATCCATTTCCTTGCCCCACACCCCATTGGGTGGGGCACGTTGGGGGGTAGGGCAAAGAGACATGATATTTCAGACTATCTTGTGTTGTTTAGTTAATCGGGTTTTATTACTGTTATCGTAGGCAAAGATTGTTTGAGAATCTCCGTATGTTGCCACATGCACCAGGAGTTCAGATGCACCGTAAGTAAACAATACCATGTGTACTCTGAAGGCACTTTAATTTATAATTTATTTACCAATTAGGTCTTTTGCTCAATACTGAGCATTTTAGACCACTTTACACTTCAAAGGTATTTACACCTTATTTCAATAGTGAGATATAAAAAAGACAAATACAGATGAGAAGTACCGGTACCTAGATTGTCATATCCAATTTTGAATGGTGAACTCCAAAACTACCAATTATACCCTTGGAGAGCATGCCATTTCAGTCAATTTGAAATAACCTAGATAGCGTACATTCTTGATAATTATTAATTCCTATTATGTAGGTCGTTTTTAGCCTTCTTAAATGTTTGATGATACCCTGTTATACTGTGTCATTTTGTTAGCTATTCCTGATGATGCACCTGCATTGGAAGAAAGTGATAATGAAGATGAATACATGGAACCTGACAAAAGGATTGGCAGTGAGTAGAACACATAATTACAATAATCAACAGTTGGTTAGCTAAATTGGTTGGGTGATGGGCTTAGGTTCAATTCTCAGACAGGCCTACACTCAGGGCCTTAAAGTTACTGAGGTGAAGGTGCTGACTTTGTTTCACATGTAACCTGCAAGCTGGCTCATTTGTGTAAGTTCTGTCGCCAAACGTTTTCCTGAACTCACACAATTAATCTTGCTGGCAGGCAATTTCATGTGCATATAGACTGTTCAGTGTTCTCGGATGGGGAGAACAACAACAACAAAAAGAAAATGTAGGCGCCATCTCAAAAAACTTTCAATAATCTGTCTCATAAATAAGTGCCTCCTCCTGTTTCCTCTTCTAATGAGTAGCTGGAAAAGAAACACCTGGGAACTTTTTAGAGAGATTTTGGTATCCATTCCCTTGCAATCTCCTTTCTTTGCATTTCAAAATAAATGGTGACTACCAGGCTAAGATACTTGCCTTTCTCAGTTCTTCTGGTTTCTTGTTGTGTTGTCCCTAACCTGTCCCTACGGATTCTTGTTCGTTAGTCCTTAACTGACCATCCCCTTTGTTTGCTTTTTCTTTGCAGTTCGTGATTCAGACAAACACATCTCAAATCCTGAGGAATACTCTGACTCAGAAGATGAAGGAGACAACAGAAGGGATAACCACGTGGCCAAAGAAAGCAGGCGAAAAAAACGAAAAACAACAGCAACACCAGTCGAGAAAATGGTGACAAATGGTGTTGAAAATACTGAAGAAACAAAACCACCAAAAATGGTGAAAGAATCCAACCCCAGCACCTCCCCTGTGGAGGAGAAAGATAAAGCCAAGAGCTCAACTGAGGGGGCCCCAAAGGAGGGTTCACCACAGACTGTAGCTAACGTGACTACAGAGATAACAACAGAACCTACACCTGAACAGGAGGCAAGCAGAAAAAGGTAACATACCCGCCTTGCTGTAGTCATCTTCAGAGTCAAAGTGACTTTTAGGGACCATGTCACGCTTTTGCTATCTACAGGTATTAAAAAAGTTTGGAACTTTTTTCGCATCGATTTAATTCCAAAAATAATGGGTCCAGTTTTGTTATTTAAGACTGAAAGTGTTTCCTGTTGTCTGTTGCAACTGATGGCAAGGATCTGAGGCAGGCCTTGCCTAGTCCCTAGGCCTCATTATTCCGCGCGGCCAAAGCGTTTCGGGTCACGTGGTCCTCGAATACGTCACTGACGGGAATTGACCGAAAGCGACTGAGAAAATGCCGTACAGGGACTTGGCAAAGACAGGCCCAGCTTTTCAAGTTTTAATGCTATGCCTCACTAAATAAATTATTATGGTGAGTGCTTCCTGATGAAAGTGGTTTGATATCTTGCGTATACTTGTACCTCAACGGGAACATTTTCTGTTTGGGTAAAGACACTAAGTAGTGACTTCAGGGTAGAATTGATCATCACGAGCATCATCCTCGTCACCCAATAGACCTTTTCGACCTTTTCACAGTTTTTTTTTTTCAACTTTTGACATGGACAAGTTCGGGAAGATCCGTCGACACCACTGAAAACTGCGCCGTAAGAATGGTGAAATTGCAAAGGTTTGAAAGTGATTCGTTGAAAACTAATGAAGATACAGCTCCTTAAAATCGCAAAATTTTACAGACGTTTGTATGGTGGGGGGAACAAACTTGCCCCCACTATACAAATGTCTGTAAATTTTCGCAACTTTGCGGAGCTTTGTCTTCTATCTCTAAACACGTATCACTTTCAAAACTGGAAATGTTGTAAATTTTAAGGCGCTCTTTTCAATGGTGTCGATGGATTTTCCTTAACTGGTCCACATAAAAAGTTCAAAAACTGTGAAAAGTTCTATTAAGTTTATCTTACCTGATTGGTCAGTTAGGTGTTGGTCGCGATGTTATCGTTCGTCCGTCCTTTCCAGAATTTTACAAAAGGAATTGGCACATCTTTCTTGAATTTTTAATTCGAAGAAACACTTTGTTTGTTTGTTCTCTGTATTTAGCCCCGAAGGTGCCGAAGAATCAGTACCAAGTAAAGGAGAGAAAGAAGAACCAATGGATGTCCAGGAATCTGAGACTCCCCCTACCAATGAGTGAGTATTGGAATAACAATAGATAACTCGTTATTTCTAGTTTTATTTTATTATTACGTCTTAAGGCCATAGACTAGTCCAAACAGAAAATTAATTAAATTTTGGCCAGGTGGGTGAAAATAGATGTACATGTATGTGAAAATAATATGTTACCAGCATAAACAACAAGAAAGTTTGACAGTGTCCTCTTCTTTATCGTAGTAGTTATTCCTGTTCATTTTTAAAATAGGAGTTTATTTCTTCGGATAGCAGATCTAGTTTAAAATAGTCCTAAGCCGAGTTTTCTTTGTCAAAAAGGGGAGCAATGAAATTGAATCTATGCGAACCAATTTTCTGCGCAACGCGGACAAGTTGTTCCGCAAATCTGCATTAACTCAACCAGGGTAAAACCGGGTAAAATATATAAGTAACTGCCCGTTTTTACTTTCTTTTTGATTTAGTGATACTTCCTCGAACACAGAGAAGCCGGCTACTGCAAGTTCAGGTGAATTTTTGCTTTTGTGTTTGCTTGTGTATTTTCTTAGAATTAGTTATCAGATCGGCTATCCATCTAGATTGGTCTATTTCTTAAATTTGCCCAGCAGGATTTAGACTACGAGTAGTCCCCCATTTTTCCTCAGGGATAGTAGAGCGAGCGAAACGCGAGCGCGCGTAAAAATCACCCCACGCGAGAAAAGTCGCCTTTGCTCGCGTGGGGTGATTTTCACGCGCGTTCGCGTTTCGCTCGCTCTACTATCCCTGAGGAAAACTGGGGGACTACTCGCTTCCTTAGACTTCCCAAAAGTCCGTCAAGGCTGGTTCATCTGTCTTTAACGCTCAAAAAAGTTGACCTGTTACAGTCAACTCAGGTCAAGCGTTCCCCCAAGATTTCATTAATGAATTTATTATTTGAGGGTTGAACCGTTGATGGTTGTAGATTTCAGATTCGTCTATGCATTCTTGCATGCGTAATGAGCCATGAATTCTCACGCGATTCAGTGACGAAATTTTCCTGAATTTGCTGTAAATGTCTTCTAGGTAATTTAATCCATTGAAAGATTTTCAGTCTGACCAAATACAGAGAAGTTCTCGTAAAGTATTCACTGCTCATTACGCTTGTAGGAATGTCGATTTGAATGTGACACTAGTTTCGGAACGACCAACAGATTCATTTTTTAAACAAGAAGACGCCGGAAGGCGTTTTACGCGGGATGTGTTGGTGTAAGAAAGAATTACCGGTTTGTTGAATGGCAATGGAAAGTTGAGTAGTGTCTGCAACAAATGTGTGCAGGAGAGATGGAGATGTTCTGTTAAGGACCAATACACTAGAAGATGAGTTACACACAATGGTTCCTTTGCTACTCAAAACAAAACTTACATCAATATTACCACCATATATGTTAGGAGTATGGCGTAGTTCACTAAAATTTGCATTCCTTTACTTATGTCCTCAAAATATGCTCTTCCACACTCAACAATAGCATGTTAAGTATCATACTTCCGATAACTACAGGGCTGCAAGGCTGTGCTCTAGGGAACATTTCAGGGAGCCTTTCGGTCTCCCTAAGCATTTTTAGCTGGGGTGCCCGGGCCTCCAAGTTGGTCACCCAAATTAATAAATCGATGAGCTGTTAGTTAGTTATTAAAAGTTAAACAAACTATTTTCTTAACAAGTCAAGCACAATTTTGTGAATTTTTTTTTTCGTGAAAAATCACATCCCTTTGACCTCCTGAGCGTGCGAAAAAAAACCCGCATGTTGTCATATGAAAGTAAGTTTTTGCGCCAAATGAGAAACATGGGCAACGCCGCCGAATATTTCATGTTTTTTAAATGGAAAAGTAAGATTCTGGTCTGTTTATGTATTTTTTATAAAAAAAATTGGGGGTCAAAAAGAAGGGCACTATTCTTTTTACAAATAATCATTTTGATTTAGGTTGAAAAGAAAATTCCCTTATTAAGATTGACTGAGATCCCGTGGAGCTTTTCAGGAAAACTGTTATGATTTCAACGAAACCGCGGCGCCCTCGAGGGGGTTACTTGGGTTAATTTTTGCTGGGTATGTGCCGCTAGCCTCTCAGAGCCCCTACCCCATTATAGTCTATTCTCTGGCCAATTGTAGACCCCATATTAGTCACTCTTGGGCAAAAATGTCAATCCTTTAAATAGGTCCAGTCAAAAAATGAATTGACTCATTTTTTAATAAATTGAATGAAGAACATTTACAAATATTCTGGTACGTTTGCTAACCGTTAATGTGAACAACCCTCTACCCCAAAAAATCCGAAAATGTGCGACCCCACTCTAATAACTCTTTTGAAAATGCAACCCCGTTTTTGTCAGTCCAGTCGTGAAAATGCGACCCCATCCAGCGGCACAGCCCTATTAGCCTCTTATAAAGAAGTGCCCCCCCCCCCCCCCGGGCCGCCCCAAAACTATTATTCCTTTTGAATAGATCATCTTGTTGTAAAGTTGTCGTTTAACCGCAGAACGGAAGTATTTTCTTTCTATATTATCTGTGAAATGTTCAGGACAAATGTGGATTCGGTTAGCTTTTGCGTATTTATTTTTATTACGCGATACGTAATGCCTTGTCACGACACGAAAGACAGTGCGGGATTTTATAGATTTATACCCGATTCTAGAACAATCACAATAACAGTTGTCTCTTTTCTTTTTTATACATCGTATTTTACTGGAATAACAATCTTAGTTATGTTTTAGCCTCGCAGACACAGCAGTGAAAAAAGGTAAAAATATTAAAAATTAACACTCCCGTGTTTATTCAGCGATGTTTCAAAATACAAAACTATTGTTTTGCGTCGCCGCCCGTCCTTTACGCCTGTCAAAGCAAAAGTAACAGTTTCTTCTGAAAAACTAACTAATGAACAATCCTAATTTGAAGCAAAAATTTCAATGTTATGAAAAGTTGTTACTATCGAAAATTGTGTAGCTTGTCACGTTCATATAGTCAAGGGATTATGTTACATGTGAATTCACGTGAAACGACCTTTGAACACCAACGCGTGCCCGCTGCCCGATTCAACAACATTTTCTTAAAGCTTTTTGATAGATATGCTACTTATTGCTACCTACAAGTCGACCACAAGAGTTTCTTAGCGAGCGGAGCGTTCTTTTTAGGCCGCGAAGCCACCGAGCGAGCTACGATTTCGCAAGGAATAAATTCTAGACATTCTTAGCTTTTTGACTATAAACCAACAGAAACAAGAAACCAACACCAGCAAGTCGGCTGTGCCACCTAGACAATATTTTCAGTCGCCCGAGGCCAAGTCTCGCGCCGTTAGATCTAGAGCACAGCCTTGAGTCCTCGTCCTCCTCTAAGGCTGTAATCTTAGTTTCCCTTTGCTCACGCAGTATCTTTTTTCGGCTTGTGCAATCCAACCTGACTTGCACGTGATTCGAAGTTGCAGCCAATAAAAATCACACAATTTTTTCGGGACGGGTTCGGGATACGGGAAAGTTAAAAAGCGAGACAATTTTTGACTCCTAAGGAATGTGCTACCGAATTTAAGACGCTGGCTGACTACGTCATCCCGCGTAATAATCAATTCATCAATAGAATCTTGGGGGGTATGCTTGACTTGCCTTGACTGCAATAAATTGAGCTCTCTCTTGGTTGTGTTCATGTGTCTGGGACTCCCTCGAATCGGGCCCAGAAATAGCCGAGATAGCTTCCCGGTGGGCTAAGCAAACGACTCTTTCCAGTCGGTCCACGGCACTTAGGCCCGGTTCAGACGCCGAACTTTTCATGAGCCGAACCTAATTCGAATTAAGGCCGACCCAAATTATTAAGACCGGCTGAATTGATTCAGACGCCGATCTTAATTGCAGCTGGACCAAGTTGAAAACGCGAAAAATGCTCATTTCGGTCAAACTGCTTACAAAATACGTTATAATAATTTATGCATTAGGTTTGGCACATGAAAAGTTCGGCGTCTGAATCAAAGCCGTTCCAAAGTCGCTCCAAAAGCGAAATTCCCGGCCGGACTAGGCGAAAAGAACGGCTGAGCCGTTCCAAATTGAAACAGGCGTTCCTAATTGATTCAGACGCCGAACTTTTCATGTACTTAATTCAATCTATTAGGTTCGGCTCATGAAAAGTTCGGCGTCTGAACCGGGCCTTAGTGATATCGGAGTTTCGCGGCCCGCGTTTTTGTGTGATCAAGATGAAGTTTTAATAGCCTCTGAGCAAGCATTTCATTTGAAGGGGTAACGCGCCTACGCGCCAATCTTTCGCTGCTGGCTGGCGCGCAATTGTCTTTGTCTCTAGCGATTTCCAAGCAAAGGCAAATTGCATGTAGGTTGAGCACGTTTGACCATAGAAAACTGTACCTGAAACAATTTGATTTTGTTTTCCAGCTAACAGTAATTCACCCAAGCCTCCAGAGGAAGAAGCGAATGAGAAGACACCTAGAACAGAAGAAAACTCCGAAGAAGCTGAGAGAGAAGATGAAGCTAAGATGGAGCAGTGATTTACCGTGCTTCCCGTCCCCTAAGCATACCTCACAACTTATTTTGTCTTTGTATAGATCCGCCATTTTTTTTTATTTTCAGGCCACTTTACTTTAGTTCCAAGAACTGTGACATTTACTTTGTATATGTAAAGAATTCCATTATGAAGGTAATAAAATCTTAACTTATGTACTTACGTTTGAGTTAATTATAATTATTGGCCTGAAGATCATGATTTTGTTTTCAGTGAAAAGAGAGGAAAAATACGTGAGGAGAAAGACAGCGTACAACCCGGTTCACTGGAAAGAGAGAGGCCTTGGAAACGAGCTTAGTTGTTTATTATTTACAGCTGCATTAGAGATCGTGGTGTGGTCTGCTACCTCTCGAAATTTCCTACTCGCCGTTATAGTTCGTCGCTGATTTGTAAAAGAAGACAAGTACACCATCGTTCACCGAGAGTTGATATACTGAAAGTTCTAGGAATTTTCTTTTCCCAGTGCCCTAGATTGTTTGCGTTGGACTAATGCCATGTCCAGGTCCTCACAAGTCCGGAAATTTTTTAAACCGCATACCTTTTTTCCGAATTCGTGTGGACAGGGCCTTAAACCACTCTGGAGAGCGGTTTCAAAACAACGCGGCTTCGGTGTCCTGATTAAACTAGTTTCGTGTGGACGGAGGGCCGATTCGTGTAAACCTATCGACGGAAGGCGATTCGTCGTAGCCTGTCGGGGTCCTGGCGAGCGCGTATTTCCCGGCCATCGTTTTACTTTTACACACATTGACTTCAGTCATAGCAAGTGTGTTACGTGCCACAAAGCACTCTATTAACCTTAAAATGTTCGAGTTCTGGGTCTTGCATGGAATTTTCGTATTTGTAGATACAATCAAATTTTAAATTACACGTGTAAAAGTTTTATGTATTAAGTGAACCTTCGCCTCCCCTTAGAGAAAATAAAAGGGGGCGGCTGTAGACAGACTAGCGAATCTCTGTTTAGCGGTCACTACCAAATTCCTGGTAATCATTTGATTTTTCAAGCAATTAATCTTTATTGCTTTAGTTTATATCGACCCTCTAGTTCAAAAGGCTACTTTTCTACCTTACCATGGCAACCAACACCAAAATCCATCTAACTTTGCTACAAAAGCCTCGAAAATCACTTCCAAAACAGTATGTATGGCGTTTCTTGGTCTCTTGTTTCCTTTTTTCGGCACAAGAAGAGGTAGAGACACTTTGTTTATTTTCTTGAACAGCTCTTAGGTTTGTCAAGTAACAAATAAGAAGCCTTGACTGTGCTTTATTCTGTTATAAAACACGCAGGAAGCGGCTAGAGCACAAAAGAAGTGTAGGGGGAAACAGGAGGCGTAGTCGAGTGTTTCTCCCTACTTATTGACTGGTTTTCAGTGCCGTATCTCCCGGTCTCCAGATTAGAATAGGAAGTCTCATTTCTTCAAGAGACTCTACTTTCCGACAATAATATTTCAACTGATTTTTAAAATGCTAACATCGAATGTTTCCACATAAACTCCGGTATGCTATCGTAATATTATGTGACGACTGGTGGGAAGCAAACCAATCAGGTCAAATACTACATACAATGCCCACAACATCGTTTTCGCGCATTTTGTGTCATCGTTACCTGTGTACAGCCGCCCCTCCCCCGTCACCTCCACTCAGAAAAAATCGGAGAAGGGGGCGGTTGTACACAGGCTGGGCGTAGTGTCATCGCATATTCGTGATAATTAATCGGAGTCAACGAGTGTATTTGAAGATTTGGGGGGTTGGCAGTAGTTCTGGGTTTTACTAGTCTTTTCCAGGTGAGTCTTTTCCTAATTGACCTTATTTTCTACTCGAGTTCCGCCCGTTCTCCCTAACCTCGTACCTAGGGCTCTTGAAGTACGGCTTTAATTAACCGTGTACATAAAGAAAGGACGGGTTCTGGGACGAACGCTTAGCGCACAGCCAGTAAGAAGAGGGATGGTGATTTTCGCTTTTGCCGTCTATTTTGTTACGAAGATTCTAAAGAGAAAATACAAGGCCTCTTTTATTTACGTGCTACAAATAGTGCCATATACATTCTGTGGTTTCCACAGACTCCGGCACCCCGTACCCCGCACCCTAGACTGTTCAAAGTCCCCTATTTTTTATTGAGATCGTAGACTGCTAGCAGTCCCTCAGGATGGTCACGCGAGCGAGGAAGTCGAGCGAAGCGAGCGAAACGGCAAAAAACAAGAAGCCGAGGGGAAGCTGGGGAGGAGGCCATTACGCCCTCTGCAGTCCTGCCGAGCTTAGACTCGACTGACTGGAGAGGGACTGTTCGCAGCCGCAGTGTAGTGAGATCGTCGAGATTTTCAAATGCACCAAGGGGGCAGGCGTCGGGGATTATAGCTCCCTAATTAGCTTTGACACTCATGCAAGATGGCAGCCCGTAACGCACAGCGCTCGATCTCGACGATCTTACGGAAAAATAGGGGACTGTGAATAGTCTACCCGCACCCCGGCCCCGTATTATCCACTGAACCGTGGATAGCGCTATCCAACTTTTTAACAACCGGGGCCAGAAGAAAATATGAAATAATGGCTCACACCTAGGCGTTGACAAATGCTCGCCCTGGAAAATCACAACCGTATAAGTGCCACAGAATCGCTTAGAACGGTGCCATTAAATTTTTATCCAGGATCGGCCTCCTGGATCGTTCCCTGGATCGTCTGGATCGTTGTATTGCTGGTTTTCAGTGTCACTCCATTCAAAGTAGATCAAAATAAAAAATCAAAACCGTTCAATAGATCAAGTCAAGAATCTGGGAAATGAAAGGAGGTACATATATAAAAACCCTCGCCAAGATTCAGGTCAGAGGAATTGTAGAAATGACCATACTCTTTATTATACAGAGAACAGATAATTTTCCGTAAGAGACTGATGGCACCTAAACTTGATATCCTTTCCGAGAAACACCGTTCCGAACTAGATCAAGGAAAAAACTGCCTGATTGATTGATCCGATTACCATTTTTTTTTAAGGCCTATTTGTCACCTGTTGTCGAGCTACTCGGCCCAGTCCTATTCCGTTTACAACAGGAATATTTCGTATACGAAACGGTTTTCTCTCAGTTTACATAAAAGCCCATAAAACGGCCATAATTCGGCCCGTGGACCACACAGGAGAGACGTAACACACATTTTAAGTAAGGTAAGTTGTTTTTTATTGAAATCCTTTCATTTTCGTAGGTTACAGAAACTGTAGGTTTTTTTCCCATACAAATCCTTTTATTTTGAATGTTACGCAACATGACAATGCCGATGCTCGCCAATGCTCGCCGATGCTCATATTTCTAGCTTGGGCTACCTATGGTAGGATAGATAGCTTTTTAGTTTGAATTTAGTGACGTCATGTGAAAACCAACAATAACGAATGTCAGAGTCGGGTTCATGTACATGTGAGCCATCATGTGATTTGATTACATAACTTGAAACCAAAACAGAAAAAGTTATATAACAAAAAGAAAGCTACAGTAAAAATTAAATTTTATGGATAAATTTTGTCTTGCTAACTGTAAAGTATATTTTGAAAGTGATTTCGCATTTTTTTCTTTTCTGCTTTTCAGCCAGAGAACTTGACGTTTTAACTTTTTGGCAAACGTTGTCACGTTAACCGGAAATAGACGCTCACGCTTTACACATTTGTGACACGTGGGGACACTCGTGTCGCGAATCTTCAACGTGAGTCTTGATATGGTTCACGCATCACGTGTGTACATCCCTCATTGCAAAGATGACAGTATGCGATGCGGTCACTCTCGGTTTTCAGTTAATGGTTTATATCTGTTTCTTTCAAACTTTTTAGATGGAAAACAAGAATGGAAAATCTTTTAGCTTCGGAGCGGAGTTTTGGACAGAACTGGAAAGTTCTCAAGTCTCTGTTGGAACAAGGTGATTTGTTTGCACGGGTTGGCCGGCTAGATCAGTCATTTAAAGCATATTCTAATGCTTTTCGGGTCGGTTTTGTTCCAAAAGAACGTATCACATCGTTAGTGGAGGCCCTTTTAGATTTTCAACGCAGCAAGTTGAGCAGAGAAAAGAAAGATGGAGCAACGACTGGTGATCATCAAACTTGTAGTGAATTCACTTGTTCTTCATGTGGTTGTGTCTTTATGAAACCAGTCACCCTCGCTTGTGGACATACATTCTGCCAAGTGTGTGTTTTTGAAGAAAAGTCTTTTACTGGCCTTGCCGAGTGTTCAAAATGTGGTAACGTTATTCAAGAAGATTCAGTTCATTCGATTAATTTGCTCATCACAAATGCCATTCAAAAATGGCTGCCGCTAGAATGCCAACGGCAAGGAATTAAACAAGAAGGACTTAACTTCCTTGTTGGAAAGGACATACCAGCAGCTATTGATTGTTTTAATAGAGCTCTTTCTTTGTCTTCTGAAGACCTTCACTGCCTTATCTGGCGATCGGATGCTTTTCTACGGTCAAATCAACTGGAGTTGGCCTTACGTGATATTGAAAAAGCGTGCAAACTTCACCCCAGTTCAGCGGGAATTTTCTATAGAAAGTCTGTTATACTGAGCAGATTTGCCAGAGTAGAAGGTATTCTGTCAACAAAACATGAGCAAAGTGTTTTAGCTTTACTTCGCTGCTGCTCTCTAGCGCCAAAATGTGAAAGGTTCCGACAAGAGTTCATGGAAAGCTTGTACCAACTTTTAAGTCCTAAATTCACCAATGTGAATAGAACGTTGTCAGTTTTAAAGCAAGGTCCAGACAGTGTTGCTCAACGCAGTGCTGCTGTTGACATGGATGTCGATGTTAGCAATTTTATGAAAAGTCCTGTTACCGAAGCAGGTGCCAGTAAACGAACGAAAACAAAAACCATTGCTCGAGTCTCTCCGAACAACGAAGAAGACTTACAGGCGAGCAAGGAAAATACGATCAAGAAGGAGGTTTTACATTTGAGAGAAACTGAAGATTTTGAATGTAAACTTTGCTTCAGTTTGCTTTTCCAACCCGTAACTACAATTTGTGGGCACACATTTTGCCGGGAATGCCTTGAAAGATGTCTAGACCACCGACAGGAATGTCCTTGCTGTCGAACCACCCTGGATCAATACCACACAGGAAAACGAAAGATGGAGGTTACCCAAGATTTAGAGTCGATTTTAGTGAAGTTCTTCCCAGGTGATTATAACGAAAGAAAGAAAACTTTTCAGGAAAAGTTGAACGCTTTTCAAGGGTAAGGTAGCTTAATTTGACCGTGGGAAGCGATTATGTTATGTAATTATATAATAGACGTGTTTTGCTTTGTAGAGGTAATAATAATTTACAGTAGAACACCGGTAACTCGAACACTGAAGGGAAACGAACAACAGTTCGAGTTGGGGGGGGGGGGGGGGGGGAATTCGAGTTATAGGGGTAAATTTCAGTGAAATTTTGATCAAGGAAAGGAAATTTCGTTTGAGTTAGCGGGGAATTCGAGTTATTGAGTTTCTGTTCTGAATATGACTGACCGGGGGATCAAAAAGCTCAGAGGAGTTGTTAAGTAGTTTAATGGGTAATGTAAAGGAAAAGGTCATAAAACGTAGCAAGAAAATTGATAGTGCATTGATGCAAACAACAGAGAAAAAGAATTTTCTCATTGATTTTTAACAGGTGACATTAGTAACAAATTAGGCGATACTCAGTCATTGGAAGACATTAAACATCGTTTGATTTCCGGCCAAAACCGCTCCTGAATGCTATTTTATTACGTCGTTGCTAGAAATACATGAATCACAGAATCTTACCACGCAGCAGAGGCTAGTGGATGCTAAAGGAGGAAGAAAGGGAAAGAAGCCAGTTGAATAGAGAAAAGAAAATATGTGAAAAAAAAAACACACACACACACACAACAAAACAATACACAAATTTAGCAGAAATTTCCTGAAATAAAAGGTTTTAGAATCAGATGTGTCCAGTTTCGGCTCCCCTTACGATTCTGTAACTCATGGTCAAAATGATAACCAGTTTTTTGGAGGTGGAAGAGGTACTGGTGGAAGTAATGCCCAATTAGTTCTTTTTCCTCTGCATTCAACGCAACTGACAATTAATGTTAAACAATTATTATTGGATGAGGTTTTTGTGATATCCGGAATAATCAAGGTCGAGGTATGTGTTATCAGCATAGCCGAAGGGCGAGGGTGATGACACTTTCTGAGACCTTAACTATTTAGGATATCACAAAAAGAGAATCTAATAATTGTTTTATTATACATTGGGTTATTCCAAAAAAAATCCACACCCCCTCGACGGAAGGCATGGTTTTTTGACCCCACCTGGATTTCCAAAACTGCTTGAGCCTCCCTCCCCTCAGGATTTCCAAGTTCAAAGACCCCCCCCCCCCCCCCACCCATCTGGATTTCCTCAAAATTGTTAGACACTGTAATTTTAATTTACCCTCAATGTAGAAGAATCCTTTTAAGCACTTAGATGATCCTTTCATTAAATAAGTCTCACTGTCCCGTGAATTCAGTGTTTGTTGTGAAAGTTAAGATTTCATTTTCACATCTTATTAAACAGGCTTAGACTTTTTGCAAAGAAGCCCATATTTGAGTGAACTTCTCTTTTTTTCTAGAACAGGCAAAATATTCAGCAATATATACTACAATGAAGCTGAAAACTATGTCTTCAAATAAATGGTTCTCTTCTTTATCGATAAAGAATGACAATGAAAGAAAGAAAGAAAAAGGACACTTAGTGGGATATTACATGATGCACTATACACTTGTCACAAGACTTGCCTTTCAACATGGCCGCCGAACTATCATGAACAACCATGCTTACTTGTAAGGCGTTTTTAGAGGTAAATCGCCCTGAAATAGCATTGACCTTGGAAAAATGTGTAATTCAAGCTAAGATCATTGTTTTCTTTCCTTGAATTGAGCGCTTTTTTATGAAGTATGCGGTTTTCCTTGATATCTTCAAGTTATCGTACGTCACTTCTACAAAAGTAACAAGGGCGAGCCTATGGATAGAAACTTAAGATAAATGTGGTAAGAGGTCTGTACTTTGAAAGAATAATAAAATTTGAAAAGGCAAAGCAATGTTTTGAAAACTTAGCGATTGAAGCGATTGAAACATAAATAAAATCGATTAACTTACCCCCGAGGATGTATTTTTAGGTTCAGAGCCCCCCTACTGTCTGGATTTCCAGAGCCGTTAACCTCCCCTCCCGTGAGATTTTCCAGCATGCCTTCCATCGTGGGGGTGTGGATTTTTTCTGGAATAACCCATTGTTCTGAAGAAAATAACAACAACACACCATCACAATCACCTGGATTGATATTGTTATTGGAAATCCTGCATTGCGTGCACAACCTACAGATTAGTCAATTTTCTGCTAGCAGATAACTTACTAATCTGTAGGTTGTTCTGATTTCCAAAATTAGCTGTAGGACTCTTAGCCAATGAGAAGACATATAGTGAGTACAATGTATAAGGATTCTGATTATTTGTAATACTGCTTTCACTAATCTGCACTTTTGATTATGATGCCATTGCTAGTAAATACCAGTCTTAAAGATTTTTTTGCGACATTTGTATGAAATCTATGACAAATGAATCTTAACAATATTGGCACTCAAGGGACAGAGTGAAGTGATTTTGTCTCAGTGTGTATCAGTATAGGTAGAGGTGGTATGACTTCTACTATCAGTAGAGCATCAAGTGCCTGTAACAGACAGACTGTAGTAAATTGATATTAGAGTACCAACTATGTTTCATTGTAAGGAAATCTTATCTTTTATATTCAACAGTTTGGTCAATGAACAGAATCCAGAAGTGCCCATATTTGTATGTACTTTAGCATTTCCAAAAGTTCAGTGTCCACTACATATTTTTGAGCCAAGGTATCGACTGATGCTGCGGCATTGCCTTGAGTCAGGTTCCAGGCAGTTTGGTATGTGTGTAAGCAGCGAAGATCCTGAGAAGGGTTTTGCAGATTATGGTACCATGCTTTGTGTACAGTCAGTGGATTTTCTTCCCGATGGCCGTTCTGTTGTGCAGTCGATAGGAGGACGGCGATTTCATGTTATTTCAAGGGGTATGGTAGATGGTTATCACACTGCGACAGTGGAATGGGTGCAAGATGAACGCGTAGATGATGTTGATGAACTTAAACATCTCATTGAACTAAACAGAATGGGTTATCTAACACTACAGACCTGGTTTAGTCAGATGAATGCAGGACAGCGTCAGTGTATTGCCAATGCTGTTGGGCATTTTCCAGCTTTTGATGAGAACCTTCATTTGCTTAATGATGGGCCTGAGTGGATTTGGTGGGCACTGGCAGCTCTTCCCCTCACGGACAAACCCAAACTGATCATTTTGAGTATGACCTCCATTTTGGAACGTCTCAGAAGTGTGATCCGCTTTGTTCAACTTCTGCTGAATTCACTTCAGAAGAAATCCCCAATTACTAGTTTATCAAGTTCTTGATATAAGATCATTAATTTCCCTACTAGGCAAAGTTTGAAATTTTATTGTTTTCTGACCAAGGGAAATCCAGGGGCACCAATAAAAAAATGAATTTATTGCCATCTTACACAAGATCAGATTTCAGCTATCATTCTATTGTCAGAATGATGATCATCAGTTAAGTTAATGTTTGATTGGTTGCTGTTGAATTTCAATGTAAGGCTAAATGTGAGAAAGATGTTAGCCCATAAGTCAAATGATTGCATAGGTAAAATGCAAAAAATATTTGTTGTGTGGCTGCTTAAAAAATTATGGCAAAATATTAAAGTTCACAATATTCTGGTCAGAACATTTTGCTTTGTTTTGACAACTTTGCAAGACAGGCCTTTTGTTCATACAGGAGGTGCTTTTTTGACGCAATCTTTGCTATTGTGTTGGTCTTATCACAGATAAATTCCTCTTCCCTGGCTCATTTGTTATAAGTATACTGATAGCCGCCATTAGTTTAGTTAGGTCATGATCACCAGCTACAATTCTGTGAACTTAAACAGAAAAGGCACATTCTAATTTAATTTTAACAAGTGCATAGGTGCCTCCTGGTCTTAATTACCGTCCAAAATATTTGTTTTAAAATCTTGTCAACTTGGTTCTCCATTCATCAAACACTTGCGTGTTCTATTATCCTGTGAAATGTGAACTGTAGAAACTTCTCTCTTAAACATTGCTCTTGGTAGTAGTTGTTTTTTTACCCAACGATAACTTCAACACGAAGCCACACTCAGCTCTCCAGGAAATGCAGAACTTCTGGTGAGATGAAATATAGAAGCACTTTAAATCACAAATTAGTGTTACTTGCTATCGATTTATAAACAATTTGAAATGTCTAGTTTTAAATATAAATGTTTTGAAATTAGCTTAGATTCATCCGTTTTTAAAAGGACTTATAAAATGACAATTTTATTGGTGTTCTCTGCATTGAATTTAATGCAAAGGTAACAAAGCTTAGGAGGTTTTTAGTGGCTTTGTTGTGTTTGTTTAGTACTTGCAACTCACTACTTTTTATTTATGATATAGCCGTTGTTAGGCCCATGTTCACCTAATAGCTGATTTGTTTGCAATTGGTCAATATTTATTTTGGAACTGAATTTGCTGCCAATTCTGGTCAATTACCAGCAGATTTTTTAGTTCAATATCAGGGCATCACGTAAAGTGCCTAAAGTGCTCAGGTGAGCTGCAATTGCAGTGGGAGTTCTTAAGTGAGTGGACACCCTCTGGACATTAAAAAAGGTGTCTGTAACAGTAGCTGGCCACTTAAAGGAATGTTTAGATGGGAGGTGAGAGAAATTGGTTTTGTGAAGGTGACCGTAAGTAGAGCTTTCCACTTATGAGAGTCTCCATTAGTAGAGCTTCCACTGTACTCACTTGCAAAACTAATTTAATCCCCTGAAGCCTTAGGTGAACATGGGCCTTCTTCTCAGCTAGACATCTTGAGTTTTGAGAAATATGTTTCATGCTTCAAGGAATCGTGTTGCACTGAAAATAAACACTAATAGCCAAATAGGTGAACCTTTGAATGAGTCGTTTATTTTTCTTCCCAATACTCTTGGTTAGGACACCTATATATGCTCTGGCCAGTTTGGATCCTGTGATCCAAGATGGACCCTCGGAATGGCATGTAAATACAGTGACAGTGGCATTAAGGATTTCCACTAAGCGGTTGCCCGCTATTTTAATAGCTCAAAAGCGGTCACTTTTCAGAAAATTATTTCCCTTAATTTCTGTAAACTGACTAGTGGAAAGCGGTCGCCTCTATTACGTGGTTGCAGTGACCTTTTCCGCGGTCCCAGCGAGTTACTCTCTACGACCCGTATGCGAAACGACCGGTTACCCTTCCTATTGTCTTCACCTCGTGGGAACCAGGTTGAATAAGAAAGTTCTAACAGGGCTAAAAGACTCAGGCAGTCAAATACGGTTGAAGAACTTTACTCAACTTGATTGTCAGTTTTGTGAAAGTTATGTCCACTCCAAATCCGCATTAGGGGTAATAGCTGCCAGCAAAACTAATCCAGGGGGTTCAAATCTTTTTCATCACCACAATTAGCAAACTATTTCTTTCCAATGTTGTTGACCAATCTATTCTTACTCTCTTAGGTTAAGCCTAAACCATTTACATATTGATCATGCAACCCACAATGTCTTGATTCATTCTTACAAGGGCTTGGGCCAAACAACAACTTTTCACTTTTACCCAGCTGATAATTATGAAATGCACACAATACCCATGTCATCGTTTAGAATATATTCACTTGTAGGTGAGTAACCCCCTCCCCGCTAAATACAGCCTTTTGCATCGCGCTGAATGCCCCTATATTGACCTTGTCTAATCAGTCCTAGCCTGTTCCAGGCTCCGAGAAAGCGCGAACACGAAAATAAAACGGGAGAAAACGGGGAGTCTCCCCCACTACCTGAGAGCCTGGAACAGGCTAAATTAGACCAGATCTTAAAATGGGTATGGAGTTTAGAGATCCGGTCTGAAAACGTGTGTGGAAAATGAACCTTTTTGGTTTGAAATAGGGTCAGGATTTGGAGAACCACGTGGCACACCCGCACCAAGAATTCCCAGGAGTATCCCCTCCCCACCTGGGGTCAGGAACAGGGTGTTAATCAAGTCATCATAATCATCGCTTAGAATATAGTACGGTGGCCCATATTTGCAAACACAACAAACAATTCTTGAAACACAACAAACACTTTTCCAAACACAACATAGTATTATCTGAACACAACAAACTATTATCGAAGCACATCACAATATTATCGAAACACAACACAGTATTATTGAAACACAACACAATGTCATCGAAACACGACACAATATATCGAAACACAACTCAGAGTTTGCAAAACACAACGCAAATCTCCCAAAACACGACACAATATTTGCGAAACACGACACAAAGTTTTCCCGATTACGTAATGCAGGATGTTACTATACAAGGCATAAACCTAGGTAGATACTTCATATATGATTCCTATAGTGTACCGATATATATATTCTTACTTACTTACTTACTCTTTCTGCCTTGCTTGAGTATCTTTATGTACTTTTGGCCTACTCTAGTAACTTGGCGTGCTTAAGTGTCTTGGCCTACTTCAAGACGCAAAAGTAAGTAAAGATACTCAAGCACGCCAATACTGAAGTAGGTTAAGACACAAAGGTACGTAAAGATACTCAAGCAAGGCAGAAAGAGTAAGGCCCAGTTCAAACGTCGAATCTCACATGTGCCGAACTTAATTCGAGAGTTAAAAGTGTGAGGTTTGAATCAATTAAATTCGACTGTTTAAATTAAATGCGACGTTTGCCGTATCTGCGACTGAAACAGTCGAAGATTCGACTTAAGTTCGACTTTTGATTCAAACGTCGCATTTCACATGTGCCGAACTTAATGCTTGAATGTTAGTAAATTATTATATTACTGGGAATATTGACAGCGAACAGAGTTAAATTCGACAGAGTTCAGAGAGTTAAATTCGACGAATGAATCAAATGCTGTATTTAACTATTTTAGTCGACTAAAATAGGAATTAAGTTCGGCACATGTTAAATTCGACGTTTGAACTAGGCCTAAGTAAGTAACTAAGTAAGAATATATATATCGGTACACTATAGGAATCATATATGAAGTATCTACCTGGGTTTATGCCTTGTATAGTAACATCCTGCATTACGTAATCAGGAAAACTTTGTGTCGTGTTTCGCAAATATTGTGTTGTGTTTTGGGAGATTTGCGTTGTGTTTTGCAAACTCTGAGTTGTGTTTCGGTATATTGTGTTGTGTTTCGATGACATTGTGTTGTGTTTCAATAATACTGTGTTGTGTTTCGATAATATTGTGATGTACTTCGATAATACTGTGTTGTGTTTCGATAATAGTTTGTTGTGTTCAGATAATACTATGTTGTGTTTGGAAAAGTGTTTGTTGTGTTTCAAGAATTGTTTGTTGTGTTTGCAGATATGGGCCACCGTAGTATAGCGTTGGATAATTCATTTCGGTCATTATTCACGTATACGTGAGTAATCCCTGCCCCTTAAAATACTGCATTAGGGATTGGTCATTATTTTTGTGGGGGAGTGGGGGGGGGGGGGGGGATTTTTTTTGTTTTAGCATGAAAGAAAAAAGGGACCCACCCCCATATAACTTTATATAAGAGGTGACCCACCCCAAACCCCCTTCAATCTATACCTCTGTAGGGAGTTCCTGTTCACTGAACGAAATCAGCATATCTTGTGGACCAGCGTCCTACTCTGCGGCCACTTCTTGATGTGCCTTCATCTGATTCACTTTCGCTTTCACTTTCATCACACAAAACAAGGTCATTGTCACTGTCACTCTCATCACTGTCCTCACCAACACTGATGGTTGAAGGAAATGAGTCAAATGTAGATTCCTTTGAAGTTTCATAGTAGTGTACTGTGATTCACTTGATTTTGTCGATTTTCTTTCAGTTCTTGCTAAGTTTATTATGCTCAATGTATTTGTCCAACTCGGGGACTTTTAGAGTGTTAAGCTCACCCTTCTCTACAAGTGTTTTCCAGTCATAGCAATGTACATCTTTTAAGGCTCGAACTTGCTTTTCTTTTCTTCGCAAAGACCATACGGATCTCATTGACACTTAGGTTGGATTGCTACATGTGACATCCAAGTGTGTTATATTTTATGTCCAGCATTGCATTAGAATTTATCATCGTAGATCTTCCACATGAATTGTAGTGAGTGTGATTCTTTACTAAACACACAATGACCCACCCCCAATCATTGTGAAATTCTCTTTTGGCCCATCCCTTTTCTCTAAATAAAATAGGCCTGACCCAGCCCATGATTCCCCCCCCCCCACACACACATAAATAATGACCGGCCCTTACATCGCGGAATACTAAGTTCTCCGTTTCCTCATAACCCTAAGGATTTATTTGAAACGGAATAGTAGCATCTATAAGAATTTTAACTCATCCTCGGGGACCCAGGGGCAGTCAGTCGGGACGATACAATGTTCGTGGTGAAAGTTTACTGTACTTCTTATTGGCTTAAAACTATAAATTGGATTCTCTTCTGACTCCTTCTTTTATAAAATTCAGAGTTTAATTTCATTTCCCTTGAGTAGCGGCATAACCGTCCTTGTCCGTGTAGTATGATTTCCTTCCCCACTGTGACGCGGAGGTTGGGGAGAATAAACTGCGTGACCACCTAAAGGAATGTTTGTGTGTTTTATGGTCAGCTTTCCGTTTCTCTTATCACCTTTCTAAAGCTGTTTTTATATACATAGTTCGTAGTCCGCGTTTTATACTCAGTCTGTGTTTTATACTCAGTACAGAGTCGAGTCCGCATCTGTACCTGGTCCGCAGTCCAGTTGTGAATAACTACTGTATATTTATGGCCAGGCCATGCATGTAGGACGTGACGAGTCACACTCAGGTCACGAATCTGATGCTTGGAAGGCCTGGCTGCTACTGCAGCAGATAAGCTCGTGGTTGCCCTCATCAGAAAAATCCTTCTCATTAGATCGTCGAGTGGACTGCGTGAGTCGTGCGTACCTTAGGTGGCCGACGTTCATCTTAGTAAAGCACCCAAAAGCTTTGTACAACAACATTGGAAACAACGTAAGTTACACCGTTCTTTGATCAGTAAAAAAATTAAATTGGTTGAGTATAAAGTGCAGTTTGTGTTATAGACTAAATGCAAGGGGAGGATCGGATCGATACGATCACAAGTGCCACGTATAGTAAGCTGGTTGCGTGGGCAAGATCATACCATTTATATCAAGATCATGTAAGCCCATGGTAGAGTTAAAGCAGCAGATTTTCTGATTTAAGTTCTTCTGCTTGTATTTAAATTGTAAATTCGATAAGAGCCAGTTTATGGTAAGTTTATATACAAAAAAATATGGCATGCAGAACAACCCAGAATTCTAGTTTTCTTTATCCTTCCTTCCCCAATGAACTTGAAAGGGACATAAAAGAATCTGCACGTTTAAGTTGGTGCCAGAACTATTGGATAAAAACATGTGAAAATGCTACGAAACACTTTTGAATTATACAGTGAAAAAACATGTGAAGTGCTCAGTTTCACATTTTTTCTCACATGTTTTTCACATCTTTTTGACAGGGCCAAAGTGCACGTTGGGCAAAGAAAGATTCAAATGCCCTACCCCATGGCCAACAAAGACAACAATATGCCCTGTCTTTGCACCCCTCTCCCACCCACTTTACATTGATAGATACATTACCGGTCAAAATTATATTCAGGTTAAAATTTTAAAATTTGACTCAGTTCATAATAAGAACCCAGTCAAATTAAGAAGGATTTGTATCGATTCATCAGAGCATATCTGAGCTAATATCTCAGAGATAATTTGCCCTGAAATGCTAGTTTTTGGCAAGTAGAAATATCCTGACAAATCCCATAATTTCACAAATCTAATTTTTTATGACATCATCACTTTAAAACTCCATTATTGTAACATTTTGAATGTGACTAACAGGGTGAAGTCACACACATTATCTGAAAGATGACCAGCAAATGCATTTTGGTGACAGGAGGAGCTGGTTATATTGGAACTCACACCGTCGTAGAACTCATTAATGCAGGATATGATGTTGTTGTAGTAGACAACTTTGTCAATGCTTTCTCAGGTCAGTAAAATTTAACTGCAATATCTCTTAAGGACGCGTGCCAGAAGGCACATCTCTCGTTTAAATAAGAGAGTATTCTGAAGCATACTAGATTTATTGATTTATACAGAGAGTATAAAGAGAGTGGAGGAAATCACTGGCAGAAAGATTCCTCATTATCCTGTTGATTTGTTAAATAGAGAAGCTTTAAAGGAAGTTTTCACAAAGGTAAGTTGCAATCTTGAAGAAACAACCACCACCACTAGTACTGGCACAATATTCATGTTATGGGTCAAATTTGATTTCAGGTCAATTTTGATTTAACCTAGGTTGATTCTTAATTTCCTTTATTTACTAGTCCTAATTCATGACTAATTAGGGCTAGGAGATCAGACAAGGGAAATTGAGAATCAACCAAGGTTAAAAATACTTAACCAAGTATCAGTTTGTTTGGCAAAAGACTTAAAAAATTCCTTTTTTCTTAGTCAAATGTACTCTTTGTTGAGCGACATACATTTTCTTTTTTCTTTTTCTTCTTTTCTTTTCTTTACTTTTAAGAATATTCCATTTTTCATTCAGTACCTTTAACTCACATGGCGGTGTACCCTATAGTGCCAGGAAGCCTATATAGTGTATAAACCCCTGGCTTCTATTTAGGCTTCCTTGTCATTACCACTTTGAACATTTGTTAGCTAGAATATAGTGTCTAGCTGTTATCTTTAATATGTTTATAAATTTCTTCTATATTGTTGATCTATTCTTATGTGGTTAATGGCAAAGTAAAATAAAAGTATGAATGAAAGTAAATCAGTTCTGCAGAAAAGTACATGTATTATAAGAGTGAACTTCGTTTGACCTTAAAATGAGCTCACACTGATTTAGCAATGATTTCGATTATTTTGCTATTTCATTTCCTATGAATGCAGATTATATCTACTGCTGCCTCTGGAGAGAAGCATCTGCAGCCAGAAATATGTTTGGGTTGCAGAGTTCTTGTTTTGTTGTTTTGTGATACTTGATATATATAGGTTGTCTTCTCAATCAGAATTAATGTTAACTAACTTGTGAAGAGATTGTTGACCACAGCAAATTTTAACGTTTAATTTGTTTGTTTGTTTGTTTGTTTTTGCCTTTCCAGCATGAATTTTATGCAGTAGTTCATCTGGCTGCTTTAAAAGCAGTTGGGGAATCTGTAGAGATTCCACTCCAGTATTACCACAACAATATCACAGGTTCTGTTAATTTGTTAGAGGTAAGAACATTACTGGCTGGGAGAAATTAATGGCCTCCATGAATGATAAATGAAAATTCAGATAGGATGGAGCTCTTTTAAGCCCTGCAGGTGTCAGTTGGGTAGGGGGTTATGGCTACGCATCTGCCATTTGTACGTGTGGCTTAAATTTGGAACTCTATTTAGAAGAATTTGGTCTCAATTTATATAGCAGTGTAAGAGGCACAGGACCAATGTCTGTATTACAGAAGTATCTGTAAAGAAAAAGTGTTTCAGTTAACACTGTACCAAAAACTCAGACCAGCTACCAACTCTCATAGTCTGAGTGTGATACTCACAGTTTGGGCTATCAATTCACAGTCTCACAATTTAACCTCCAAATGTTATGGCAAGTCAGAAAATCTTAGGTAGGAATGAACTGATTAAATAAAAAAACAGTATTTGTAAGGGGCATAACTGGGGGAAACCTAGGTTATTCCAACCTAATTCCCATGAAAAGGTCTATGAACAGCAAACTCAATTTGCACCTTTGCTAAAAAGGAGCAACAGAATACAGTAGAGAGCAGTAATAAGGTAGAGAATGCTATGAGACACATATTTGACATATAGTTTGGAAAGCATCAGATCTGAGGTCCCAATTTCCAGTGGTTTTGGTAGGCTTTTTCCTCGAAAAATATCCAGAATTGTATAGTTTATTAGTTTTCTGGTCTGCAAAATGTTTTACACAAAATCAATACAATCGAACCTCCATGTATGTGTGACTTCCTCTCGTAAGCGATCGCCTCCCATATATAGTCAGCCAAAATTTTCCTTTCAAATCAAAACCCTGTATAGTTAGAACCTCTCATAAACAGCCATCTCTCGTAAGTGACCCTAGCCTCCCCTACAGACATTCTTAGTGGTTTTTCACTCGGGGAGAGGAATGATTGTGTGACGAACCACTAAGAATGTCTGCGGGGGAGGCTAAAGTGACCCCAACCATTTTTTTTCTCATACCTCTTGCAAGCAACAGGGACTGACTCTTGGGCCCAGTTGTTCAAAGGCCAAATACAGTGCTAAGCTAGGATAAAATTTAACTTAAATACGGTTTTCTTTTTCTTTTGTTCAAAATCATTTTCTTGGATCGATGTCTATTCTTTTTAGAGCGTCCAGTTATATCAAATTGTAAACAAAAAGTTGTGAACTGAATTTGCTTTTTTAAAGCTTTCATATCTGAATTCAAATTTTGTACTAACTTTTGATTTCTTAGCCCAGCTTTACACAACTGGGTCCGGGTCTGGTCTCTATGTTTGCTTTACATATATATATACAAATTAAGCTACACAAAATATGCAAAAAACTCTTTAGTGACCAAATGGAACTACCATATCATAATTGAGAAACTGCTTGCAGTAAATTCTCTTTCAAAGAGTAGATGTGTCAAGAACTCTACTTGTAAAGGATCCCTGGTGGTTTGATACTTGTAGGCAACAACCTTGCCTGCATGCAGACGTCTCCTATTTTATTTGTTTTCCACGTGAGGAGACGTCTGCCCACAGGCAAGCAACATCCTGATCCAAAGTAAGTAACCACAAAGTCCTTGAATTTTGGGTGTCCCAGATGGCAGGTTCAACTGTTATGATGATTTATTATTAATTAAGCTTCATTCATACATAAAAGCAAACAGCTTAGGGTGTTATTAATGGTATGCAAGACATTGTAGTAAGGTGAGTGATTTCCACAGAACCAAATGTTTATTATAACAGGATCTACTTATGCACCTCTGTTTTGATCCACTTTCAAATCAACTTTCAAGTGCCTGGCCGATGACTTTGTAGATAATTTTTTAATCTTAGTTTTTTTTGTCTTTCAGTGTATGAAGGAATGTGGTGTTTGGAAGTTTGTGTTTTCATCATCAGCAACCGTTTATGGGACACCACAGAAGCTACCCATTAGTGAAGACCACCCTGTGGGTATTGGCATAACAAACCCATATGGCAGATCAAAATTCTTCATAGAGGAAATCATCAAAGACTTATGCAAAACTGAAAAGGTATTAAAAATAGGTTATTTATGACTAAATTATTTAATTTTATGGTTTAATGTTATGGTTATAGCATGGCTGGAGGCTGACTCAAAACTCTTTAGTCACAGTCTATTTAGTTACAGTAAAATCAGGGTTTATATGACTCAATCATTGCAGAAAAGGAAAACAGCCACCTGTATCACTGCAAAATGTCAGTGAAGAAAAAAAATTGGAAGGGTATTACAGTATATATTTGGAGTAGAAGAACTAGCTGGCTGAAAGAAACCTTGTGGCACAAAACACTGCATGTAGAAAACTCCACAATGCCACCAAATCCATACATGCCAACCCTCCCAGATATGACACCAATCTGCCGGTCTCCCGTACGGGTCGCTTTATATATCTCCCAGATAAAACCATCCTTTGAGCTTTTCTGTGCCTTAGTTTGAAATTTAGCCCATTTTTAGCTCAAAAGATTATTTCTGGCATCAAGACGATGATCGTGAATTTTGATAGTATCTACTTCATGTAAGACTTGATATAATGTCCTAAATTTCTGGAGGGGGGGGGGGGGGGTGGGGGTGTGGGCTAGTGAAAAAGAGGGATTTTAGATCTCCAGAGGTTGGCATCTCTGCAAATCATGTGAACAGTGTAGAAAACTACTAGGCATTGGCATGTACAGACTGAACACTCGATGAAAGCACTGAAGGTGCTCTTTGTTGTTAAAAAATTTGATAAAATGTTACCGTAATATGTCTTTAATGTCTTTTTGATTTAATAAAATTTAATATTGTCATTTGTTGACAAACAGAATATGAATGCTGTGCTGTTGAGGTATTTCAATCCTGTTGGAGCTCACAAATCAGGCAGAATAGGTGAAGACCCTCAGGTTAGTGACATGTAAAGAAAAACATTACCAAAAATTGATTAGCCAATCAATAATGTTTGTAAAGGGCACATCAATCAAAGACACATACCAGTACTTTTTTAAATAAAGATTGACAGCGAAGCAGACAGTTAATGAAGCGTGATGCGCCAGAGCTCCAGGGGATTCTTATTGTTATGAGCGGAGCAACTTGTGCCATGTAATAATTAAGCCATGAATGTACAACGGTATAATATCTTTGTTTTATCATAGTACAATGGTACAGACAGGTACCAAGGTCAAAATGTTGTAACATTGTCTGGTACATTTGTAACATTTGTTCTGTATGGCTGGATTCAATAAATACCTCTTTTCATGTCTTGTTGCATTGCACGCACCTTGTGTTCTTGCAATGCTATTGTACACCAATATTGTCCGATCCATTGGCTTAGATTTAGACATACCGGTATCTTTAGCTATAAAAAGCTTATTTTAGGCAAAATCCCTAATTCACTTAGCTGCCTTCCTTATTGAACAGTTTACTGATAAAATTAAATTTTGTACTTTTCCCCTCCCTCCCTCCCTTTTGAGGTATTGTTGTTGTAATACAAATAAAATGTGGTTCACCTCTTGTATCTGGCTATCGGTTCAGTCTTGCAGAGACCTCCCCAAGATAAGTGTTTTCGCACTATTTCAATAATAATTATTTTGATTAGCTTTAGCTCTGATATATGCCAATGTTTAATCATTTTCCACTTCAGCGCTTGCCAGCAGTGTCGGCCTAAATTGCTGTTAGTATATTGGCTTGAGCAAATTATGAACTGCCTACACTCGAGCTCATAGTCATGCTTTTGTCACACAGGGAAGTCGAATGTCACACTGATAGCGGAGCAGTTTTCCCCTTTAACACCAGCACAGAGTGTTGCCTTTCTTTGCATTTTAATATGCTATGGGAATTGCATAATCAATTTATGTTAGCACAGGAGTGGCAACATTAATATCTATCGCCCATTTTGATGCCTCTCAGTTGTGGGATTGTAGACTGTTAGCAGTGCCTTTTCAGTCAGTCAAGTGGGCAAAAAAAAATGCAAGTTGAACAGCCTAGTAGTGAACTGTAATACTCACTTTTATTTACTTGAGTGCTTGCTTGATAGCATTCTAGAGAGAGCTCTTGCAGTCTAGAGATTACCAGTTTTACAATGTATACCAGCAATAATTGATGTTTGTACTTGTATATATGTTCCAGGGCATTCCAAACAACTTAATGCCTTATATTCTGCAAGTTGCAGTGGGCAGACGGCCTCATCTAAATGTGTTTGGAAATGATTATGACACTACTGATGGCACAGGTAGGCAACGATTCCACTTTTGTAATAGTGATATTATATATTTTGTTTATTGACTTTATCTCTCAGGAAATGTTCAATACAGTGCATATTTCCTTGTTTTTATTCAATTCTTTGCTTTAAGTTTTAAGCTTTAAATTTTAATTTTTTCCCAAGGTGTGCGGGATTACATCCATGTTGTAGATTTAGCTGTTGGTCATGTTTTTGCCCTGAAAAAATTAGAAGAAAATTGTGGATGTAAGGTAAGACTGTCTTGGATTTTTAAAGAAGTGAATTGGAAACAAAATCGCTAAGTGTCTACTGTAAATAAGACAAAAGTATGTCCAAGAAGCTGATTGAGGTGCACAAGTGTCTGAGTGTAATTAACTAGTCCAATTATTATAGTGTTAAATATTATTTTGTTCTGCCTGCAGGTCTACAATCTTGGTACTGGAAGAGGATATTCTGTTCTTGAAATGGTGAAAGCTGTTGAGAAAGCATCAGGAAAGACTGTAAGTAAAGGTACACATGGTTCTCCAGAAGCTCTGGCAACTGGCTAAAATTGCCATCCAGTCGACACAGAGGTGCTGGCTACTCAGAAAATAATGGGGCAATAAATCCATTGTATTTCATGTTATTTTGGTTCCCAACTGTTTTGTTCAAATTTCTTTCCCTAGTCACTGAAACTGCACTTGTCAGAAACCCCAAACTAAAAATTGTCCCCTGGGAGGCCCTGAATTCCACCGAAAAAAGGGGTAACCTCCTTCCCATACCTACTCCTACACACAGTTCTGCCACATGAAAGATGCCTCCTGTGGGTTTTGAATCAGTTGCTGCCTACTTAACGGTTTTTCTCCTTCTACTTCAAATTTTCTGGAAAATTTACACATAGTTGTAGCTAGTACCCCATATGAAATCTGGCCATCCTGATTAAAGTATTAAACAATTCCTCATTTATCGCAGGTTGAGTACAAGATTTCTCCACGCCGTGAAGGTGACGTGGCATCAATGTTCTCTAATGCTTCTTTAGCCGAAAAAGAATTGGGATGGAAAGCTGAACGTGGACTTGATGAAATGTGTAAGTTCTCAGAGATCTGCTAAGGGTAGCCTTTTCACGTTTTCAGATAGTAAAGTGCAGCATGAAGGAAGAGAGTGAGAAAAAAATAAGGTGGAGAAGAGGGAGAGAGGAGGGAAATCGCTCTCAGCCCTACCCCACCCCCTTGTTGTTGTTTTTTTCTGCTCACATCTTTTTGCACCCTTCCCACAATCTATTACGATCTCCAACAACCTTACATGGAATATGCACATTGATCAAATCATAAAGAAAGCTTCTAAACGTATGTATTTCCTAATACAATTGAAAAGGGCCAATGTCGCAAGGCATGAATTAATTCTTTTTTATACATCTTGTATAAGGTCAGTCATGACCTACGCATCGCCTGCGTTCTTCTACGCCCTGCCATTGTATTTAAAGAAAGATCTAGAGAATGTAGAGAAACGAGCACTATCAATCATTTGCCTGGGACTGGCCTATGGAAAGGCCTTAGAGCTTTCAAATATTATGTCTGTCAATGACTACATCGCTAGCTTATGTAAAAAGACCTTCCTCTCGATTGCCAATGACCCTCCCCATCGCTTACATAACATGCTTCAATCATCAGGGCCGTCGTGTTATAATCTTCGGTGCAAAAGGCGTTTTGCGATTCCCAAATGTAAGACCGAGCGTTTCAAAAATAGTTTTTTAGTAAGATCATGTATTGATAACGAATTTTAGCGCTCAGTGAGTTTTGTAGGTGAGATCGATGACGTTGTATATATTTTAACAGTTTTAAGCTTTGTTATATTTTTAGGACTTTATCATTATCATTTTATTATACTCACTATTGTAAGATTCTGTTATATCGTATTATATGTTATATTGTAAATAGACAATTCAGCTTAGTAGCTGCAACCTTTTTACAAATAAACTATCTATCTATCTATCTATCTGAACACTAGGAACAGGCTATGTTAAGGGAGGGAACATTGCATGCTTAGCTCTTTCATTCTAGTTTGTCTGCTAACAGTCAGTTCACATTGTTTTGTATGGTCAAATGTTCCAACAGCTGTCAACCAACAGATTTTGGGTGTGGGGCTGTTTTTCTAATTTTTACACAAAATTTACTGACTGTACCTATACCAGTAAACTGCAGAGGAAGAACTTGATTGCCAAACTTGTGGAATTGAAAAGAAAGGTTACATTATAATAATTATTAAGCACTTAGTTTTCACAAAAATCTCAAAAAGTCCCTAAATAATTGAGACCCTGTCCACCATCAAAGATAACTACCCAGTGTAATGAACATGTCATCAGCTTGCCCCAGGGTAGTACCCCAGGGTAGTACCTCAGGGTAGTACCCCAGGCCAACCAGGGGAATATGTCAGGCAATACAAGAGGATGGATTGGATTTTCTACCTCTGGGGATGCTAAATTTAACTGTATTTATCATTCGATGCAAATGTTTCTTCCTTTTCATTGGCCAAGAGCCCACCACGTGACTTGCAAATAACTGCCTACAAATAATGGTGTGCTCATGCGCAATGTCGTTCAAAGCAAAATACTATTCTGCTCATGTGTAAATGAATCCTCGCTCGTTTATGTGATCTCTGTCATTACTCCTGGAAGGCAGCGTGCGCTAACGGCTTTCCGAAGATATTATTTATTAAAAAACAAACTCAGGGATCGAATGATAAAACAATTATTGAACTCGGTTATCGCAAAATATCGTGATTTGTCAGTGTCTCGCAGATCAATTATTTGCCTCAGCCTTCGGCTTTGGGAAATAATTGATCTGCTCGCCGCTGACAAATCACGATATTTTGCTCAACCTCGTCCAGTAATTGCTAATTATTGGTCTAAGCATGTACTTTTTAATGTCTTGTTAACAATATTGATTCTTCAGGTGAAGACTCCTGGAGATGGCAGGTACAGAACCCACAGGGATTTAACACTGCAGATAGCTAACATTAACAATTTATCGCCTGGTGGTCCTGTGGTGAAAGTTTAAAAGTAATGCTATTTTTGAAAAAAAAATAATGTTCTGCAATTTAGAAATATTGAGTCAAGAGTGAAGAGAGTCTCCCTAACAGTGTTGTCACTGATGATATTATAACACAATTTATTTAGACCTTTTTCAAATTAATTATATTAGAGCACGGAATAAAAAGTGAATTTTACTGGCAGGGCTGATTGTGTGATTGTTTGAAGGTTGTTCCCTGCTAGCAAAGGTCTCTCTCCAAGATAAAAATGATAGGATAGAGAGAACTCTGCCAGCCTCCGACGCGTTTTTTCATCCAAAACATACTGGTTTTCAAAACTGGTTTTGTTTAATGTGGAACGCTCTTTCCCTGTTGAGACTGCACGCTGGAAATTTTTGAGCCCACAGTTACCATTTCCTCCAATGGCTGCCTCCATGTTTGTCAAGTTTAAGTCAAATCTATGAGAGTGTTCTCGAGATACTTTGGGGTGAACTTCTTTGGTTAGAAATAGGGTAAAAACTGGACAATCTCGATGTTTGGGCGTTATCTTTAGAAAACAAAGCGCTTTTGAAATACAATTTAAGCTTATAGTAGTTTCAATCTTTTTAAAAACGTGTGTGAAGATCATGGAGATAGCTCCAATCGATTGCTAGGAAAAAGGATTTGATTGGTATGTATCGAGGCGCTCTTGTTAGCCTGAAAACCCCTATCGAGCCACCTTAAAGTTAATTTTTTGAGGGGTTCAGTAATTTAGGGGGGTGGAGGGGTCAGTATTTTGTCTAAGCCCGATCTTTGCGGTTCTAATCATAATAGTCTGGGACTGTGGCACAGAAATACGGGTAGTGACTCAGAAATAAGGATGCTGTACCACTTCCAAGTGAAGAGCTTCTCTGATCTTGACCCCACTTCAAGGGCTTTATGGTAACGCTTGTGAATTTTAATGAACAAAAGGATGTGGGACGTGGAATGCGTGCACGTGCGCGCACGTGATATCTTATCTTGTGATACGTTGGATGTTGGATGTAAAGACGGTATCTAAATCCACATTAAATTATCAGTCAAAAATGTTACAAACCAGCACATTTCTGTGTTACTTTGGCCACGTGATGGGACACGTAATATCCCAGAGAATACCCAATTCAGCCACTAGTTAGTAAGTGCTTTCCTATTGCAAAAACAGGCGTCATTGAGGTTCATATTTCCTGTTATTCTGGTTTCGTTTTATCCACAGTTGATAGCGTTATAGTACGTTTATTTCTTAGCCTCGTTTTCATGCTAGCTTCGTCACGTGACTAGCGAAGTGTCCCATCGGCTAACGAGAAAACTGACAACATCGAGTTTTACATCTCCTGTTATTTTGGTGTCATTTTATTCACAGTTTGTAAAGTTTTAAGACATTTTATTCCCCAGCCTCGTTTTCATGCAGGTTCTTTTAGGCTATTTTGTTACCCCTCCCCTGGAAAGCCTCGGTGCGGGTTACAAAACTGGCAACAAGATTTTTCTTGTCCTTTGGGGTCCTCTTAACACTTCTAGACCAATCGCTTGCTTTCAGCACGAACTTCCCACGGGATTACATAATTATGCTCCTAGACTATAATGCTTGTTTTTAAAAAAACAATACCTAATTAGTTCAACAAATGGCACGTTGAAAGCGAAAACTTGTTTTCGACGAAAAGAAGGTCAGAACGGAACGAGAAGAGTCTGTCAGGTAAGCTTAAAGTCGGTGTCGCTGTTGTATCAATGCATTCGCCCTTGAGTCTTTTACTGATAGCGAGTGTTTTTGAAAATCCAGACTATGGACGGCATTTGCGCGTGCAAATTAACGTGACAAGCAGTGAAAGTTTTTCTCCTGAAATATGGGAAATCTTGACAAGTTTTCCCTTCTCAGTCAACCACTTCACAATTTTTGTTTGCGGCAGCAAGTTTTCACGGCCTTGCAAGTTTTTTCCCGTTTACACGAAAAAATTCCCTGCCCCAATCAAGAATGGAGATGTTTATGTAGGCGATTAGCTTTTTTACATGTAAAAGTTTCGGTAAACCTTTGAAAAGTCCGTTTTGATAGGGTCATTGCGTTTGTGCCTAGGGCTCCCTAGGTTGCGCGCATGGAAAAGACAACACAGTGTTAAAAACAAGCATGCTTCCATTCTGCCAGACGAATGATGCTTTTGTAACTGACTGATCGTGCGGCTTAAATAATTCCGGCGAAGTCAGCTGCGATCTGATGGCGATATTGGTGAAATTTCTCACTGACACACGCACTGAGATGT
The DNA here is from genome assembly GCA_038088405.1 of Porites divaricata. Classification (NCBI taxonomy): domain Eukaryota; kingdom Metazoa; phylum Cnidaria; class Anthozoa; order Scleractinia; family Poritidae; genus Porites; species Porites divaricata. The sequence goes on along the minus strand of JBBMOI010000001.1, from coordinate 28,311,852 downwards.
TCTCACCGTTTCAAGAAAAACGAATGTATAAAAAGAGCGCGAGGTCATCTCCTTTTCACCCGTCCTTCTTGTTTCGAATCGCAAATCCACCGTCCTCAGTACCACGATTCCTGTTAAAATACGTTATTTAATCATGGGCCCGTTCAAACTTGCCTTTAATGGGGCATACAGGAAAAATGATGGATGGGAAGGGTGAGAATGGGAAAAGAGTTGCAAATTTTCGAAAAATTTGGAACCCCCTTACCTAAAATTCCAGGATCCGTCCCAGATTGATTTGCCTAATGCTTGGTGGCTATTAGCATTTTCAGCACGTTTTACTTTGAATTTTTGAAAAATTAACGTTCGAATTCCTCATTGCCTATACCCCAAAGGACGTTAACAAATGCTGCATCATAGGTTCATTTTAGATGATCAAATTCCCCCAACCCAAGGCAATTCAAAGGAGACCATATTACTCTTTTTAACTATCAATGCGCGGCTTTCTAGTGCTCTTCAAGTGGATTCTGCAGTCAGAGCAAAGCAGGGTGGATTAAGGTTGGACCAAAGCTTGTACAATCCGTTGATTTTTTCCGGCTAATCCGGAGGCCTAAAAGCTGCTATCGTTTCCCTTTAACACATCCAAACTCGCCAAGTGTTTGGTTTTGTTTTGCCAATCACTTCTTTCAAATTAAAATGGTTCTTTTACTGCACAGCTTGAGCTCAGGTTTAATATCTAGAATCAGATGTATATCGCCCAGCAGATATATCAGTGAGATGTAATTTTTTTGTTTTAGAAGTTATTTTTTTTACTAACGATAACTTTCTTAGTAAGTAATATATTATTACGAAAACTAAACAAAATGGACTTAACTTCCGTAACACACAGTTCCTTCAAATATTTTTGAATGATGGTGCCCCTGTCGGGGGTGGGGTGGGGGGTGACTCTCTATAATGTATTTTTTTTTGTATTTTAATGAATTTTTATTTTGTTATGTATTACATTTTTTTTTACACACTGACTTATGAACACGTAGGAAAAATACAAAAAATGGAAAGGAAAGCTAAACATTTATACATCGCAGACTAACACACAGTTACATACTTAAAAAAAAGAAACAAACAAAAAACAAACCCCAGTACCTTCTTTTTTATTTACATGAGGAAAAAAAAGTAAAATAAAAATAAAGATTAATAAGTGAAGCAAGCGGAGAAGAGATCGTATGCTAATCAGATTTATATTTGCTCCATTGCATGTTGTGGGTCTCCAACTTCTTGTTTGACTTAGCGATCATTGTCTCTATTAAGAAGACAGTATTAATTTTGGAATGAAGAACTCTAATGGAGTGAGGATATTTATTCTGTCTACAAGGGTATAGATATTGTTTTGCCAGTAATAAAATATGATTCACAAACATGTCTTCCTCACATCCAATAATACCAAACAGTACATCTTTGCCTGAAAGATTTTCAATCTTGACCTTATGATCAACAAGCCATTTTATAACCTCAGACCAGAAATTCTTAGTATAATGACAAGACAGGAAAAGATGTTCGAGGGATTCGTCCGATTCACCACACAAGGAGCACGCTGGAGATGGTATAATACCAATTCTGCATAAGAAGGTATTTTTCACAAGGCATCTGTTTAGTAATTTATAGTCTTTGTATCCAAGGCAACACGATATGGCACTGAAGCTGTAGATTTTTTTCCAATTTAAAGTATTAACAAAATGAGCATCAAACTTTAGCAGTTGGTGGAGTGACGATTCTGTTTGGAAGTTCTTTATAAACAATTCTCGAATACGCTTTTTCAAGTAAAACAATTGAGTTGGTAGAGCGTCTTTTAAAGAGACAAGCCTAAAGGCATCCAACGGCGAAAGGTTCAAGACTCTCAACTCACTTTTGATAATAAGTTCATGTTTATTCGAGATTAAATCACCCACTCGAAAGATCCCTTTCTCAGCGAGATTTAGAAAAAACACAGACTTGTCACCAACACAAATAAATTTGTTGTTCCATAAGATAACTTTTGACAAGTCTATAATGGCTTATACGGGTTGGCTCCGTCCGAAAGGGGTACCTTTTTCAGGCTTCAGGTATATGAAAGGGCAGGGGTTTCACAAGCTGAAATTTAAGAAAGGGTAGGGAGATCTTTCATTTCGGTCTGTAAAAGGAGCAAAAAGGGCTACCAGACAAATTTTATGGATGTGAAAGGGACAAAAAACTTTATGGTTTAATGATTTATTCATATTGAACAGACAGAGCATTTAAAGCTGTGTTCTAAACAAGGTATGTGATAAGGGTACCACTTGCCAATAGATCTAGAAGGTATACAAAAGGCGTACCTTTCTGGTCAAAAATGATATATAAAAGGGTAAGAAGTTGAAGCCCGGGCACAGACTACCCATATAAAATTTTCATTGGTGAGTAACCCCAGGGAGACAGTGCTGATCACATAAGCTGGACAACACCATGAAATAGGTCACTGTAAAAGAATATTCAGTACACAGTTGATTAAAGAGTAATTTATTTTCAGTTACTTAGGGCAATAACTGTCAAGTTCATCACAGTTGTTAAAACATACTTATCACATTACCACAGTTGTAATACTAAGTTGGCACAAAAAAGTGAATTACTGGTACATCAACTGCTTTTGCTTTTGCCTTTGTTTCATGAGCTGCACGGTGCACTACCTAAGCAATTTTTTTTTGCATGGCTACAGCCTCTCATCATTATTCCTACAAAGTAACCTCAAGCTAGAAATAGGCTTAAGTTCTTTTTAGTTTAAACTTTGCACAAGCTTAACTGTAACTTTTTTAAGGTGCTCAAAGATAATGACAGGCAGGACTATAATTACAAAATGTCTGACTGACAAAGCAAAACTTTCCATCCAGTATGACCTACTAATACCTAAACACAGCTTTAGGACAACAATTGAAAACAATCCTACTTGCAGCTTTTCTGTGAAACCTCCTTTTTATAATACAAAAATATATAAAGAAACTAATGGCAGAGATCATCACAAATGACAAACCAAGATTGCTTTCTAAATGTTTCGGAAAAGTTTTTAATAATGCTGTACTCTTATTTAAAAACCAGTTAGTTCAAGCTGTCAGGTGCATTGCTTGGAGAAGGCCTTTATTCTTGATAGAAGCACTGGTAGCCAAACAAATCTTTGACTTCTTTTTAATATTCATCCTGTTCATCACCATAGTCTTGTTCATATTCCCCATTATTACCAGTTTCGTCTGGTGCAGCAAATCCCTCCTAGGGTAAAAAAATACGGTCTTATGGTGATCAAAATCCTCTTTCTCCTTTAATCATAACTATGAAAAAATTCTCAAATTCTGATTGGCTATGAGCTGCCCTGATTTCAGCAGTAATAGCATACAAATAGGACAGTACGTGTCATGTCTAAGTAACTGGTCAGTACACATCACCACTCGTGTGCACTTGAATGGGTTTTCTTTTTCCACTTCTAGCAAAAAAACTCTCAGAATATTTTGTGTTGTCATTTTCAACAAAGCTTAAAATATTGCAAATTTTGCTACAGTTATGACAAATTGGCAACAGAACTTCATGTTGTCCAATTTGGTATGAAATACCATGAAAAATAAGCCAGAAAAATAGAAACAGAGAAATATCTGAAATGAACCATAATACCTGGCATGTTTAAGTGTTAACAATTTATTGCAATCTTCTATGAAAAATCAACAAGAAATGGCAACATAACCTTCCTTCAGTAACTATAAAATGTTGCTTTGACATTTTTTTTACTTAAAAAATATTGGTTGTATTTTTATCCTAAGAGCACCATTTCAGTCAAATATGTAAATAAAACTAGCAGAGGTGGATAAAAAGACAAGGAGTCGAAACATGACTAAAAAATCTCTAAACCCTCCTTCCTGCCTGAAGAGACATCTGTTGATTTGTTTACTTATTTATTCTAGTACCTATAAGCTAAACACATTCAAATCAGTGAACATATTTGGGCTTCACAAGTGCTATTTTTTTTGGCTCAAAAACAACACATAATAATCAGTGGACATTGCCACCTAGTATCAGGTACCTCCACTTCCAACTGCATTAAATGAAAACCAGCCACTGCCTACCTCATATTACACCCATAATGGAGTTCCAAGTACCAGTATATAATATTATTACAGAAGTATTAATATCAAACAAGTCAAAAGAAGAAACTTAGCAGTTTAAAGGAAAGTCAGCAACGGTTTAATTTTTAACATTGCTTCAGTTGACCCACCTCAGTGGCATAGAGAGCATCCATAATCTTTTTAACAACAGGCAAGTCTGCACTTCCTTCCTCTTGGCACTGCACTTCAATATCCCGTAATTTACCAAAGTAGAAATCTCTCTCTCTTTCTAATCCTTCCACTGTCAACTCCAATTCTGCCAGCTGCAGAAAAAGAGAAAACAAAGGGTGGAATTAACTCTTAAGTCACTCTTGTTACAATGTTATTAGTTGCATCTATGCATGCACATGAGACAAAAAAAGACATGTTCTTATAGGGTGTTATATATGATAACAACCACGGTGGGGTTGCATGATGAACAAGTGAAGACTCAAGTTACTTTATTAAAAAGCACCTCCACAAACCTTATTGTTTAATTCTTGTATTTGAGCATCCTTTTGCACCAGTGCAGCTGACGCTCCCCCTGCCCCCCCAGTGGAGCGTGCTGGTTGCTGCCCTGGTCGACTTATCCCTTGGGACCTTTGAGCTCCACCACCAATCCTTCCGGCCCCACCTGCAGCAGGTCTTGTAGATGTAGCCACTCTTGACGGAGGAGGATTTTGTCCTGTATAGAAAAAGAACAAAGCGAGTAAAGTCTTGCACTTTCTATAGGTTGGAAGGAACATCCTTGATTGATTAATACAACATCATCAGGGATTTACATAAAATCTGACGTAGATATCTTGTTTGAGTAGAGTATCCCACTGTATAAACAAGGTTGGAAAGAATCTTTCTTTGATAACTTCATGTAAGGGTAAAAGTAGCCAACTTCTCTGAAAGGAAAAGCTCACACTCTTATTTTGCCATCAGTACTTATTAAAAGCACTGCATCATTCACCGCAAGGGCACACTAAAATTCTTTGAAAACTGCTGGTGCTTGTAAGTCTTTCTCCATGGATGTATTGCTGTAGCAGGTCCACATCAGCTAACAAGCTGCCTTATATACAACTAATTGCTTCATCCAATAATGATGATGATGATGATCTGACACCAACTGTCCCAGTGTTAAAACTTACCCATGGCTGGTCTGCTGAGCTGTCCAGATCCTTTTCTTGGTGCCACATTCATGGGAGTATCAGTTTTCCCATGCCGTGCTTTTACAGGATCATACTCAGGATCAGGACCTTGATAGTTGGCATCAAAGAACTTTTTGAACCACTGCACAAATTCAAAGTTATCCTGGAATTTCCCTTTGACTAACCTTTCAACTGGAACCATCTAAAACATTAAAAAGGAAAGGGAAAGCCAAAGTTAAGTGTATATGCTGTCCAATTTTAACTCTCTGTGGAGGAAACATTATTCATTTATTGACATGTAAATCTTGGGACTTATGTCACAACTGAGCTTTTACAATACAGGGTTTTCATTAGGCACCGGAGATGAGAGAATTCTCCATTTACTACGCAGAATTCTCCAGCTAATGTTCGGTAGCCAATGACTAACATTACACCTTTCTCCTGCTACTAGAATTCTTATTAATGAAAACCCTGATAATGGCCTGCTATGGTGGAACCTTGATATCCGGAAGGACCAAGGGACTGGCAATACATTTGCTATTATGAGGCTTCATTATATCAATTTTGTTATACAGAGGACTTTGTAATGTAATAGCTTTGTTATATCAAGGTTCCGCTGTACTTGGTTAGTTTGCAAAGACATTATATTGATTCTTTCCCCGCTAGCAGAGGTCTCTCATGACGAGGCAAAAATGAGAGAAAGGAGAGAGACCTCTGCCGGCTTCCGAAGTGTTGTTTGATGAAGCCGCCGACCAGATTTTCTGGTTGAAACTTACCGGTTTCAAAACCGGTTCGTTTAATGTGTGTAATGGGCGTGCCCTGTTAGACTGAACGATGACAATGGGAGGTGTTGACAGGCCAACCATGACTCATAACCTCGTGATAGTGTGAAATGCGACCTTATTGTTTTGCTCTAATGAGGATAACTCCCAGAGATTTTGCTCTTTTGTAGGAAAAGATGGGAGGCTCGTTGTATATTTTCCTCAGTAGTGGTTACTTTTGAATTAAATGCCATTTGCCCATTAAGATGTTTTTATGGTTTGGCAAAGCAGTTCGTGTTAACAAAAGGTAGAATTTTCTTTCGCACTTCATTGTTCTTTTGTATAGCCGACTTCCGTTCAGTAAATTTAACCTCAGACGATTTTTTTCTCGAGGGTAGCCCCTAGTGCGAAAGCATTTTTTTGAAGTTGTAGATTTTCCTCATAGAAAGATTTAGCTGAGGAGTTAGTTCTCAGAAGTCTAAGGGCTTTGCCCACAGATGTCAAGGATTCCGTGGTTGTGAAATCTCTTGCTTGTGTAAGCAGTTGTATCCAGAACGTTAATCTCTTTATCAGATATTTCAGCCGTAAATTTAATTGTTGGGCGATGCCTGTTTAGAAGAGCCAGTAATGAATTTCAGCAATCTCCTTCCTCTCAGTTATCCACAATGAGAAAATATCGTCAATAAATCTTTTCCACACAAGAGGTTTAGTTTTGCTAAGGTTCAATATTTCTGTTTCAACTGCCGCTACAAAGGTAACTCCAAGTGATTTGCCCTCTTGTTTTGAATTGTAATCCACATAAAAGGCATTTACCGTCTTTTCCAGACTCTCAGCTGGTTTAACGGACGTCCTCGCTTTCCTCAAATTTACGAGATTGTGGAGTTCTCGACATTTCTTGAAGCTTTGAGTGCAAACCAGTTCTGTGGGTTGTCTCGCACATGACAAAACGTCATTGGTTGTTAAGGAAACACAAGCGCATGCGTGATACAAAACGCGTCAGAAGCCGGCAGAGGTCTCTCTCCTTTCTCTCATTTTTTGCCTTGTCGTGAGAAACCTCTGCTAGCAGGGAAATTGATTCTTTGCTTGGCCAATGCAAAGTTTTGCTATAGCTGAAAGTTTGTCTCGACTGGCAACTTTTTAAACCTCGCTTTCTGTACAAATCCAGCGAAGAAGTTATTTCTTGTTAGGGAGTGGTCATTATATAAAGCACCTGGGAGGGCTGGATCACTTTTACCCCCAAAAGAATAAGTCTACATCCCCTCTTTTACAGGCTTTAGCAGATGGTAACTTTATGTGAACCCTCCTTGAATTGGTTTAAAAATTCATTTGGTCTGATATCCCTAGACTTGTAATTTTGAACCTAGAGCTAGGAAAAGTTGTGAGAAGTGGGAAAAGTCATGAGATGTCCCAAATTTCCTAGTGGAAGGTCTTTAGGCAGGGAGTACAGGTCTTGGAAGTCACGTCTCATTTTAAAGCTGCTTGATAATTTTGTCACTGCTGACATGCATGCATTTTGTTGGCAGCCACCTTGAAATGAAACATTTAAGTTTATTTCAATAGTGAGTCTGCAAATTTGGTGGCAGCAGCAAGTTGAGGTAGGCTGAACAATGTAAACAGTGTACCAAGCTGGCATTCCACACATTTACTTTCTCAAAAGCAACAACTAAGCATTTCCTTTTTTTGTAATCTAACTTGGAAAAAATCCCCACAGAAGCTCCAAAAACGTTTTGAAGCATCTGACAGGTGCATCAATGACTATTCTTTAAAGGTGGAAAATGTAGAACATGGATCCTTACCTTATCCACTCCAGCAGCCTTAAATGCTTTCTGTAAGATCTTCCAATTTTGTATGAACTCATGCTCTTGATTAGAAGCAAACTTGACTTTGCTCATATTAACACAATCTTTCAAAAAAAGGGAAAAAGTTATGTCTATCCTACTGGGGACGCTCAAGAATTTAACTGATTTGTTATTGTGGATAATGAGGTTTGTACTAGCTAGCTAGTATACTCCATTTCCTTACGCAACTTGTGACTTTTCTAATTTGGATTCACGAAGTTTGGACTTTTGAGCCTGTAAATTTATCCCAAAGTTTAAAGAAAAAAAATCAGCAAAGTGCTTTTGTAAGCTTATGTTTTTTTAGCATTTAGAAAATGAGATGGAGAAATGAAACCTAAATAATTTAAGCTTAAGCTTATTTTTGGACTTCAGTGTTGAGTAATGAATAACAAGAGAACACTTACCCATAAACAACATATCCATGAACTGGCAATAAGCAGCACCTGTTAAACGAAAACAGACTCTTTCTGTTTCATGTGCAGCAATGATTGCAAAATATCAGACTACTGAAATCGATCGAACGTTAGAAGAGTATTGTACAATGAACCGCCTAAATGTACACGAAACTAACCAGAACAGAGCTGCTCAATTTTAGTATATTTCAGCTGTAAACTATTGTTGATCCATTCTAACATATCATGACGGCTGAGGTTTTCTGAAGTAACACTAGTGCTGAACACGTTGACGGCCGCCATTTTACTTCAACAGATGAACGGCTTTCGGCATAAGAACAGAGCCGAGTCTCTTGAAAAGGATATTCCATGACAAATACATGACAAGAAGCATTGTACACGAAAACGAGGCCGGATGGGTGGAGCACAAAAGGAATGGGGCCAATCTCTAAAAAGAGTCCCGCTGAGTGAGAAAGGGTGTGGACAGAACTGTGTGGAGAATGGAAAATGAAGAGTGTAGAAAATGCGGAGTGTCGGGAAAACAAAACTAGAAAGAAGGCTTGTTATATTAAATGAACGCTTTTTTTCTCTAGTGTAATAAATTCATGATTTTAATAAATGTCTGTTTTTTATAGGAGGCGATTTACTCTTTCAGAATTGATTTAACGGAATCTGATTTATTTGTACTTATTTAGTTAAATGCAAACTTAAGGCATAAGCACCCTTTACTGAATTCGTTCCTTCCATTGACTTCCAACAATCAATAATCGTTCCATGATTCTATGTTTTCTCTTCTTCAGCGTTTGATCCCAGTTGTTCAGGATGGACTTGCGCGATGTTTCACAATAGCCCCAGCTTAAGTCTTGTGTGTTAGTTCCATCAAAGAAATGTTGGAACAACTTGATTGGGAAACTTAGAACTGCGTAGGAGGAAAGCAAGGCTAACAATGCTATATAAAATGCACTATAACCTAGTTGAGATAGACCATCAGAAGTATTTGGAGCCTGCTGGCCGCTCTAGCAGGCACATGCACAAATTCTCATACAAAGTCCCGGCGTCTAAAACAAATTATCATCTGTTTTCTTTTTTTCCTAATACTGTCAGGGACTGGAATAGCCTACCCCTGAATGTTGTTGAGGCACAAAGTGTAAATTCTTTCCGAGCTAAGCTGAACATGTTTTGATTGTTTGTATTTTATTGTTATTATTTCTTAATATTATTTGTAAGGCCGCTGACCTCTTGCTAAGAATCATCACATCGATGGAGAGCAAGTATTTGGTAAATAAAAAGGAGGTACGTTTTCAATTAGGGTGGGTGGGCCGGGGCTTCGCAAGGGAGGGTCGCCAGTAAAAATTTTTCAAATTGGGGAGGGCCAAGCCTATTTTGTTTGCAACCACGGGAGGGTCACACGTTTTTTGGCAAGCTTCTTTTAAAGTCGACTGTTTTTATTTGTTACATGCAAAATCTTTGGAAGATTAAAACTTGCCACCTACAAGCAAAGCTACCCGTCAAAATCAATCCAAATTATTTGCGAAAAATTCTATTAAGATACTATCTTCTCCCAACTAACAGGGTTATCAACTCCCGACGTATTCAAATATTGAGAATTTATGGGGGAGGGATGGTAGATGACGTCATTTATGCATAAAATACCATAAAGTTCAGAAAATAAGCCCCCTAAACTTGTAACGCAAAAACCCCTCCGTTAAATCGCCCCTCCAAATATAAGCCCCCCTCCAGGGGGGTTGTACATGGAAATGCCCTCAGCTACAAAGTAAAACAAAGAAAAACGGTAAATTTCCTTCCAAGAATAAGGCTAGCCCAATCGATTTTGAAACGCAAATTTCCCTCCGTACACAAGCCCCTCCGAATATAAGCCCCTCCAAAAATAAGCCCCTCAAAAAGGGCCTTTGAAAAATATAAGCCCCAGGGCTTATTTTCGGAATTTGACGGTACACTCCCATCATCATGAATTTGCAATGACACAAAACGCAAGAAAAAGATGTTTTTGTTTTGTAACATATGACCAGATTGGTTTACTTCCCTTCAATCACATTTTTATAATGACATTCCGGAGCCGTTGATGAGGAAACGTTTAATTTGATGTGAACATATGATTAAAATAGCTCAAACAACGCAAAATAGTTGAAATTTTATAGTCGGAAAGTCGAGTCGGCGATTATCTGGGAGATATCAGACTCTAATCTAAAGACCGGGAGATACAGTCCAAAATCTGGAGTCTCCGGGATTATCTGGAAGAATTGACAGCACTGATTACTAACATAATCGCCTCTCTCAACCCGTGCCCGTTTTCGTCCATATTTTGACGGCGGTAATGTCCCGGGGGGGACTCCCATATGAAACAGACGGGGATGCTCGTCGTTTCGCTTAGGGGTGTAAAGTTTGGATTTGGTCTCGCTTAGGGTATTCCGGGCAAAGCGCCAATATTTTATGCCGCCAAGGTCTCGTTTAGGGTTCCGCGAAGAAACACAGAATTACGCAAAGAGAAACAGAAGTCAAATTTTAACTTGTTTTGTTTACCGTATTACCTCTGTGATTATAAATATCATTAAAACTCATTGCATGTCGTATTCTTTTAGGGGTCATAATTTTCTCAAGCCACGCCCAGATTGGTCTCCTTTAATAGCTTTAGGGGTTTAGGGGTCACAAAAAGCTTGAGCCACGCCCAGATGGTCTCCTTTAGGGATTAAATCCAAAATTTCCGACGAGCATCCCCGTCCGTTTCATATGGGAGCCCCCCCCCCCCCGGGGTAATGTTTCCGCACAGGGTTCTGGTATAAAATTAGTTTCCGGTGACGATTCGTCTAAACTACTTGAGCGTAAACCGACAACTCGATCTACCACATCACTTTGAGACTCAGTTTCAACCTCGGAAAGTAATAAGGTCACTTGTTGTTAATGTTGCACATTTCTTGACGGGCGCTGCCAAGGTTGTTGACGCTCCATACACTCATTGTAAAGCAAGCTGCCGTTGTATGCTTTGATCATTGCGCCTTTTCAGCTTTCTTCCCTTCGACGGTGATCTTGTTGAAATGGGAAAAGTACAATGACCCTTATTATAAGGTTCGCTGGGGGAACAATTCGCTTGGGGTATGGGGGTATGGGTATGGGGTACATGAAGGATACATGAAGGAACAGAGGAACATGAAGGAACATGAAGGTACGTTCGAAGTTTCTTGGTCCCAGACCTCGCTCCAAATGTGCAGCGTCCAAAATGGCGTCTAACTTGTATTGCCGGGTTCAACTTTCACCTTAAGCGAAGGCAAGCGTCCAATATCTCGCTTCGGTACATATGTTTCAGTATTATAGTATTTTTAACCAGCTGCCAACAGCCGGCCATGTTTAGAAGAAGATTAAGGTATTTTTTTGCACAATATTATTTGATTAACCTGAAGTTGTGTGTGCTGCTGCTATTCGGTACCATATCAGTAGGAGAAGTTGGTTGCTTCTTATGGAAATTCTTTAGCTGGCGTATCCCTGCACCATCCAGCAGTTCACTAAATCTTCTTCTTATCTCTGACTCACAAATACAGGTGAGATTGATCGTTTATTGGAGGAGTGTAAAGGGAGGTACCCTTAAGCTTTGGGCACACTATACCAGATAGCTTTTGGGCGGCCACGGAAATCATACTGGATATATAGGACTTCTGTTTACACACAAAAATGGTAGTCACAATGCGATTTCTATAATGGCAAGTGAAGCTGTGCCCCACCAATCTCTAAAGCATGATTTTCACTAGCGCATGAGCATAAGCACAAGAAAAACAGACAAGTTCGTTCTTTTTGTGCTTGTGCTTATGCTTATGTCATAGCTTTGACTAGTGAAAACTGGGTTGACATAAGCACAAGCATAAACACAAGGCCGTGGACCAATCATAGGTCACTTTGACCCAGACCTCATGCGAACCATATGAAAATCTATATGGGGGACGAAGCGTCTGCCATCTTGTTTATCATTGGGTTGAGGAGAGCTGGTATAGAGAATTTTGTCAAATATGCCCTTCTGCATGTGTGTATGTCCTTATGCTTATGCTTATGCCTTAGTGAAAACCAGGCTTAAAGCAGGCAGTCACATAATATGGGATAGGTGTTCATGCTATTCTGGATAGCTTTTTGTGGCCCCACAAAAAGCTATACAGAATAATTCGAACATATGCTTAGGTACTCTTCCTCCACTTTTTCTTTTGCTGAGAGTTTACTAGTAAAAAAAGCAATGAATTAATAAAGCCATTTATTATTAAATTAATTACTAATCCTGCATGTCAATTTTTTTTTCAAGTTAGTCAAAGTGACTTTCAGGCTGGTACATGCTAGCCACAGCTTGCCCTTTTGGGGCTGTAAAACTAACTTTCTTTGCACCCTGATTGTTATGTCTTGTTTTTCTGACTCATACCATACTGTATTCTTAAAGGTATGGTCTGGCCCTTTGTCACATTCTCTTTTATCAATGTACCAGTAAACTGTAATTATGTAACTTTTTAAATTACCTTTACACAAAAGTGCCTGCCATTGTAAGCTTTTGTACTGATGTTCTTAAGGTGGTTGAGGCATTTCAATTTCAACTTTGGTTGCGGGTCATGAGATATATTAATATAAAGCGAAGTTTGTACTTAAATACTTTACACTTTTCTTTCAGGTCCTTTTTCAACAGTTAATTTAAGTTTATCAACAGTATGGGCTGAGCTACTTTATTTATGTAAGCCCTTACATAATTGGCCTGTAAATGGCATTCTAGTCAATACTCCACAAGGTACTTTTAGCCTTAGTACACCAAATATTTATAAGTAGAAATAACAACTATGCCTTTCTTAAAGTTTTGGGGCAAACATTTATATGTACCTGGTACATTGATGGGTGGTGTCTTGTATTAAGCCAGATAGCCCTCCCACCCTGTATCAAAGGTGGTCATTATCAAGTATGCTAGGTAAGACCACTTCCCTAATTACTACCATTCAGTTTGTGTTGATCTATGTAACTCTGCAGGGCTTTAGGAATGAACCATCTGGTATTCTGGGAAGCATAACCCGCCTAGATGCTGATTGGTATTTAAAGAAAGCCTTCATGTTGTTAATGATGGTATTTACCCCTGATGCAGTCATTCATTTAGGTATGACCAAACTCTGTCACTTCTTTGTATCATAAGTAATCCAGTCAGTAAATAAATTGCAATTCTTGTAGAGCAAACTTTGCCCTTTTAGGTGACATATTTGATGAAGGAAACATTGCAACTGATGATGAATTTCTGCATTATAAGGTATTACCAGTAAGAATAAGAACACTTGACTTTCTGTGAATTACTCCTTTAAGTCCATCCACATATCAATTCTCCCTACCGATCTTCATTCATTTCCTTAAAGAATTAAATGAGAGAGTTTGATAAAAGATCAAAGCATTTTCTCTTTGGTGATCATTTTATTAACTCTCATAACCATTTCTCGTGGCAACATATGGATATTGTTAGGAGAATATTGATGTTGGTCACTATTGGGACTTAAAGGGTTAAAAAGACATCAGATAAATTCACTCCTATATCTCTTTAGAATGCAAATGTTATGTCAAATATCTGGGCATGCTTAGCCTGGTCCATGTGCGGTGTTCTCACTGTCAGTCTGTCACTCACCCAATTCCACCTCTTTACAATATCGTGAAATGAACTAATATAATCAGCAAATGTAGACCTGGGAGGCCATCGTGATCTTGCCAGTAAATATTAATACTGCAACTGATGGTTACAATCTATAGAGGTTACTGTGTAAGAACTTCGTAGTAATTTACATGTTTCTTAGCATGCTTTTTTTATTTCTTGTAGTGTTACAACTAATTATGTTCTATTCTATCTAGGTTTCTTTTTGATGCCACAACTGAGTGTGCACTGTACTGTGTTGTTTGTGACACTTCAACTTAGCATGCTCTGTTACAACCCTGTCTTGTGTGTTTGCTTGTGATGCTGCAACTTAGAATGCTTTGTTCTCTGTATCTCTGCAATGCTAAAACTTAGTGTGCTCTGTTTTGCATTTTGTTTGTTATGCTTCTACAACTTTGCGCCCTCTGATTTGAGTTTGTTTATGATACAGCTCTTTAACTTAGAACCCTCTCTTGTGTGTTTTCTTATGATGCTACAGATTTGAACACTCTATTCCGTGTTTGATTGGGACTCTACAACTTAAGGATGGTGGTGCCCTGTTATGTGTTTGTGACACTAAAACTTGACTCACTCTCTTGTTTTCAATAAAATTGTGATATCATGAACTAAGCATGATCTCTTCTGTGATTTTACAACACTCTTATGTTAGAGTGTGGCAAATTGTAATGACAATTATTGTACATTGCAGATTTTGGTCTCACTTAATTAGAGTGATTAGAATGGAAAGCTATAACTGTTATTAACCATATGGGTATTGTTTAGTTTATTGTGTAAAGAGATATTTAAAAAGGAAAACCAAAAGCTATATGATGCTTTGTTGAAAACTGCATGTAATTCCAACATTTTCAAGTTTCCGTAATGGGACAAATAAAGCCTGAGTCGTGCCCAGATGGTCTTCTTCAGGGGTTATATTTTGAATTTTTAGGATTGTCTCTGTATCTTTGATGCGGAGTCAATCCCTGGGCCGGGCAATTTTGTTTATAAAATTATTAAGAGAAATTTGACAACATTCCATAGCATATTTGCTATCAGTAATTGGTGTGGTGCTTGACAATGATAATTCAATGAAAATTTTCTTTGTCAAATTCCTAACCATCTCATATGTTATGATTTCTAGACCCGACATGATAAAATCTTCAATGTCCGTGATGGTGTTCTCAAGATACATGTTGCTGGTGACAATGATATCGGTGGTGAATGGATGGACAGCATAACACAAAACCTTGTCTCCCGATTCTCAAAGTACTTTGGTTCCATCAATGAAATCATTGAACTTAAGTCTTTTCAGATTGTGAAGGTAAGAAAACCCATTTAAAAAATAAACAAAATCACTTTGGCCCACAGAGACTGACTCATCTCCAGACATCTCTTTATCATTAGCATGCAGTTGCTATTGGTCGCAGTAGACAAGTATGCAACTCTATGAAGGAGATAATGATAATTACCTGGAGGAGAAAGAATTTAGAGACATCACTAGGGATATGTGTTTCCGAGGTGGGGGAACATAAATCACTAGGAATATTTGTTTCCCAGGTGGGGGAACACATATCACTAGGAATATGTGTTTCCCAGGTGGGGGAACATGTATCACCAGGGATATGTGTTTCCCAGGTGGGCGAACACATATCACTAGGGATATGTGTTTCCAGGGTGGGGAACACATATCACTTGGGATAAGTGTTTCCCAGGTGTGGGGAACACGTATCACTAGGGATATTTGTTTCTTGGGTGGGGGAATAAAAGTTGCTAGGAATATTTGTTTACCAGGAGGGGGAACACATATCACTAGGGATATGTGTTTTCCAGGTGGGGGAACACATATCACTAGGGATAAGTGTTTCTCAGGTGAGGGAACACGTTTCACTAGGGATATGTGTTTCCTAGGTGGGCGAACACATATCACTAGGGATATGACTGTTTTCCAGGTGGGGGAACACAAATCACAAGAGACATGTATTTCCCAGGTGGGGGAATACATATCACTAGGGATATGTGTTTCCCAGGTGGGGAAAGATAAATCACTAGGAATATTTGTTTCCCAGGGGGGAACACATACCACTAGGGATATGTGTTTCCCGGGTGGGGAACACAAATCACAAGGGGTATGGGTTTCCCAGTTGGGGGAACACAAATCACAAGGGATATGTGTTTCCCAGGTTTGGGAACACGTATCACTAGAGATATGTGTTTCCCAGATGCATACTTTTGCATACTTTTGTTTGGCTAAAATGGTCAGACATGGTTCCTTTATTGACGAGATTGACTGCGTCTAGCTTGAGCTTTTTTTTGTTTATCAGGCCAAGAAAGTTTCCTTTTTATTTACTACAGGTTAACATGTTAAGTTTAAGAAGAAGTCAGCCATATAAGGATGAAGAAAAAGCTTATAACAAGACATTGGAATTTATTTATGAGTTACCTTCAAACCTTGACGGTACAAAACCATCCATCCTGATCAGCCATACAACACTAAAAAGAATTTCTAACAAAGCAACCATAACTAAGGTGAGGTCATGACTACATGTATTTTTATATTATTATTTTGTCACCCTACGTGTAGTTGATTGTGGTCAGGTACATTAATAATAATATTGAGAACTTGGCAAAATGCTTTGGCCAAAGAATCAAGCTACAACCTCAGACAAAACTCTTGAGACAGTTTCATCTATTTTTCATTTTGCACCATACTACATTCCTCTAAGCATTCCTCTAAGCTGAACAAAGAAATTACGCCCTCTCCCCTATGCAATGTTGATGTCTAATATTAAAGCTCATGTCTATAATTCAGGTGTAGACATTTCCCTGTATTGTTTAACTCTGATATCAATAATACTGCAAGGTATTGTTCTCTGCTTTTTTAAGGTGAAATTTGTAAAAACTATTGTTTTACTAACTTTTTAAAACTTTTTGTGGAAATGTGAATTTAAGAATGTTTCATTAAAAAGTAAAGTTATCACTGTCTGACTATATAATATGCGCCTTCAAATGGCCTTTTAATACTCTGCAACTAATTATACCTATTTAGTATAATTACATTGTTGATTATCGAAAATAGCTCGCTGTGATTGGGTAGGAGCTTCGCTTTATCCCACTATAATCACCACGCTGTGATTATAGCATTGAAGGCTAGCAGTTTTCAAAATGGCATCCAGATTTCTTAATGTTTCAGGGTCGGAAATTGATCAATAATTTTATTTTCTCAAATAATCATCAATGTAATTATACTCAGGTGACGTGAATATTGGCGAATAGTCACCTTGACTTCGTCTTGGTGACTATTCGCTGATATTGACATTGTATGTACAAACTTAAAAAAACAGCTTGCATGTCCATTAATGCCTTGCCTGCCCAATTGAGTGGCAAAAACTCGTAATTACCAGTCATAATGGATAATCTCTTGAGAACTTCCACTAGTGATAGGGGGTAGAGGTAGAGGGTTTTACTGCAGACCGAGGGGGTTGCTGACTCAATCCCCTATCCTTATTCAGGCAGCGGGCGGTCTTAAAATAAATGAAAAAGAAGAAACTGCCTTTGCCTTGGAAAGTCTTTTGTGTGACTCCAATGACCACATACAAATGACGAATGGGATAGTTTACATTTATATCCATATGAGATTATGAGGTCATACAATTCCTCAAAACTGAGTTAGCAGCTTTATTCATATGCAGAAATGTTCACAAGCATTGTTATCACTCCTGGTTTATTGTTTTGTGTTCTGTTTTCATTCCTTCAAGTTAATTGATGCCATCCAACCAACATATGCCTTTTCAGGTGATACTCATGTGGTGAGTATACTGATGTGCAAACCTGTTTTGAAGTAACAGGACAACTTTTTCATTTGTTACAGTCTTGAATACCTTAGTATGTTTGTCAATAGCATCAGGACTTGTTTTGAGGGTTAGGGGAGAGGACATTTGAAATGACTTGAAACTTAAGTTTCTTATGGTAGGCTTTCAGTTAAGATCAACAGGTTTGTTTTTAACATCAATTAAACATGTTTAAAAGCTGTTTAGTTAAAGACAGTTTCCACCCTCTTTATATAAGACTCTAAAACAATGACTACATGGCAGTAAGAAAAATGTGAAGTAGCCGCATACCCACATTACCGGCAATTGGTACATACCTGCCTAACTACATAGCCAGAAAGCCAGGTTGGTGCATAGCCACATTGCCGGGTAGTAAATATGTAGCCACAAAGCCTGCATAGCTGTGCTGCCTTAATGTATCCGGCCTGCACCCACTCAGTAGTCGCATAGTGTTGTAGTCATGTAACCGCAAAGCTATTTCAAAACTGTGTTACAACATATATAGCCACAAAACCATGTCGTTATTAGTTGCATTATAGCTAAGTAGGCTAATTAATAAGTGGTATGTCCGACAAACCCGCCATGCCTCGCACGCTAGTTACATGGCCACATAGCTTATTATAAGTACAGCTTTTGAGTTTGCCAGATATTCTGCAGTTTAATCTGTTTTGTAGAAAACTGTAACAAATTTGTAATAATTACGTCTATCAAGCTCAGTTAAGTTAAAAGACTGATCATCACCATCTCTTCTTGAAAGGAGATGGTGAAACCGTGCCAAGTGGCCAGCAAAAGTTTGCGGGCTTCTGGCTCTTGTATATGTTACAGGGCAAAATTAAATTCAGCTTAAAAATTTTTAACCAAGGTCGATTCTCAATTCCCTTTTTTTCCTAGCCACAATTATTCATGGATTAGGTCTAGGGGAAAAAGGAAATTGAGAATCAACTTAGGTTAAAATATTTTACCCTGAATTTAATTTTGACCTGTAACATAATTATACAACCATGCGGAAATGTGCTAGTTTGGGCCCAATTTAAAATCATAGTGAGAAAAGTGTCTCCACTGTTTTCTAGCCTGCTTCATTTCATCACCGTATTGGATCCGTCCGTTTTACTGAGTATGTAGTACCTACATGCAGCTATCGAATGGGAACTGACAAGATGGGTGCTGCTATAGCTATCCTAGGTAAGGCCACTCAAACATAATCATTGGTCAGCAGCCCTCTTTGGCTCTAGGTAAAGGGGTTAGGAGTGTTACATGCAGTTGCTCATGTACCAAAAATTCTGAATGTTCTTCAATATTTATTCCTTTGACTTCAGCAAATGGCTTTTAAGAAATTTAAGAGTGTTTTATAATGGTAGTAGCAGATCTGCTTGAGGAGTTTTATGATGATTGACAGCTGTTAATGCATGTAAAATAAGTTTTTCCACTACTTTGACTTTTACAAATGGCTAGTAGGATATTAGAAATTTGACAAATAGTGTGTTACATTTGAACTTTACAAAAGCAGTTCTCTTCTTTTGAATACATATTTGAGAGCCCCTTGTACTGTTTAAATATGGAAGAATGAATGTACCCTGGGTGTGGCCAGGGAGGGGGGCTAGGCAAGTGTAGTGGGTAAGGAAGCAATTGTACAAGTTAAAGGCATGTGATTTTAGTTTACAGATGCTTGTATATTCGAGATTGTTTTAGAATTTGGGGGTGGGATAGTTGGTTATTGAAGAAAGGGGAAACCAGAGTTCTCGGAGAAAAAAAATATCATTCGCTGCAGAAAAGAGAACCAAAAGCAAACTGGGTTAAAGTATAGCATCTCCTCCACCATGTTGGTGAGAAGTGAGTGCCCTTACTACTTGCCCCCATTATTACAGTACGTGGAATCTTATGTGGCACTTAATAAACCTGATACTGTGATTTATCTTCTAGGCACTGATGGTTCCATAGATTATTCCATTCTTTCACTGCCAGTGAGATACCCATTTTTCCTTGCATACTTGGCTGTCTTAGCTTACTGTTTGGTGTCATTTCTTTGTTGGTTAACATTGAAGGTTCTTAGAATACTTCCCACTACAGTCTGGTGTTCATTATCACGATATCTGATACCTGGCCTTGGTCACTCCAATTAACCCTGTTTAGCAGGATGTCACAATTTCATACTGCTCTGGACCACCAAGCAGGGTCTTAAATGATCAGATGATCTTCACATTGGATGTTGACGTTAAACCATTTGCCTGAAATATTAGAAGGGACTGGCATTGATAGAAGAAAGAATGGGGCACCAGGAATTCAAATTACCATGATGGACTACTTGATTTGTGTGGTAATTGGTTTTGGTGGGTATTGTGAGATCATTCATGGACTTAACCAGCAGAACACTGCACCTTTGTGAATTTTGTATGGCCACTATCAGTTGTTTATCATTTCAAGAAGTTTACAAGTACTGTGGTCTTTTGGACTGGTTGGCACTAAGTGCACAAGTGAAAAAAGTTCAAGAAAAACCTCTTATGAGAAGACCGGGCCTTAGTTCACTCATGGCTATACATTAAAGGATGTATTTTGTTTTCTGTGGCTTGGAAAGAAAAACATTCTGTCTCGGTAAAGAACTCAGCTGATTTGCCTGAAGGGCAATCGGTGCAAATCCCAATTTAGCTACAATGAATCACAACCCACAAGCTTTGGTGTAAGTTAATCCAGAATTAACTGAATTTCATTCATCTATTTCTTATGAACATTTTGGATAAAAACCTGTTAGAAATCTCCATGTGAATGCAGAACCTCTTCAAAGGAGGGGAGGAATGGTGCAAGATGAGACTGACAAATAGTGACCTCGCTTGAGACTAACACAGTTAGAACCTATATTTTATTTTAGAACATTAAATACATTACAAAAAGCTTTTTCTTTGAAACAGTTTTATTGCTAGGTTTCATGTAAATTAGACTGAAATACTTGTCTACACAAGATGACAAGTCCGCATGAATTTTATGGGAGAAAAATTGGCCTGATCCCAGTTGTATCAAGGTACAACTAACTATTGCAGAAGTGCTGTGACAATTTTCTTGTTCCACTTAATTGTCCACACAGCATCACATTTAACATGTCAGCTACTAGTTTTATGAGGCCCTAGTTACTTCAGAAACTCATAGAAGAGCTTCTGGTAATAAAACGTCCGAGGGACGTGCCAAATGTTGTGCTCAACAAAGATGAAGTCCAGGACCTCGACTGTGTGCTCCTGAAAAGAAACAATAGAATTTTGAGCCAATTGTTTACAATTTCCAGGCCATTATAATGTGACCGTTTCTAGCCAGGATGGGATAAAGGGGTGTTCACTACTCTTGTTTTTAGCTTATATATAACCTGCATGGTGGGTATGGAGTGAGGAAGGAAGGTGCATTTCATCCTTCTGCTTTTCCACCAATTTCAACTCTGCAGTTGTCGTCTTTAGAAACAAAGTGAGTTGTGTGCATCAGTCAGTCAATGGTATTAAACCCTAGTTATTAACCTCATTTGTCAATATTTAAAGTTTGTACTGTTTCGTTTGTTTATCTTGTTACATCAAGAACTGAAAAAGGGTAGTTACTTGGTCACCGTGTTGTGGATGGGTGTAATCACCAAATGATACAAAATACTGAAATGACACTGAACAATACCCACACCACAACACAAAAGCGAACCAACAATAGTTTCCACAACACCAAGAAACACCCTGAAAAAGGCCTAGGAACCATGGAGTGAACATTCCCGGACTTGACGTAACAAAATGATAAAATTCTTACCCAACAAACTGCTCAGGAAAGATGCATACGTTGCATTTCCTGTAACAGCTCCCACAGCTGCCGGGTTGTGACGAACTGTTTTCACTGTAAACTGGTTCTGCACTTCCCCAGGTCCAAAGACATCAATCTCCACAATATGAGCATCAAGGCTGTAATATTTTTAACAAAATGGATTTATCTAAGGGTTAAGGTCATGGGGACACCTATCTATGAATAAATTCATAAGGCAAAAAATTATCTGCTTGTGCTACATCGTTTAAAGTGCTTATTTAGTTTTGGCTGTTTTAGAGGTGATTTTGATAAAATTTTATTTACACAAAATTGTGAAATGATGGAAGTTTAGGAGGGTTGTTATTTATTTGGTAGACCGTGCTTTACAGCAATGCTTTAAGCCACAGTTGTACCAAATTGGGAAATTGTAATTTTGTGTCCAAGTTTGCAGAAAGAATTAAAGACTGATTTTACTAACATTAAACTCATCGCCAATAGATAAATTTTTTATTAATGATCGGTCGGTCAAAACCTCTAGTGTGTTATGTATTAAGCAGATTTTGCAATTTAAAGTTTGCTAGCAAGACAAGTTTTGTATCTGCGTTGAATTCTTGGACACAAAATTGTGGCGGCATAGGAGAACCAGGCTTTACACATTAATCCTGGGTTATCCTAATCCTGCTTTGAACAACCGGGCATTATATATAACTAGTTGAACAAAAGTTGTATCTTGCCTTGGGTCAGCCACAATGCATCCTTGTGCTTTGTCAAATCCCAGGTTATGTGCTGCCAAAGCTGCGGCAGCCATTGTATTCACGTTATTTGGAGCTAAAGGACAAAGGTCACGAATACAACCTGGAGGACAACAAAAATAAAATGACATACGTAAATGTTTAGAAATAACAATAACAAAAAACAACAACAAAAAACTACCATCATATAGAACTGTTGCTTCTGACTTGACTTGTGCATTCCTTGACTTCAGTGGTTCATTCAATTTATAACATGAAGGATGCTTTTTCATGGTAACTTTAAGTCCCTGAATGAGAAATGAAGTTCAAAAATAACTATGAAGGATAGCATATTCTGACAGGCATGGTATATAAAGGATTACGAGAGCTATTGTAAGCATTTTATGTTTTGTAAAAAAGAAAATTTTGAGAATCAAATGAAAGTAAATATTTGAGGGAAAAATATCCATTCCATTTCCAGCTGTCAGAATTACGAAATACCATGACCTTTCCAAGATTGCCGGAGAAACAACATTTTGAAGACCTTGGTCATGATATTTGACAGTCTGGACCCCCCTGCAAGCAAATTGCTTTATAATTATAAGAGTTAATTCAACATAATTTCAGTGCACCTTTAATGTTCCCCTGTCTGCCATTTTCTTGATGTCTACGCCTCCCCATAAAGCTCCACTTGGTATATAAATTCCATGTGTACCACTTGAGGCTTTGTCCCTCAGCTTGTTCTCAATATCAGGGTTTGCCAAAGCAGTGGGTGAGCCTATCTAACAAACAAACACAAAAAGCAAAAATTTAGGACCTCAAAGTCCAAGCCTCTATGAGAATCTTAATATGGCAGAAGAAGAAATCATTAAAACAGTGAAACCCCTGCTAAGTGGTATTGTATTTACTTGCACAATATGCAGTAGTAAAGTTAACTCCCAATAACTTGAACCTTCTAACTTAATAGAGAAATAAAAAAAAGTTTGAGCTATCGGGAGTTTGAAACACAAGTGACCGGAAATAATTAGGAAATGGAATGGGAAAGGAATACAATAATATCGTGCACACTTCACTTCAAGGGCAGTGAGAGAAATATTGAATTTAAAAAAAGAAATAAGCAAAAAAACTTGATTCACAAAAATGTAAAGACAGACAATGCATGGTTATTTTGAAATAAATTCAATGTTTCGGACTAGCTGCCGCACATTTTTTTTCAACTAGCTAGTTTCAACTAGCTAATTGGTTCGAGTTATCAAGGGTAAAATTATACAGAAATGATCTGAAGGGAGACAAAAATTACTTTGATTTAGCAGCAGGTTCGAGTTACTGAGGGATTTATAAATATGTTATTACAGTAAATTTTATGAAGGAAATCCAAGAGAAATCACTACTCTATTTGAGAGCCATTAATATTGTATTAATTACCACTATACTGTCATAAGACATGGCTTTTGTATTGTCATGTATCATGTCCTAATATGGTGATCTGCATGTACCTAATTTGACAAAACCCTTTGGGTTAACTATTTTATGCTTGAGGAGGAAGCCAAAAACATATTACAGCCAATGCTCTCCAAGATGGACATCTTTGGGGTGACTGGCACTTAGTGTCCAGCTTAGAGAGATGTCCATCTTATTGAGGGTCAAATAAGGGGAGTGAAGAAAGGTAGGTAAACCTGTGAACCATATGTGTAGGTTTTACCGAGGTGCCTTTTAAGAGAGAGTTCACTGTATGTTAGTAAAGTTCCCTGATTCTCCTGGAGAATTAAAGCACCTACCATGTAATCTGCAACATCAAGAAAACCCTCCCCATAATTCATTGTAATGGAAGGGTGAGCAACCTCTACAATCAGGTCTGGAGTCCTGTGAAAAGTTAAAAATTTATTCAGTAGTAGGATTAAGTTCCTTTGGATTCAATCTGTAACGGATCTGGCAATTCTATGATAAACTGGTAAATCGCTTACCGTTATACTTTTGACACCCCAACTGGATTTTTTTGTCAAATGGTAAGCACCCCTGGCTAACCAGGCTGGCTCAGTTGTGATGTAATAACAAAAATGATTTTGTTGTTATTAATTACCGTGCTCACATCTTGACCAATGAGCCACTTGCACAATGGCTTCATTTTACTACTACCACCACCACTAATTTGCACAAGAAAGCAAAACCCTGAAGGATTCTCGTAGTGTTAGTAGCAGTAGTAATATGTTGTTGTGCAAATGGTCTATTGAGCCGGCCTGACAAACTGTGCCAGCCCAATTTATGTGATCAGCTCCTCATTACTGATATAATAGTGTGATGACGGCAATTAATGTGAAACAATCACCATGAACACCACACAAGTAAATATATATTTCAAACATCATTGGAACCTAGTTTGTAATTTGCCACTTTAGAAAGAGAAGAAAACTGAGCCAAGTAAACTTTTGCAAGGACCTCTGGGACTGTTACCAGGGACGGGAAAAAATGGCCAATAGCTGACCGGCACTTGCCCAGCAACAATCCCAGAAACAATTGAGAGACACATTTTGGCTCCATTTCCCTTGTTGTTTCTCAACTGGAGAATGGCCTTAGCTATCATCAGCAAGGGCGTAGCCAGCCCATAGTCCTGTAGGCCTGGGCTTACAAATTTTTGGTTTGATCACTCTGACACTTGTATTAAATAATGCGTTGTTGGGGTGAGCTAAAAAGTAGTAGCCAGATCAAAGTTTCAACTCCTATTTGGAGAACTCTGAATTTTTTTTTCGGGCCACTTTCCTCAATGACTGAAAAATTTCATTTCTCAAGTATCAATACATTTTTCAATTAACACACCTGTCTTGGAAGGACAGCAGATTTTCCAAAACGTATTTTTCATCTACGTTTCCCTTGAGTTCACTTACAGTTCTATTCCAAACAAAGCTTAGTTCAAGGTCATCTCTTTTAAGAATTTCCTCCACTAAGTATTGCCCTAAAAAAGAGGTAAATTTAAACAAAAAGAATAGCCTATCCACAGACGTTCTTCCCATTGCGCGCAGTTTATAAATCCCCCGCGGTTTTTACTTTTATACGTGCACTTGACCATCTGTAAAGAGGAAACAGTGGGTTTGTGGACAGGCTAGACAAAATATTAGCCCTTCTCAAACTGAGCCAAAGAGCTACTCAAAACTAAACAGACTCAACCCCCCGCCCCTCCCCCCCCCCCTGTTCCGCCCGGGAATCTCACCTAGGTGTCCAAATCCTACGACACCAATTCTCCTTTTCTTCATTACTTCAACCATCTATAAATATAAACCTAGATATATCTTTTAAAAAAGGGATTTTCAAAAAGTTCTCAAGTCAGAGATTTTGTCAGATCACGAACTGTAAAGGACCGAGAAGGAGCTGGGTGCAAAGTACTGAGCCAACAATATGTAAAACCAGCGGTAATGTTGTCAACAGCAACAACTGATCAACTCCATCTTGTTTTGCATTGACAGATCTAAACTTCTTTAATTTTTTTACCAAATATGCCACCCAAGAAAAAGAAATCGGGCAAGAAAAAACTTGCTAAGATGACTGAAGAAGAGAGGCTTCTATATATGGAGCAAAAACGGTTAGCAGAAGAAGAAATGAGGAAGAAAAAAGAGGACATGTTAACGCAGTTTTTGAAGGTGATGACAAAAAGGCAATCATTATTTTGCAAAATTTAAACCTTGTCTCTTTGCACTTGGTGTTGTAAAAAGCACTTTTCTAACAATCTCTTGCTTCATTACACGTGTTATGCACTAAATCCTTTGATTTTATTTTATACTTTTCCTAGGATAAATTGTCAAAAGAAGAAAAAAGTACAAAATTTAATTTGAACAAGCTTCAAAACCAGTGGAGAGTCATAATGCGAGAAGGTCAGCTCTCACTATTAGAACCATCCATTAGTTTTCAAAAGATCCTTACAGTTGATTGATCTCAGCTGTTACTGGACTGAAGTCATAATCTTGTACCCAGATCTCTTCCCAGTGAAGAGTGAAGGCAAAGATGAGATCCGGGGTTCTTGCCATTTACATGGAAAAACTGGGAATTCAGTTTAGGAAGCTTCAGAAAACATGGACTGTGATTTGAGGCAGTGCAATTTTTCTACTCTTTTTAGTCTGTAAAGCTTATTTGGATATATACGTCGTACGGGTCACTCTCCTACTACGTCAAATTTTATAGTTTTATGTTGGTGAAAAAAGATTTCCACCCAGGGGGATTGTGTAAATTGTATGCACCCCTGGTCAGAAGATGTGTAACACATGCATACTGCAGTCTGCAGACTTGGAGACTGGCAGGTATATGAGGTAAACATTGTTTTAAAATGCTTAAACAGAATTTCCTATCCCTAAGTTAGTCTTTTAGAAGGTTTAGGGATAGGAAATCTGTTAAAGCATTTCACAACAATGCTTACCTCATTTACTTGCCAGTCTGCAGTCTGCATTTGCGCATAGGGAATCTGTTAAAGCATTTCACAACAATGATTACCTTGCCAGTCTGCAGTCTGCATTTGCCACACACCACTGGTCAAATCCATTTTGTCTATGTGATGTAATAAAGTGCTTGAAATAAATCCTCATAATTGCAACCATGTTTAACAATGTTTTTGATAAAGCCATGCAGTTTTCTCAATCAGAACCTGGTTATACGCACAGCTTAAGTACTAACTAAACAATTTGTTATGTATGTTTTTCATATAACATCAAATTTAATACGGCAGCAAGTTTTTACTGAGAGAAAGTTTAAAAGAGTCTTTCATTTTACACTGAATTGTTTAATGATATATCTTTTTTCAATTTGAACAGCTAAATCACAAGAACTGAAGAAAGACATAGAGATACTGAGTCAAACGTTTGAGCGTGTAATAGACAGAAAAGAGGCTATTATAAAGTCTCTAGTGAAGGATATTGAAGAAGCTGAAGAACAATACCAAATGGCTCTTAGAAGTCACTTACAGAATGTTGATAGGCTAATAGGTATGTACAGTGTTAACGACAAGTTGTAGTTTTGTTAATACAGCTGCCTTTTGCATGTTTTGTGAAGGATAAAGTGTTGTTTTACTAACATGTACATACTGAATGAAGATGCTGAAGTAAAAAATAAACACGGATAGATCGGAGTTGGACTGAGAGAAGTAAAATTAGTGATCTTTTTACAAGTAGCGCCATTTATGAGCTTTCTTAACTAGAGGCATACATGAAGTGTTCTAGTTAAATTTGTTTTCTTTAAGTTGGGACAGCTACAATGACAAAAGAAATGCTAGAAATTCTTTTTCTTGCATCATTGTTCTTTTTGCCCTATGCATTATGATGATCAATATAACTAGTGAAATTTAAGATCACTATGAATGGCTCATTTTGCACCTTTGCTTTCAAGATTTACAACAAAGACGGCTACAAGAAGCCCAAGATGAATATGATCAAGAACAGGAGATCCTAAAAGAAGAATTTGACACAGAAAGGTGATAAGATTGTAGCTTAAAAAATTATGAAACTATTGTATCTCTGAAATTCTGTTAAATGTAAGATTGGATGTTGAAATTAACAAATAGGGTGTAGAAAAATAAAACTTCCTGAAATTTACTTTGAGAAACATTGTTTGATGCTATGCAGATCTTTAAAAATTAATGTATGTGGTTATTTTTAGAATGAAGATAGTTAGTCAACATAGAAAGGAAATGCATGACATACAGGACATCATGTTTGCTATGGAAGAAGAGTGGAGTGAACTGGAAACTGAGGCTAAGCAAGACTTTCAGAGCCTCAGAGATGAAATAAAAAACAAGGTAACTGTCAGTAGTAAATTAGTAGTAGGCTTGGGGACAGGTTCTGCAAACACCTCAGATCTGTCTCAAAGAAAGCTGACCTACCCGTTGCTAAACATTTTTCTTCCCCCGATCACACAACAGATGATATGATGGTAGCTGCTGTTCCAGCGGGTCTTCACAACATCAGGGACAGACGTAGAGCAGAGGGCCGCCTAATTTTTAAATGCAAAACTCTACAGCCGTGCGGCATCAACATTGACTTCAATTTTATTTGAGCAAACTCTTCCAGCGTGTGCTTCGAATGTTGCCACATTTGAATAAAATGACGCACATTCAGTGTAACGACATCTTCCACTGATGAAGGGACAGTAGTCCCGAAAAGTCTGGATTTTCAAACATTTTAGTGCTAAGAACACAAAGACAAATTTTAATAATTTTTTATTGTAATCAACTTATCAGCACTATACACAGTTCCTAACCATGTTTTGATCCTGTCAGTAGCAACGTTTGCTAAGATAGCTTTGATTTAATGACTCAATAACAATAACGGCGTAATACCGTTTCTGAAATACACCCACAAGGTATATCTGCCACATTGTTTCATTTCAGTAAAACTTTGGCTGCATACCAATAACTTGATGAACATGCCTCAAATGTGTGTTGTAAAATAATGTATTTCTTACTTTTATCTTTATTAGAACCTTGAAGAAAAGCATGCTTTAAGAATACAGTTGGAGGGAACAGTGGAAGATTTGTGGAGGCAATTTCAACAGGTAAGCACTTGAACTCTTAGATGAACCTTTAAAAGCATAATTATTTTGACAGACCAGGTAGTGAGCAAAGAAGAGATGCAGCCAGGTGCTTGAATGCAAGTTATAAAAGTTTTCAGGTAGACAATAAGAATCAGTAACTGATTATTTAAAGCAAAATTACATTTATCAATATTCAGCATGGATTACTTCATATTATTGGTAATCAAGTTTTTCTTAATGTTATTTTCAGGCCTTAAAGAATTACAATGAGACAACGGAGGAAAGAAAACTAGCCTTTGAAAATCTCAAAGCTAAAGATGAGAAAAGTGCTCATGAAATAGAAACCCAGATGAGAAAACTTCAGAGAATACAGGTTTGTATTAAGGACCTAGAAACCTTTTCTATACGTTTTCCGAGGGAAGTGTTATACTGTGAATCCTCTACTAAGCCCCCTCTCTCAAAAAAGCCCCCTCCCTCTAATATGCCCCCTCTTTTCAGGAGAAGAAAGTTAATCAGCCCTCCCTCTCTATTATGCCCCCCTCCACCCCTAATTATTCTTCACTAATATATGATAGACTGTATTAATCAATCACACCCATAAAACTTCATGTGGACTGATAAGGGATGGTTTATTTACCACCTGGAAGTTTGGATTTGATTCTGATCCTTGGCTGCATGACCTAAAACTTCTTGTACTTGAACTTTTCCTCTTTGTATTCTAGTTCTTTATACAGAACTGATACCATTATCGTTTCTAAATTAAATAAGTCCCTAGTCTCTATTAAACCTCCCCTCAAATGGGCTTGAAATAAATAAGCCCCCCAAGGGGGCTTAGTAGAGGATTTATGGTAGCCCAAAAGAACAGGTGAAATTCTGGTTTCTTTATGATAAAGATTTCCCAGATTTTTTGTGGGGTAACAAATAGTTGTGCTGTGTAAAACAGTTGTTTCTCAAAATAGGAGTAGCTAGCTGGCTAGGGAGCCAGAGTGTTTAGAAATGGGAAGATTTGAATTAGGAGACAAGATGCTTCAGATTTCCAGACTTATAATCACTGTACATGACATGGGAAATTTAATATTTAGATGGTGTAATTCAGTGATCTCAAGTCAAAAATCATAAAACTGAAGAAAATTTTTGACCATTACAAAATTGCATTATGAGGGACATTTGCACTGATACATGGAGAAGGTATATAAAAGAATGGCAAATTTTCAACCATTGTGTCATTACCTGTAAGTTGTCACTTTTGAGAGATGATCATATGTGAGAGTTATTTAACATTTTCTCCTGAGAATTTTGCCAAAACTTGCATTTTGAAGCTAGTCAAGCTGTTTTCTTGGCACTGTCTGCCTATAAAGTGCTCAAACAAAGCCATTTGCAGGTCATATGCTTTGCGGCCTTCCGATCCAAATGTAAAATTTTAACTTCGGAGGTTTGAGCATATGCAAAAAGCAAAAGTTTAATTAACACAGCAGTCTTGACTTTTTATTTTTAGCTTGAATTTGCTCTTAGTAGTTGCAAGTTCAAATCGTTGGTCATGCTTGTAAAATAGCCACCTGGTTCATCTCCTATCAGTTGGGAGTTTTAACCATGTTATGTTCCAGTTGATTATTTGTTTCATTATCCCTTTAAAGCTCCATAACAGGAGAGGATTATAAAAAGTATTATAATTATTATTATTTTAAAAGTCACTTTATACTTTACATCAACTAAGAAAATCCGGAATTTCATTGTGGAATTATTAAAATGTCATTTCTGTCAATATATCATCCTTTTGGGAAAGACTTGCATGTTGAGAGTGCTATTAACAATGCAACATTTTTGTTATCTTTAACTTTACGTCATGATTTCCATTTAGGATAACATTTCCCAACTAAAGGCTAAAATGGCAAGCAATTCTAAAGAATGTGATGAAAGAAACAGACTCATTAAAGAGGTATAAAACAATAGATATTGTGTAATAAGGGACACACCACATGCACTTCAGGGTGGATGAATAAAAACCCCTTTGGAATTATATATTGTTAAGGATTTAGATGTTTTAATGTAACAAGAAAATCAGCCAATAACAAACTATGTCCTTGCAGGACACAAACCTTGGTAGACCATTTTACTGTCTTAAATGGGTTTTAGTTTAACACCTTACAGTTCTTGTTTATCCCTATTAATTTACTCATAAATGGCCTAAGCCAGTTATTAATGTTATCAGCTTTGATTCATGTTGGATGTTATAATAAATTATTGTTTTATTAATAGCAAGTGATTGTGGCTAATGTAGCTGTTATTTCCTAGTAACAGTATTACCTTTATTTGAAGGAAGATCATCGCAGTTATATATACACAACTTATGCAGTTGTGAAAAGAAAGTCTGACAAAAATTTCTTTTTGCAACTGCATAAGTTGCTTGTATAACTGCAATGATCTTCCTTCAAATAATTCTTCACTCTGCAGTTCACTTGTATGATTTTCATTTATTCATAATTTCATCATCATCCTTTCACTGGTTTATAACCAACCAATTCAACGACCTGCTCCCAGTTGGCTTGTTAGCTTAATTGGTAGAGCGCTGCACCCGTATCGCAGAGGTCAAGGCTTTGAATCCCGTACAAGCCTGAAGTTTTTTCAGGCTTCCTTTTTGCAACTGCACAAGTTGCGTATATAACTGCGATGATCTTCCTTCAAATAATTCTTCACTCTGCAGTTCACATATTATAGGATTTTCATATATTCATAATTTCAGTATTACCTTTATTCATTTGGGGCATAAGAAAAGGGTGTGGCTTGGGGGAAAGGGGGAGAAAGTGGCTCTTACACACCAAAGAGAGTAGTGTGTGAGTATTTATGAGCCATAGGAAGTCAGGTCCGATATCATTGGGTTTAACAGTGGTATTCGGTAGATTGATGCATATCATTCTTGATTGATGGTTTTGGTGCATGATTGTTGATTTTTAGCAAAGAGAAGTAGTTGCAACTCAATTTCATGACTTGAAAGCTGAAATGAACAAGATGAGAGATTCAGAGAGGTATATAAACAAGCAATTCTCATAACAGTTATATAACCACATACTGTAAAGAATCATAACTCTTTGAGTGTTACAATAATTTTTTAGGTCAATTTCTTGAGCATGACTTAAATGGGATCTTTCAAACAAAAATATTAAAACTGTTACAGTAAAATTAAAGGATTTTGCACTCTGAATTATCTGTAGGTGACCTTAAAAGATTTATGAATAAATCATTAGTGAATCTCTCTGTCAATAAACTAACACAAGGCAAACCCAAATTTATGTTAGTTTGATCATTGCCCACCAAGTTAATTCCACGCCATTATAAGCACAAATTGTATTTTTTCATATCTTGTGAAATCTTTTTTTAGGTCACGCCTTACCCAGCTCACACTTCAAAGTAATGCAGCAATCAAAGAACTCAAGAGGACTAGTGAAAAGGTAAACACTGATATCCTAAGCAAGAAGGGAATAACTTTTACTTTATAAATATTTGCAAATCAGATTTCTTGTGAAACCGAAAAGGTATTATCCCCATAAATGTGAAATAATAAGTCTTAAGAAATTATGCTTATAATGTTTGTCTGCACTTCATGAAACTACATTGCCCATTGTATCTGGTTTTTTAGGGTGAGCGCATTCTTAAACTTTCTGAGATGTGTCGTAAACTGGAGACAGAAGCTGAAAAAGTTCTTCCATTTTATGCGTCATCTCTTTCTCCTGAGGAGGATGATGATGCAGCAGCTGCTATGCAAGAAGCTCCATCTGAGCCACTGGCTGAGGTAAAGACTACAGTTACTCTATTAGATATTTTAGTTTCATATTTTAGTGGTTTTACTAAAAATTGTGCTCACTATCTGTCTTCTCAATGGTTATGAGCCTTCAGTTAAATTTGGAAATCAGTGCAACCTATTGATTAGTTAGTTGGGTTCCACACACAATGCATGATTACCAAGAGCATTGCCAAACTCCATTGGACTGAGTCTTTGTCGTTACAATTCAAAACAATGTACAATTTAACAATATCATTTGATGAAGGCGAAGTTAATATTGTTGAAAAATCCCCTCAACAGTATCAACTGAGCCAAAGGTGAATATTGTTTTAGTCCATGTATATAAATTTTATTACAGGTCAAAATTATTAAATTCAGGTTAAATTTTTTAATGTAATTGGACAACATTTTACTTCAATCAACTGCTGTTTCAGCAAACAAAATCATGAAATAAATGTTGACTTAACATTTCTATTAAATATTTAGCCAGCAATAGTGCTTTTTCACATGTAAGAAAATGATAGCTCCAATCAAAATCCATGGCAGTGCATGAGTTTAGAGCAGTGCCGAGTTTACTGCAGATGTTACAAACATCATTTAGAGGAGAGGTCACACAATGCATTTAATTATAACCCTTGCTTTGCTGTGTAACTTACAGATTCTTCATGAATACTCTGCTCTGGAAAATTTTTGGAAGAGATACAATAAGGTATGTAATAAACAAGATTAGCAGTTGTAGAGTACTAGTTTCAACTTTTTAGTTTGTTGTATTTAAGGACAGCCAAAGGTGAAATAAGTCTGCAGTTTAGCCAAGTAGCTCATCAGGCAGGAACTTATTTACCTGGTTTCTGTAGTATGAAGTTACAAGGAATATTTCTATTCTCCCCAACCCATGCTGGATGGGATGCTAGTCCATTGCATAGTTACCCCAGCATTAAATCCCCTGGTAGCCATTTATACAACAGGGCGGGGTGTGGCACTGTGATTTAATCTATTGTGAACAGCACAGTTCACACTGTTTAGCTGCCTAGTGGTTGTAAATTTGTAAAACTAACTACAAACCATATAAATTGCAAGCAGTTAAGATTATATAGCCATATGTAATGGCTTATACTGCACCTCAGGGTGGGAAAGGAAAGTTCAGAAACAGAGGACATAATAAGGCCCACCCTCCCCTGCACCAACCTGGGAGTAATTCTGTCCATAAATTAAAGAGGATTTTAAAGATGGTGTTCACAGCTCAAGCAAACATCCAAAAGGGGAAGAAGGACCGCCTAATCACGGGTTGATTTGAAAAATAACCTGCGACCATTTCTATGTGCCTGTCTTCCAATTTAGTGTGCATAAAGTGGACCATGATTGAATGTGTAGCTTTTCCTTTTCTGCGCTTTTTGAAAGTGTTAGTAGGTTTATTTTACTTTTAAGTTTAAGATTCATTCGTAGCTCAAACCAATTTTTTAGCTATTCAATATTTTGCCATTCAACGCGATATATTCTTTTTAAGGTTTTGCTTGACAAGCTGGCTCTTGATAAAGAGAAGCACACTCTCTTACAAGAAAATCAGCAGCTTAGAGCAGTTCTAAAGCAGTACCTAGATGGTATGTTTCTTTATTTCAATCTGATTATTAAGCAAGTTCATAACTTTTAACGAGTTATCTCAAAACAAAGAAGGCTAGTTTATTACAAATACACACAAAGCCATAATACAAGCAAAGAAGGTTAGTACAAAGTCACACAAAGCCAAAATACAAAACAGAGAAGGCTAGTTTCTACCGTCACAAACAGTACAAAATCAGCGCGCTAGTTTAGCGTAACAAAACCAATGTGAAATAAGGCAAGCTAAGTTGTGGCGTCACAAGCAGACACAATCAAGTCCGCTAAAATGTAGCGTCGCAAACAGAAACAAGATGTAGCTCTACAAGCAAACACAGTATAGAGACCGCTAAGTTGTAGCTCTGCAAACACAAAATAGAGCACGCTTCAAGTTTTAGTGTCACAAGCAAACACTGAACAGAGTAGCTGTACGAGCGAGAACAAAGCAGAGCGCGCTATATAAGTTGTACGTAGCGGTACAGGCAAACACTAAAAGGAGCGCGCCAAGTCGTAGCGTCACAAGCAAACAAGCAAACGCAAAATGAAGCGAGCTAAGTGTTGTAGCGTCACAAGCAAACACAAAACGAAGCGAGGTAAGAGTTATAGCGTCACAAACGAACACAAAACGGGGCGTCTTTAGTTATAGCGTCACAAGCAAATACAGAATAGAGTGCGCTAAGGTGTTGCGTCGCAAACAAACTTAAATCATAGCGCGCTAAGTTGTTGCTGTAAAAACTAACACTAAACGGAGCGCCCCAAGTTGTAGCTGTACAAACAAAACAGAACAACAAAGTGCGTTAAGTTGTAGCTTTACATGTAACACGAAATGGAGCGCGCTAAGGTGTTGCGTCACAAACAAACTCAAATCAGAGTGCGTTAAGATGTAGGATCACAAAAAACGGTGCGTGCTAAATTGAAGCTGTGCAAGCAAACCCAGAACAGAACGTGTTGAGCTGTAGTCGTACAAGAAAGCACAAAATGGAGCACGCTAACTTGTTTCTGTACATGCAAGCAGAAAACGGAGCTAGCTAAGATGTAGCTGTGCAAGCAAACAGAACAGAGCGTGCTAAGTTGTAGCATGACAAGTAAGCACAAAATGAAGCGGGCTAAGTTCTAGCGTCACAAACGAACACAGAACAGAGTGCGCTACGTCGTAGCGTCAGAAGTAACACAAAAGGGAGCGCACTAAGTTCTATCTATACAGGCAGACACAAAATGAAGGAAGCTAGTTGCTGCTGTACAAGCAAACCCAGAACAGATCATGCCAAGTTGTAACTGTACAAGCAAAGACAAAATGTAGTGAGCTAAAGTCGTAGCTGTACATGCAAATATAGACCAGAGTGCGCCAAGTTAAAGCTTTACATACAAATACGAAATGGAGCGCGCTTAGGTGTTGCGTCCCAAATTAACTCAAGTCAGAGCGCGCAAAGGTGTAGAATCACAAACAAACATAAGATGGAGCGTGCTAAGTTGTAGCTGTTCAGGTAAACCCAGCACAGAGCGCGCTGAGCTGAAGCTGTACAAGAGAACACGACATTTAGCGCGCTAACTTCTTGCTGTACATGCAAGCACAAACAGAAAGTGCTAAGTTGTAGCGTCACAAGTAAACACAGAAGAAAGCAAGCTAATTTGTAGCTGTATAAGTAAACACAATACAGAGCGCGCCAAGTTGCAGGGGCACAAGCAACACAAAATGGAGCGAGCTAAGTTGAAGCGTCATAAACAAACACAACGGGAACGAGCTAAGTTGTAGCGTCACAAACAAACACAAATGGAGCGAGGTAAGTTGTAGCATCACAATAAGACACAAACTGGAGCGAATTATGTTGTATTGTAAACAACAAAAAAAGATGAAACGGAGCGCGGTAAGTTGTAGCGTCACGAGCAAACACACAAAAGAGCGCGCTTGGGTGTTACGTCACAAACAAACTGAAATCGAACGCGCTACGTTTTATTGTCAAAAGCAGACAAAAAATGGTGCAAGCTAAGTTGTAGCTGTGCAAACAAACAGAACATTGCGTGCCAAATTGTAACTGTACAAGCAAAGACAAAACGGAGTAAGGTAAGATGCAGACTAGAGCGCGTTAAGTTGTTGCTGTGCAAGCAAACACTGAACAAAGCGCGTTAAATTGTAGCTGTACGTGCAAAAACAAAACAGAGCTTGCTAAGTTGTACGTAGCTGTACAAGCAAACACTAAAAGGAGCGTGCCAAGTTGTAACTGTCCAAGTAAAGACAAAAGGGAGTGAGGTACGTTGTTGCTGTAAGTAAAACACAAAACTGTGCGCGCCAAGTTGTATCTGTATCGGCAATCACGGAACAGAGCGCGTGAAGTTGTAGCTTTACGAGGAAGCAGGGAACAGAGCTCGCCAAGTCGTAGCATCACGAGCAAACACAAAATGGAGCGAGCTAAGTTGTAACGTCAGAACCAACACGAAACGAAGCACACTAAGTTGTAGTGTTACATGCGGAACACAAACTGGAGCGAGCTATAAGTTGTAGCTGTGCAAACAAACACAAACCGGAGCGCGATTAGTTGTCCCGTCACAAGCAAATACAGAACAGAGCGTGCTAAGTTGTTGCTGTACATACGAACATATACACAAAACGGAGCTAGCTAGTTTGTAGCCGTGCAAGCAAACACAGAACAGAGCGTGCTAAGTTGTAGCTTCACAAGCAAACACAAACACAGAACATTGCGCGCCAAATTTTAACTGTACAAGAAAAGACAAAACGGAGTAAGGTTAGGTGTTGCTGTATATGCAAACACAAGACAGAGCGCGCTAAGTGGTAGCGTCACAAGCAAACACAAAACGGAGCGAGCTAAGTTCTAACGTCACAAACGAACACAGAACAAAGCGCACTATGTTGAAGCGTCAGAAGTAACACAGAAGAGAGCGCACCAAGTTCTGTCTGTACAGGCAAACTCTCATACTGAGTTTGGGCCGCCTGTGAGCGAACTAGACAGTCAACACTGCAGCCCCTTTGATACTCGAGACAACTGTACCTTTAACAAAAGATAATTTTTCTGTTATTTTCAGGTATTTCAGTCAATGATGAGATTTTGAGTCAGTACAACCCACTATTTATTGTCAACAGTAAAACGAATGTCAGGTAAGAGTGGATAAAATGTGATGACGACAAGCGCTTAAAAAATGTAAAAAAGCGTTGTACAAAGTGCGGACGAATTTTTATATTCTGGCAAATTTCATGTATGGTATCTGCCCTCATAAACGACGTTGTCTTGGTGAAAATTTGCAAAAGAAGCAAGATTCTGTGTTTCACTGTAACGCCATCAAAAATAAAAATTCTAACCAGTCAATACAGAAAGTCTAGACTCTGGAAAATGAAAGAAGATAAATGTACAAAAAGCCTCGCCTAGAACCAGGTCTGTGCGATAATATCATATGCGAGATATTCTGAAAAACGTTTTAGCCAGTTTTTTTGTATGGAGACGCCATGTTGGGGTCCCTTTGAGGGGCACAAATATGGCCGCCGGAACGAGGTTGAATAGGACCATTAATAAATCAATTCTATGGATTTCCCTTCCAGTGTCTTTTTTTTCTTTTCTTTCTTAAAAAGATTGTCATTTGAGGTGCCGAATTCCCGGGCAAAGCGTCCACATCCCCCACCCCCCGGAATTGTGGACTCTCAGCAGTCCCATATGATTGTGGTAAGGGTCAACACCTCTCTCCATTGTCCTTGTTGGCTAGCTTTTGTGCATCAAGAAATTATTTCTGTGAATTTATCCTCCTTTCTTTTATTGTCTTCCTTTCTTATAAAGGCTGCTATGTGTGGTGCTTGATTTACACTGTGAAGGGTCAAAAACTCCAACCCCCCCTTCTCCAATTAAGATTGTAGAGTGTTAGCAGTCCCTTACGATTTTCGCGAGGGCGAGCAGCTCTCTGTAATTTCCTTCCCGGCTTGTTCGCTCTTTTCCAACTTATTCACAACACGATTAACTTGTAATCCGCTTACAGTTTACCAAGTTTGGAGTAAAATGGATGTTAGCGCAGGCTCATAACCACTTTTATACCACGTCCCTAGGCCGCGGAAAAATAGAGGCTTGTCCTCGGGGTCTTGTAAAGTATCGCTCGGTTTTACTTGTTTAGTTTTACTTTGACTATTGTGCACAGTTTCTGAAACTTGATTTCAAGGGTATCAACTTGTGTGCGCTGCTCTGATTTAAAAGCTGCCAAAATTATAATTCTTTTTAGTGAAACTACTTTTTGCCATTTTAGTGTGGAACAAGCTAATACCTGGCTCGTCGTCAGTCGCCTCTCTGTCCCATATTAACATTACAATGGAAGCGCGTTCAAGGGGAGCGCGCACCCCTTCGGTCAGGTTTTCCGCTTTCCGTCCTCCGCGTGTGATCCAAATAGACTGCGCCTAACACTAATGTCACTGTTTATGTTTCAATAGGCTGGCTGTTCCAATAGCTGACCCACGTGTTAAGAGATCCGGCCCCACTGTGGTAGAGGCAGCCCATGTAGTAAAGCATTCTATCTGAATCGGCTGCAGAAAGAACATAGCTATTTGTATATCGTTACATTTGCCACTGTAAAAATGTATTTATGTCTTAGATTTTTTTTACACCGTATGATAACGCATGATAAATTATTTTGAATTAAACCTCTTCAATAAATAATAAAGGTAGGAAAATCAATAGTGTCTTTCTCTTACTTTTAATTTCAGATGCTAGTTACTTTACCCCTTAACACCTTGGCGTTAGAATTTTAGAAGCGAATACCTGCATACTTTCCTACAAATTGGGTGTAATTAAGCTTCAGTTTTGTTTTTCACGCATGCACAAAAGCCACAGTTTGAATCTCTTCTATTTTTTTGCTCTCATTTTTATCGTCTATCTTTCCGATGGAATAGTGGATGGTTAACTTTGCGAGAAAATAAGTGGGGAATTTTATCTGGAATGATTCGTAGGTGAAAGGTGAAAATGGCATTGTATTTTTCCCGAATTGTTTGTCGGTTTTTTGTGTAACTCTCATCCAGTTTCATTTACCCCTATCCGTCTTCATCTACCCAAATTCGCTTTCATTCAATGTGGCTAAATGTAATTTAGGCAACGTTAAATTGCAAGCCAATGCGGTCAGCGGTCTCCTCCTCAAGCGTACGTGATCTGAGGGGTGTCCGCAGGGGCCTTTTGCTTATCTTGTGACTTATGCACCTATCAATGTAAAGCCGGCGGGGGGGAGGGGGGCAGGGCATGGGGTGGGGATTTGATTGTCTTTGTTGTCCCTGGGGTAGGGCATTTAACTGATCTTGTTCTCCCGGGGGAGGGGATATTTGAATCTTTCTTCGCCCGACGTGGAGATATTTGACTGCCGACTCGGACGAAAAAGACTGAGACCGAACATATGTTTCCCGCTTCCACGCATGCGCCATACGGTTTGAAAAGATCAGGAAGTCATAGAGGCCAATGAGAACAAGCGAAGGCTAAGTGGATTTCACTGTTTTGTCTTCAAATTTCGTTTGTTTTAGCGTGTTTTTGATCAATTGAACCTCTTAATATACTGTGGTATCAAAGTAAACGGAAGTAAAGAGAAACCAAGTCGATTTTTGCAAGTACAATTGATTAGTGTATGGCTCATTCGCCACAATCACTGTAAACTTATAAAAGTGACTTTCTTTGTACCCTTTACTAAGAACGATATATTTAGACTTACAAAATGTGAGCTTTCTCCTAAAGCTTTATGTATTCTACGCAGTGTAACACGGATTATGGTTAAAACGTATAATTGCAGCTGCAACAGGAACATGTATCTTTGGTGATGCAGCAACATTTATAAAGATTGCAGAGTTTTATTTGGAGATATTTTTATTGTGCCTTTCTTGGCCAGCTTTGGGATTGACAGCAATGTGCAGCCTGGGGTGGGGAAATTTGGTTGCATTTGACTGGAATGCTTTGCCCGTGGGCAGGGAATTTGATTGCAATTTTTTGAAAAAAGTCAAATCCCCACCCTATGCCCTGCCTCCCCCCCCCCCCCGCCGGCATTACATTGATAGGTACATTACGTTGCATCTCACGCTGGCATTTTTGAGCTGATCTTTGCGGATCTGTTGCTGAGCGAATCGTTGCGGATTCTGGCTTCCAGCCCGTCCCTCCCCTTCTGTGCATTGGTAAGTATTAGGTCAGGTGAGTATTTTCCACTGAATTCTTTCAGTGTGACGGTGTCCGTTGGCGGCTGCATGCAGGGGTGGTTCCCGCTCGCAGGGTTGCCATGGATACCTCCTTGCTATGCCTGAGGCGTTAAGGCTCCCGTCCAACCTTTAAGGCACCAGTTCCCAAGCTCATCTATTGGCGATGAGTTTAACCTTCGTCTACCTCGATTAGCCTTCACTCACATTTATCTACCATCATTTACCTCCATTAGCATCCATTCACCTTTGCCTGTCGTCATCTACAACATTAACATTCATTGGGCTTCATCTGCCTTCATTTACCTCCATAAGCCTTTACTCAATTTTTTACCAAAGAGTCACGGGCTCGGATTTCTAACTAGGATCTCGGCGTCTCGGCGAGTCTCGGATTTTACCATTCGCCACCCCTTCCATAACGGCATTAGCCTTCATTTACATCCATCCACGTTCATCTACCCCCATTAGCCTTCATTCGCCTTCATTTATCCCCATTAGCCTTCACTGACCTTCATTTATTATGATTATGATGGACAGGAAGTCAATAAAAGTTCAACATTAATTTCTTAGTTACGACACACATTGCTCCTAGCCAGGTGATCTCTGACGTTACTGCGGGGGCCTGGGGAAAGAAATTTTAATGTCGTATCCCATAAACCAAAGCTGACGGGAACAGATTGAATTGAATTGAATTGGTGCGCGCGTTGGTCTATGGGATACGGCATTAAAATTTCTTTCCCCAAGCCCCCGCAATGACGTCACAGATCACCTGGAGTGCATTGTGAACATTTGTGACCCTCTACACGATTACTATTTTAAAGGTGAAAGCATGCTAGCTTATGATGAACTTCTAATTGAAAAAAATTCAGTTCATTTTATCATGCTTTTACACCAGCCATCTTTCCCATAAGAAATTTTTTTCATCTCAGAAAACACGCTTTAGATGTGAGACCAAGTGGAG
The DNA here is from genome assembly GCA_038088405.1 of Porites divaricata. Taxonomy (NCBI): domain Eukaryota; kingdom Metazoa; phylum Cnidaria; class Anthozoa; order Scleractinia; family Poritidae; genus Porites; species Porites divaricata. The sequence continues at coordinate 28,270,668 of JBBMOI010000001.1, read as the reverse complement.
CAAAAAAGTGTGTTAAAGTTCTCAAACAAAAGCCCGCTATTGCAAAATTGCTTAACACAATTTTAGTGTGCACAAAAGCACGCAAGGTGTGTTATCTTGAAGGAGAAGTTCATTCCAAAATGGCGGGTTTTTTCTTTTCGCCGACAAAAAGATTATACAGAGGTAGGTTACTCACAGATATTTCAGTTTCCAAAGAGCTTTCCAACCCTATGAAATTCTCGTCTAAAGTAGCCTGAAATTCGAGATATGGGGGCCGCCATCTCGGAGAACTCATAGCAGCCTGGTTTTCCTTAGCCGTAGTTACGAAAACAAGGAATGACCTACAATGACCGAACGAGGGGACCTGAAAATACGCTCAAGATCCCTGTAATAAGCTAAAATGAAGATTTTAGAAAAAGACAAAAAAAAAAAACAGATCAGGGGACATGTGTGCATAAACGTAACGCGTTTAGTCTACTGCATGACAGCCCAAATGATGACAGCATCTCTAATTATTACGCTTGGAGATAAATTTACAGTGTAATAACACATGTATGATGATAATGCAACAAAAAAATCGCAAAAAAACCTTTGGATTATTTTCCCGTGTTACAAACTAATCCAACAAATTTGCTTGACAACAATGAAGTTTGGATTTGAGTCATTTTCCACCTTTTTTGATGTGTTTTTTCTAGGCAGAAAAACACAAAAAACCGCCAGTTATTAAAGCAGGCAAAATAAAAAAGATTGACTTTTGCTCAGCAGCAAGGTTTTCATTGGTTCAAGGTATTAAACATCCGCTCAGCAACAAGGTTTTCATTGGATCAAGGTATTAAACATCCGCTCGCGATCGGCTACAAGGTTTTCATTGGTTTTGAGTGCAAAATGAAAAGTTTCAACTTGCTCAGCAACAAGGTTTTGATTGGTTCAATGGTTCAAGGTATTCAACTTGACCTCAGCAACAAGGTTTTCAAAATGTGCTTGGCAATTTAATACCATGAGCCTAGTGTCACGTCCAAGCGTGACACACGGTAAACATCATTGTCTGTAATTTTGTAGCTCATTGTAGGGCTTATTTTAACTCATTTTAGCTCGCAGCAGCTCATAGTAGCTCATTGTAGATCATAGTAGCTCATTGTAGGTCATTGTAGATCATTGTAGGTCATTCCTTGTTTTAGTAACTACGTTTCCTTAGCTGCACTGGGTACCAATCTCCTGTCCTGTAGGAGCTTGTTGCTGCCTTTGCCTTGCTACTTTTCCTACTTTCTTTGACCTCTCAACCTGCAGTAGCAGGTAGAGCAGATGTAAATTTTGTGTGGCTGGCTAACAAGAAGTGGTAATGTATTATGAATCACCACCCATGTAATCACCAGAAGTGGACTGCTTATGAATCAACACCCATGTAACACCACAGTTGTCCATGTAAAGTTGGGCATTCATTTCTGAAGCAGTGCTTTTTTAAAATAAAAAAATTAAGGCGTGCAGGAAGTTGTACTGTTTGCCCCTCTTCCAGTCAAAATGCTTGTGTCTATTAAAAACTTCTCTTGTCTAGGAATGGATTCGCAGAAAACACCAAACATTCCCACTTACGAGGTGTTTCAAAACCCACTCAAAATAGATAAGAGCCAGGCTGATTTGGGTTACACGGGTAGTGTAACTGTTGTGCATAGTCACAAGAATAGTGCACAGTGCTTTTGTAAAAACATGCTCCATGGCTGACGTAAATGTTAGCTCCTCGAAAGTGTTTTCGAATGTCCTCTTTTGACTGTCCACACGAGCTCTAGGGTCTAGACTCGCTTCTAATCTTATTTTTAGCGGACATCAAAAAGCCACAGCGTATTTGGGAAGCGTACTTTAAAAGTAATTTCCTGTCTAAGAATAAGCACGATAATATTTTCCCCAATATGCCTTTCATTTTGTAACTGGTTTCACAAGTTTATAGTCAAGTTACAGGGACAAAGCACTGCCACATAATTAAGCTTACTTCAAAAAAAAGTTTAAAAAAGTAAAATTACAATGCACGTGGTTCTTCGTTGACGGGCAAAAGTCCGACTCATTAGAAAAAGTACAACAAAAGTAAAGGCTTTCAATTCTTCTTGGAAAAAACGAACTAAAAAGAGACAAGTGGTAAGATTTAAGGTTTATAGTAAGCAAGTTTGTACCTTCTTTTGACACCGACCCGTTCTTGACAGGCTTTAGTTGCCTTGGCTCATTCCCAGTCTCTCCTCGTCCTTCTCTGCCAGGTCTTAGGGATCCTGCTGGCGTAACTGTGTTAGCCCCTTAGCCTGGGTCCCTTAGCCAGAGATTTTCCGAAAACAAGACGCTTGGGTCTTACAATTTACAGAGTATTTGTTTATCGCAATAATAAAGTATAGGTAGGTTTAATCAATCCTCTATTTGAGTCCCAAGAGCGACTAATATCAGTTTTCTCCCAACAGCTTCAATCAGAAGTTCAATTTTGTCTTGCAATCTTATCAATTGGCTTTAGCTCTTCTGATCCAGCCTGAGTGTGTTGGTTCAAGAAGGCATGATTTAATATAGACCTTGTACAGGCCTGGAGCTTGTACTTAGGCACTTGAGTGGGCATTGAATCGTTGTTTGGAGACGTTTTCTTAGGTTCTGAGGCAATGCCCTGCTTTGCACGCTCATAAATCCACAATATGACACTCATGCTTCCAAATGACATGTGACAGGGTAAAAGCCCATCCAAATACCTAATGCAAAAACCCTCCATTTAATGTGGGGGGCGGGGGGCAGGGGGGTCACAACCTGCCGCTTCCCGTACCCCGTTCTCCCGCCTCCCGTACCTTTTTGTTCCCTTGTCTCCCGACTCCCGCTCTTTATTTTGTTTTTCCCGTTATCATGTAAATCAAAACAGATCAGGCCCCGGTTCTGCAAACGTTGGATAGCGCTATCCACTGGATAAAAATCTATCTAGTGAATAGCACAATTGGTTTCCCTACTACTTATCCGTTGGACATTGATTTATCCGATGGATAGTGCTGTCCAACGTTTGAACAACCGAAGCCAGAAGCCCGGGTTTAGTGTCAAAGCTGTAGGGTAGTTTGCCAAAGATGAAAAATGTTACAAGTCAGTTTTCTTAGTTAAACCGAGTATTCACTAACCTGGTTATCTAGATTTCACCATCGCTTCTAACATCCCACTACAGCGACAATAGTCTCAGTCCACTGTGCAGTGTAATAGCTATTGCAGTTATCAAAGATGCATTAACATGCATTTAGGAATCCAGAAATTACGGGGATCATGCCAAAATGAAGTCGAAGAGCCAAACGTTACGGTAGAGTTCAGCACTCCTCTCTAGTTCCCAGCGTCTAAATGTACTAATTGCATATCCACCGGGGTTACTTTTCGTTATTTTTCGTAAGTAGTCGTAAGCTATAAAAACTGACTTCAATGAGACAATAATTGCATGTTCGTTAACCGGCGTTTGCATTTTCAAGCGTTCAGTTTAGTGCTGCCACCTCCAACATCATCTGCATCAGACCTGGTGGAGTATTATTGTTTGCCGGTTATCATATCTCAGACCTATTCATATTTGCTGGAGAAGTAGTATCTTTCATCAAACATCGCGCCCCTCTGAAAATATGCTCCTGGGGGCTTGCACTTAGAAAATTGCCCTCAAATACAAAGTAAAACAAAGCAAAAACGGTAAATTTCCTTCCAACTATAAGCTAATCCAATCAATTTTGAAATGCAAATTTCCCTTCATACATAAGCCCCTCAAAAAGGGTCTTTGAAAAATATAAGCTCCGAGGCTTATTTCTGGAATTTTACGGTAGGTACTCTGGCTGTCCCCAGGCACTAGTGCTCAGGCATAATATTGTGAACATAGCCTTTTAGTTAAAAAACTAAACTTAAAGTTCAATAACAGAAATATATCCTCTTCCCGTACAGAAAAAAATGAGTAACTTTTTTCAGAGAAACAAGTAACTTATTTACAGTAGGTTTACACATTGCTAAGTAATAAAACAACTTAAATAATATAATCCTTTGACAAGTGACAAGGACTAATTCTTGTCTGACTAAATAAGAAATTGTTTGACTTGCTTTCAGGATTATTATTTTGCATTGTAGTCAGACAAGGATTCTTGAGGTAGAAAGAAAGACTATTATTTTAACACTATTGTTGATTACAAAATGACTCAGACTAAAGAGAAAAGTATGATACAGTTTTTATAATATCAATGAACTAAACTGTTATGTCTTACAATCATTCCTCTCAATCAAAACAGGAATTAATGAACCATAACTTCAGTCTGGTTCCTTCTTTTGCTATAAGCAAATTATGCATTTGAATAGTGGCAAAAGGATTTAATTATCATATACAGCTACACAAGTGTGGAAGGTGCTTTAAATAAACCTATTTTTTTATAAATTTGGAAATAATTTATGATAATAATTATTCAACTAAAGGTAGATGAGCAACATCCTAATAAACAATGAAAACAGAAAAAAACAAACAGAAAAACAATACGTGTCGTGTTTACTATGACCAATTTGTTCACACAACCTATTTCTAGCATTTAGCAGTAAATGAGGTTCAAAACTTGAAAACTAATATCATTGTAATCTCCCCAAATTTATCTATTTACCACCAATATGAACCCTGGGAATTATGTATTGTCTTGTTTCTGGGATTTTTGTTTGGTGGAGAAAAGCTTTTTTGTAATATTTTTCTTTTTCCTGTGAAAAAGTTGTTGCACTTGTGGCAAGAGTTCTGCATGTTCATTTGACCGACATGTAGCCACAAAGATTTGATTCTCTTTACACAACAGCCGTCTGCACAGGAATAAACCGAACCTTGTTGTAACATTCCATACTGCAGACTGGAAGATTGTTACCAGAACAAGCATATTTCTTTAAATTCTTGCATCCCTGAGCTGCACATGTTGGTCTTGTTTTTACTGGCCTATAATTACAGAAAAAATATTCAAATGGCAATGGAGCTTGTGAAGCATAGTAAAGCACCCAGAAAGAATATACTACTATTGAACAATTTACTACAAATCTTGGACGGAGTAGGGTCACTTAAGTCAAGCCCTGTTGGGCAGAGTAAACAACAAATATCCTCTCTTTTAGACTTCAACATGTATGTCTACATTAAATTTTGTTCCCCTATCTTATTCTTTATTGTACATACAAAAGCATACTTAGCATTCTTTTTGGTAACTGGATGAAAAAAAAAAAAAACGATGGCAATGCATGCAAACTCACACATGCCAGTACACAGCCACAATAGGATACTGAAAGTGATTTTACCTTAGTGTCACAGTGATTTTACCTTAGTGTAACATAACCCTTAGTAGATTTCAGGAAAATAACTACTGAAGTGAAATTAATTAAATTAAATTAATTTTTTCAATACTATGACCCCAGCTAAAGATTCAAAAAACAGTGTCACTTGTAGTGCATCCTGGGCTACCTGTTCTTTAAAGGAGCGGAGCAAGGGATGGTGCAGTGGTGAGAGCACTTGCCTTCCACCAATGTGGCCCAGGTTTAAATCCTGACGTCACTGCCATATGTGGGTTGAGTTTGTTGCTGGTTCTCTCCTTTGCTCCGAGAGGTTTTTCTCCAGGTACTCCGGTTTCCCCCTCTCCTCAAAAACCAACATTTGGAGAACCAAATTCCAATTCAACCAGGAATCAGGTAGACAAAAAACCACTACATGGATGTGCTACCTTTAAATCTGATTCAATATTTATTTTATTTATAAAAGAAATCATAAGCTTACCCTCGAGATGACTGCATTTTTAATGGGAAATCAAGTCCCTGTGAGTAGGACAGAGTGAATCCACTTCGATTGCTGATGTATCTTATATGGGGTACTTCTTGCTTTTTACGACGGGCCTAAAGGAAAATGCTTTGGTGACAATCTATTCACTACAAACCCAAACCACTGTGACAGCTTGAAAAAAATTTTTCTTGCAGGAGAAGTATCTTCTTAAGTTCACTTTCCCAATGGGAAAGGGTTTAGGCAACTCATCATGTAATACTTTAAGTAATTAACTACAATGTACCACAAGCAAGGTAAGCAAATCATGAGAGTCTAGTCCAAACAACAAGCTAGAATTCAAGTTTTCATTCAAATCCTGTCCTTGCACCATGGTTGGTTTTGAGACTGCTTGTTTGTCTGGTGTTATTATTGTTTCCTTGTTTCATCCTGGTCAAAGACAAAACCTGCCTTATCAAGGGATGTAGCTAACAGACAAGTACCAGCGAACTTCACTGGCCGAAAATGAGCTTAACACTGGCCCAAATCTCTCTGGAAAAGAAAGATGTGAGGCAATTTTGAAAGTGCAGTTAAGTAAAAAGGTTGGCATGACTACCAAATAAGCCTACTTAGCTTTTCCTTAGCTACATTTATCCTGCTTATTGCAAGTTGGTATAACCTTCTCTTCTTCTTTACGGGACCTAGAAGCTTCTCGATCCAGCAGTTTCTTGACTGTTTGTGCCTGCAAGAAACCAGAAATTTTTTCTTTTATCTTAATTTTGTATTATTATTTTTTAAAAAGTTTAAATTGTAATGCAAACATTAAAATCTACAGTAACTGCAGAAAATGCCAAAACGATGTTACAGATACTTGAATCAGGGTTGTTAGAAAGTTTTGATGTTGATAGCTGCATTGTCAAAGTAAGCAGCCAGTCCAGGGATATTTTATTTAAAAAACAACATCTGTAAAGAGATGCCAAGCAGAGTAGCCAGCTGATACTAACCAAGTAGGCGACGACTTTCACTGGCAGCCAGCTACTTTTAACAACCCTGCTTGAATGTTAAAAATCTACCTTGTTTTCCTCAATCTTTTTCTGCATTTGTTGTTTTCTCTTCTTTGCTCTTTGCTTTCTCCTCTTTTGGGCCTCTTCTGTGTCTTCATTCTTCCTTCTTGGTTCTGTGAATCATCACAAAAGGCACAATTACACACTGTAAACAAGGTGGCCTATACTGTAATAATAATAATAATAATAATTTTTTTTAATAATAACAATTTAACTTTAAAATAATATTACTTCGGGCAGGCTCTGATGTTTTCTATCTGTAAATCTGAGTCAACAAAGCCTGGCTGTCATCTTCTGGATCTTGAGCCTCTCAAGCAGAGTATTGCAGAACGTACGATGGAGAAAGACACTTTAATAATAATAATAATAATACTAGTAAAAATCAACAAAAAGAAAATAACAATAATTATATATAATTACCTGTCGGCAATTCCAAGAGTTGATTCTCACCCTCTATTTCATGCCCAAGCATGGCTCTCTGAAAATACGATTATCATAAACAAAAAGCATACAAACAAAATCATACCAAGTGAATTAACATAAACATACAGTCATGTCAGTCAGACAAGTATTAAGTTTAAGGACTCTTGACCAATCTCCAGTTCTTGCAATTGATAATTCTCCAGTCTCTCAACTATTAGTTGCCTCTACCAAATCTCTTTGGGTCCACGTCAATGAGGATCTTTCCTGGAATACACACATTACTATAATCTCTAAAAAAGTAGCTTCGGGCATTGGTGCCCTAAAGCGCTGTCATCCTTTCGTTCCTTGGGAAACCTTAATTTGTGTGTACAATTCGATAATCCAGCCACACTTTGATTATTGTGACATAGTGTGGAATAATTGCGGGCCAACTAATGCCACAAAGCCGCAGAGGCTCCAAAATCGCGCTGCCAGGATTTTGACTTACTCTGACTACAATGCTGAAGTCAAGCCACTTTTTCAGCAGTTAAATTGGACTCAACTTGCTCGTCATCATGAACTCCACACAGTAAACACGGTTTACAAATGTACTCATGGTTTAGCACCTGAATATTTACAGGATAGATTTGTAAACCATGTTTCGAATTATTTCTTGAGAGATTCCTCTAATAAATTTAATGTCCCTCTCCCCGGCACCAATTATCTTAAAAATAGTTTTTGTTATGGTGGGGCGGTCTTATGGAATGGTTTGCATTTGACTCTTCAGCAAGCAGAATCCAGACACAGTTTTAAATCTGGCTGCAAGGAATTCTTCAAATAATATACACTCAGCATCCATGGAAAGCAGGCTAACTTAATTTATAAAACCCTCTGTTAAATCACCTCTCCAAATATAAGTCCCTCGGGGGCTTATACTTGGAAAATTGCCCTCAAATACAAAGTACAACAAAGCAAAAATGGTAAATTTACCTCCAACTATAAGGCTAGCCCAATCGATTTTGAAACACAAACCCCCTCCAAAAATAAGCCCCTCAAAAAGGGCCTTTGAAAAATATTTGCCCCAGGGCTTATTTTTGGAATTTTATGGTACTATTGTATAGGTTAGATCATAGGTTATATATATATTTTTATCAGAATAGCTTAGAATTTTATATTAGTTACATGCCTGATGTTTTTACCAAGTTTAAATAAAGTTACTTGACTTGACTTGACTAGCAGGTTGACTTGACTAGCAGGGGGTATGCTTGAAAATGACTGAGCAAAATGGTGCTTCTTTCTATCCACCAGGTTTTATGGTTATTTAATAAAAATATATGTTACAAAAAGAAGAATAGTTAAGAATTCTAAAAAAATAATACCTGTCTGGCAGTCATCATGCTCACATCCTTGTCCTGTTTGACTCGACCAAAGTCATCTAGCTCACCTTTTTCCAATGCATCTAACCATTTCTGCTCTTCCTGGCTGCAGAATTAACAATTATCATTATCACCAAAATCAACATCAATTAGATTTTGCTCAACTTTTAATTCAAAGGGGCGCCACGAAAAAACACCCACTTCTGCTTTTTTTATTTACGAGCAAACAAAAGGTTATTGAAAAGGAGAATTAAACAATTTATTAGAAGTCACTAGGGCCTTTTTTCCAGACACATCTTCAATTTATTATTATCAGTCCAAAAGTTTTGGGGTTGTCCAATACTGTGGACATGATACAGGGCTCAAAATTGTGACTGATACAGTCGCCAATGAGACTAACATTTTCTCCTTGGTGACTAAAAACTCTGGTTTTGGTGACCAGATTTCTCTATGATTTAGATTATTTTAAATTAAAAGAGTTAAGTTAAAACAAGCATAATTATACTGACTTCTGTCCGCAATATTTTCAAACAATCAAATCTGATGGATCATGCCATACTATGAGCTGCGTCATTTACATTATACATACTGTGAAATAAATGAAATAATTCATGGTATACATACTGGCGACAAAAATTTGCATCTGGCGACTATATTTCTCCATTTGGTCGCCTAAAGGTGACCTGAGGAAATTTTTTTAATTTCGAGCCCTGTGATACCAGTGGAGAAATAATGTTTGCAACTCATGAGGGGACAAGTTGTGTCCACTCAAAAGATCGAGTTGTCACGTGGACAAATCCATCTCATTAAGGGGACAAGAAATTTAGAGAAAGGTAGCTTATGCAAGGGTCATAGCATTAGTTGTCAGGTTGTGCAGTCATAGAGGTGGACAAATGCATCCAATTAAGGAAACATGAAATTTAGAGCAAGTTAGCTTAAGCAAGGGTCACTGCAATGGTTGCCAGGTTGTATGAGTGAAGTAATGAGATGCACTTTCCACTTTCTGACAACTCAGTTGCGTGGACACAACTTGTCTACCCACATGAGTTGTAAAACACATATTTTTTCCACCTGTACCATGTCAACTGGACATGCTGATCTCTCTTGTTAATAGTATTTCAAAAAATATAACTTACTCATCAGAATCATCAACAGGTTTTTCAGTAACTTCAGGTTCATCTTTTTCACTTCCTAAAGAAATAATTAACAAGAAATGGTTATTGAACGCTCCAATAATCTTTCACCTACATCAAGACAATCTTTCTGAGTACAAAGGAACTTCTATTTTTAAAAGTGTAAATTCTTGATTATTATGTCACAGCAATTTTGGTTCTAATGCACTTCATACAATCCTAGATCCACCTCTGAAGAGGTTTGTTTTCAAGAGAAATGCCAGCATCCACTTTGCTAACAATCAGTGATAAAAGAACCTCATGATCAGCTAGTAAATCTGAACTAACCTTGCCAAGATGGCTGGTAATGTTCCTCTTCAGCCTCTTCTTCTTCTCCACTGGTTATCACTGGTTCTGGTATTTTTACATGGACTATCTTAGCCATTCTGGAAACAAGAATAACTTCTCTTACTTCATCAACTACCCGTAACTTACTGCATACAATGTAGCAAGATGGAGTATAAAATACCTGACTTGTAAGAGAACAACTTTAACGACAGTAAGTCTAAGTATAATTTCTTATTTGTCTTGTTGCTTTAAAATATACAGCCCACTCCAAACACAAGTTGAGGCAAAAAACTACCCAAAATAAATTGTTTTTATTAAATTGGGATAGATCATTGATGAGCATCACAATTGCTAGCACTTGAAACACCAACCTCTTTTATCATCAAATATGCTTTGTTAAAAGTGATGTAAGATATCCAGGTGTTTCCAACAGATGACAATCGATATCAATCAAAACCAATCAATATCAATTAATCAATTATTGATGTTGAGAATTGATGACCAATTGATGGTGAAGATTCATGTGGTTATCAATTGGTATTCGTTGATAGACTGGTTTTCCAATCATCAATTTCCATTGACTGGAAATACCAGGGCAAGTGGGTAATTCAGGCACACGAGCAACGGGGTATATTCTTTGCGTTGAGAAGACTGGGTTGGAATTGTGCCAATCGATAGCAATCGATGAACTGTTTTTGTGTGGTTAGCGATTGATCGTCGATTGACCAACACCAACCGATACCAATCGATACCAATTAACTCTTTTTGTTTGATTAATATCGATTGATTGATTGGTCTTGGTCCATCATCGATTTCCATCAAATGGAAACAACGAGAAGATACACTTTTTCTCTTCTTCTTTTTTTTCACTGACATCGTTAATCCTGATGTTAATATTCTTTTCTAACATTATTAATCCTTGAAAATATAATACAGGGTCAAGTAACTATTAGCTGCTACTATCTTTAGCTTATAACAGTATAATAAATAAGGAATTAAATATGAAAAACAAATTTAAAAAACACACAGAAAAAAGAAAGGTAACTCACTGTGTTGTTGCCACAGTTTCACCCCTAAGCTTGATTTTAAGTTTTACAGCTCTTCCACCACTTTTGTTAACATCCTTTTCTTTTTCCCGAGATTTGTTTTTATCCTTGCTCTTCTCCTTTTTGCGCTCTTCATCATATCCCTCAGGCCCATGATCCTTCTTCTTCTTGTGCTTTTTGTGCTTGCGCTTATGTTTCTTTTTAGGTGAAGTTGACGAAGATTCTATCAAAATTAATAAACATAAAAGGGCCCACTGTAATACTTTTTGGTAATAGTAGTTTTAATTTGAAAGTAAGTGCTAGCATCAGACTGGGAAGAAAATACGGGAAATACAGTTTGAAAATAAATAAAAGTAAAGAAAATGAAAATGACACCTAGGAATTAAGGTGGGTAAGCATTTTTACAAGAAAATGTGTTATTTCCACATATTTGTGATTTATAAAAGAGGAAAACCCTTCGAATAAATTTCCAGATCACAGGCAGAGGCCTGAATTTTTAGTAATTGCTTGTTTATATTTTCTAGATTACTTTATTTGCCCATGGAAATAATTTCATCAAGATCACGAATGGTTAAGTGATGAATCCAGAGAAAGACAAGATATTTTTATGTCTTTGGCTGCTCCACTATGTCAACAATTTTTGCCGATTCGCCAATCGCAGAGTAAAGGTATAGATACCAGTATTAATCAAATTTGACTTCAGGCTCAATTTTTTAAACCTATGTTGATTCTTAATTTCCTTTGTCTTCTAGGGCTAGGAGACACTAAAAATTGAGAATCAACCTACAGTTTGTTAAATGAAAATTAACCTGAAATCAAATTTGACAGTCTATAAAACATATACAGCTATAATATTTTATAACTTACAGAACAGTGTGTGTCAAACCCAAACACTTTCCATTTCTTAAATGCCACAGCTAGAAAATGTCTTTTTGTAAGGAGTGGGGGAATATTAAAACATTTTGTGGTCTTTGTTAACAGTTGTATGTGACAGATTGCACCAGCTACACAGACTATAATAAAAAATCTCCGCAATCAAACGAATCCCAGTTATATAAGGAAGAAATCAGGGGGATAATTCTTCATTGAGATGCACTTGAACCAGGAGACTTTGTCCTATTAAATTCCCAGTGGGAGAAATTTTCAGCTCTGCTCTGTCCATTTTTACCATCCTTCTGTTTGGCCTCAGGTCCTTCCTTTGGGGGAAGCCCATGAAATGTACATTAGAGTACCTCGTGAGCCATAGATCATATCCAATGCAAAATAATAAGTTACCTATGTAGAGCACAAGTGCAAGTTCAGCTTGGAAGTTTTAGAAAAATAATAATAGATTTTTTTTAATCCAAACTTGCACCAGAATAGATGGTTTTCACAGTGACATCATCAAATTGTAAAGTCAAAACATCCTCGGAGACCCAGGGGCAGTCAGTCGGGACGATACAACGTTCGTGGTGAAAGTTTACTGTAAGATCGAGACTAGCTCGATCTTACAGTAAACTTTCACTAGCTCGATCTTACAGTAAACTTTCACCACGAACATTGTATCATCCCGACTGACTGCCCCTGGGTCTCCGAGGATGAAGTCAAAATAGCGAGGTTTTATGAATTCTTATTAACACTAGGTTGAAGATGAACAAAAAATAAACCTTTGTACAAGTTTCCATTTCCGTAACACGTATCATTTCAAAAATACAGCAATTTGAACTTCTGAGTTTTCACACTGCATAACACCAAAATAGGAATCCAGTCTTGTTGAAAAAAGAGGCTCTCCACTTGATTTTCAGCACTATAACCATTTCAAGTATTAGAAGATATGTTTATATGCATGTATGCTATTTCCAAGTGACAAGAAAGAGGTTTTATGGGACTCCAGATGTTTTTGTTGATTTCCGGCAGCCATTATGGTACACTAATATGGCGTCTCCATACAAAGCTCTACAAAGGTGTCTGAAACGTTTCGGCAAATAGCTCAAAAACTGTGGGCCACAAAGACCTGAGACTTGGACAAATTGTTTATATGTTAGTCTTTTATCACATTTCATTTTCTTGGCTTCTTCCACTGGACGGTTTCCAATTTACTTTTTTTGCTGCGTGACAGTGAAAACGATCTTTTACATTGTTCAGATTGTGTGACAACTAACATCATCTTTTTGGAACACATGGTACCATTGTAAAGAAATCGGTAGTTCTCAGTAAATATGTTTTAAAACAAGACGGTGTATACTGTCCTTTCTTGAAATAAAATCCAGGTATGAAGTTGGAATGCTATGACAGTATCAGTACTGAGCTAATATTCAAGCCATATCCGAGCGCGCCGCATTAAATAGGTTAACTACCACATGTAACAAAAATCTGGTAGTTGATCTTTATATTACGGGGTTTAAAGAAAGAGAAAAGCGACGTTCTTTTATGTAAACTAACCTCTTGTATCGTCTTCGCTTATTTCCTTTCTTTTTCCCATGTTCAACTTTTCAACATGGCGGCTCGCCTGCCTCATTTTCATGATCTTCCTTTTTTCTCGTTCTCAGTCCCCTGTCTTGCGGTCTAACCTCGGGTTTTTAACGTTCCCATAGAAACTGCAGATCACCTATCGGGCAATGGTCAAAACCAAGAGGGGATAGTGGTTGCGTAGGATTTTCAGTGTCATGCCACTCAAGATGGATCAAAATAAAAATAAAATCAAAACTGTTCCAGAATCTGGTAGCTTGCCAAGAATCAGGTCAGAGGAACGAGACGCCACGCTGATGCCTATCCGGATGGCCAGAGGATAGGTACCAACATCCGAGTTTTGCTACAAAAGCGTGAATTTATCCCTCAAGTAACTCATAACCATTAAAGTGATACTTTGTCTAAAACAAGAACTGTTCAGATAGCAAAATTTTCCAGAAATAAGTCACTTTTTAACCTACGTGACGGCTCTCTCGGCCGTCATGTAATCGCCCCGTCAGCAAAAGCTTAGAAATTCCAGCCTACCCTATCACAAAACCAAGAACCCTTTCGAAGTGAAAATTTGTATGAAAGTTAGTTTCAGTTGCTCTGATACATCATGAAAAGTAAAATTTCAGTAGGATCGATAGATTTGTAGTTTTATTTTAGTGACGTCATATGAAAACCAACAATAGGTCAGATAGTCCGTAAACAAAGCAAAAAACAAGCAAAACAAAACCAAACGTGTGGAATGGGACAGTTTCATAGGGCAAAACAACAACATCAGTTTGCGTTTACGAGGTATTTTTCCTTCGTTTACACTCTAACAAACAAACGTGTGAAAAAATTCTTTAATAGCAATGTATTTATTACGTACATAATTTCATTGTTAGAAAACATATCATACTCCCTATTGATGCGGTTATAATATAATTTAGTGCCCACTTAGTCTTTCTTATTTACTCATTGTCTTGCTATATCAATTCATATTCTTATACAAACAGTCAGCCCTTTTCTGAAGAACACATCTCCACAACGGCAAAAGCCTATATTTTAAAGATACATACTTTGACTTTGAAAATGACTACCGAATAGGCTGTCGAAAGGTGTGTCCAATGTCAACAACAGTCCTATTCTCAGGACTGCAATAACCCGGATCATCACCATCATATTACACCTACTTATGAAATGATTCATTGAAATATTTCGATTGTATTACGTTTTGACATATTAATCACAAGCATTTTAAAAAATAAAAAAATGTTGTACCCTTTCCACCAAATGGTGTCACATCACACCCCTTACTCCTTATCACGGCCACCACCCATGTTCTCAAGATTAAGAGTGCCGTTGTCGAGAGCCGCGACTGTATTTGACGAGATTCTCATTATGGTCATGGTTTTCGTTGGCCCTTTTTTTTTGCATAGTCCCTGTACGGCGTTTTCCCAGGCCTTCTCGAGGTCAATTCACCTCGGTGACGTATCCATGGCGTCACGTGACCCGGAACGTATTGGCCGCGCGCAATAGTGAGGCCTAGGGACTAGGCAAGGCCATTTTGAAGTCCTGAAGTTGCGCGTGAGTCCGGGCGGTGGTGTGTCCCAGTGCACTATGGGATAGTTTTGGGGACGCCGTCGCTATTTCCGTTGTCTGCTGCACGGGAAACCGGGTCAAAAATTCGTCGCCAAGACAATCACACAGTGCAATTTGACACAATACCAGACCCGTATCATACACAATCCAAAAATGGCCCATTGCAATCGTGTATATTACTTGTCACTTCAACGACGTCTTATTTCATATAAAAGGGATTGAACTGTCGCTTATTTAGTTTCCTTCTAAATATTCTTAAGGACCAAAAAATAGAAAGGCTGTAAGAAGGAAGTAGAGTAGAATACTGTTCAACAGCATATTAGGAATATATTTCGAATATAAAATTAAATACCCCTCTGATAGATTTCAAACACTATTACCGTTTCACATTTTCCAGTATTATATCTTCCTCCTCATCATCCGTGTCATCGGAGTATTCGTTGCTTAACAACGCTTTGGAGTTAAAGGAGTTCAACGAACGCTCGTGGTCGTAGTCCATTACATATCCATTCCGTCTGACATTCATATGTTTTCTGTAACGACTCAATCGCCACAATCCAACTACAACAATAGCCAGCACTAGAGCTATCATGAAACTAAGTCCCACCATCACGCTAACTGGCAATCCTAACACAAGGCTTTGCTTGTGCAATTGAAACTGGATTTGTGTCGCGGGCTTGTTTGGATGAACGTAAAGGTTTAATGTGACCGCTTTATACCCTGGTGCCGAGGCAGTAACCTCATAGCTTCCGGGAGTTAGAAGGCGCCAAAAATCCCCGTCTTTAGCC
Source organism: Porites divaricata (assembly GCA_038088405.1). Taxonomy (NCBI): domain Eukaryota; kingdom Metazoa; phylum Cnidaria; class Anthozoa; order Scleractinia; family Poritidae; genus Porites; species Porites divaricata. The sequence goes on along the minus strand of JBBMOI010000001.1, from coordinate 28,254,805 downwards.
GTCGTGACGTCATGGTCGCGATTCTTAACTGCTATTACTGCGTTGGGTATGGGAGATCCTGTATCATCATGCACGATGCCTTTTACACCATGATGTATCTACAATTAAAAAGGGTGTTTAGAAAGGGTTATAAATTCTTGAAGAAAATGTGCAACGCACATGATCAAGTAAATGGCAAAGTTTATCAAAATATGCTTTGAACCTGTCAAAGTCTGCGCGCGCATGTAACGTTACGCCTTTGTTTTTGAATTTTATATGAACGTTATACTGTGCGCGCATTTTTCAGTTGCTCTTTTGAAACAAAGGAAGAAGAGGGAGGACCCTCGAAACGTTTGGTTTTCCTCCTTTTTCAACACATATTTTGATAAACTTTGCCATTCACTTGACTACAAACGTTATGACCTAAACACTTAAATCTTCACTTCTACTCAATCCCTATTCTGACTACCAAATAAGTACAGATTGTCTTAGGTACATCATGAGAGTTCCAGCAACCACGACGGGAACAAGAGCAAGAACGACACAAACTCAATAGTCCTTCGGGAGGGTCGTGCAGGCAAATAAATCGAGCGAGCCAGAAAAAAAAATGGTCGGCTGGGAGGATACTGGGGAGAAGGGTTGTTCACCTATCAGTCTTTCATATATAGGGTTGATAAACATAACAGTGCATTGCGTGCGCGACTTACAGTTTGGTATAGTGCGTTGTAGTTCTTTGCAAATCAGCTCGGTTTAGTTTCCTTTCTCTCTAGGAACTTAAAAAACGCACCTGCGAATTCTCACCTTGGACACTTGAAACGCATAAGACAAGCTAACGAAATTTTAAAGCTATCTAAACAAGCGCAAGTTTTTTAGGAGTTGTGTCATAGTTGCTGAAAGTCCTTCATCGGCTGCTTAACATTCAGGATAGTTCATAAGACCAACTTTATTTTAGTGGTAATGTATGAACGCCAAATAAAAACACTGTTTTATGGTCCCTGACTTGAGAAGACATCTGCCATTTCCAAAAGCGACGCCCTTTGCAGCGCAAAAGCAGTATCTTCCTCCTTTTGGTCAGACCCAGGGAATCAAGCCCGCGACCATCCACTCAGCAGACCAGCGCTCCAGCAACTGAGTTAGTCCTTCTACGACTAGCGTTTGCTATTGACCTTCCAATTTCACACTGCTTTGGAGTGGAATGTCACCCCAGTGCCGTTGACGCTGTTTTCAATAGCTACTAGTATCATTTTTTACTTATCGTCACTAGCCTAGGGAATTTAATTCCAAGTAAAAGAAAACCTTTCTGTCTTTATCAATAACATAAAAGACTTTACCTGAAACATGAAAAAGAATAGGGCTTTTTTATGCTCACTCCAAAGCCCCTCCAGATCCTGGGCATATGGGAATTTACAACATCCCATGTGTACGCCGATCTCAAGACAGTTGGTATTGTCGTACATATATTCCTTCATACCACCACCGTTACTCTGCCAAGCTGCGCCATTTGTGATCCCTTTAGGAAACTCTTCCCGCACAGAAAGGCCTGGGCATAGTGGTTTCCCATAATGCATTGATGGATGCAAGTTGGCATATGAAGATGCAAGATAACGGAAGACATCTTCGTCAGGGGTGGGGTTAGGAATTAGGCGGCCTTGAGAGTGAGAATCATAGGGGTAGTGCGCTACCAGTGAGCCTCCATGCAAACTGGCTGATAACACAAATGGATGCTGTTTAATCCACTTCACGACTGCAGCTGTTTCGGCTTCAAGTATCTTAGTTGAAGGGTCGTTAACGTCTATAAGATAAAAGATTAACTTATACTAAGTATGCACATTATAGTTAAGGAAGAAAATGATTACTTTAGTCTGTAGTACAGGGATGGTAGGGATTTTTTTGCTTCATGTTTGGTGACAGCACACATATTGGATGCTATATGTGAATTGAATTTGTTGTTGGTTCTCTCCTTTGCTCCAAGAGGTTTTTCTCCGGGCACTCTAGTTTTTCCCTCTACTCAAAACCTAACCTCTACATAGACGTTGTTTTCTTTTCTTTTCGAAAACCCACCCCCTGCGCTTGAAGTCAATAAATCCCCCGCGGTTTTTATTTTCATACGCGCGCTCTAAAGAGAAAATAGAGGCTCTGTGAACAGGCTACACAAAAACCAACACTTCAAATTCCAATTCGATCTAGAATGCACGGACACGTCTTAATAAACGAGTTCTTATGAACTCCCAAGTGCCTCATGAGTAAACAAATTACATTCAGGGTTTGTACCCTTTTTAGCACTAAAAATTCAAGGACTTTTCAAGGACTTTCAAAGATACATTTCCCATTTTTTCAAGGACTCCATGCAGTTCAAAAAAGAGCCTTGAGTCCATGTCTTTTTTAGTTCTTCCACAACACGCGTAATTTTATCCCGAAGGTCTTTCCGTACTTGTCCCTCTTCCTTTGGAGTTCTACTTAAACTATACAGTTAGCAATGAAATTCAAGGACTTTCTAGCATCGACCACAATTTTCAAGGACTTTCAAGGCCTTGAATTTTTATTTTAAACTTCAAGGACTTTCAAGGACTTTCAAGGTGCATGCGAACCCTGTACATTTGTTTTAGGGCCACCTCTCTAAAAGTGTCATAGATCCAGCAGGAGTCCCCTGTCCAGCTTTTTATTGTCCCTGAGAATGAAGGCAAGTGTACATCACAAGGAGCGTTTCTAAGTGCAACAAAAAAGCTCCTGCGCTAAATTTAATGAGTTGGCCCTAGTTGTTCAAAAATCAAAATGTGGATAATGTTACCCAATGAATAAATCTCTATCCACTGGATAGCGCATTTGGTACCTCTAATTTTATCCGTTGGATAATGGTTTGTCAGGTGGATAGCGCTATCTAACGTTTTAACAAACAGGGCCTGTGCATGCTGTGGATTAATATCTGATTTCCTATGCTTTTGTGCATGGTACTGTATACCTATAAAACCAATGAACAATGAAACTTGAACAACAAAATAACAACATATGGTCCTAAACATACCTGGAAAATTTGAGTACAAATCCACGTCCCTTGCATTATTCTTTCCTTTATCAGTGAAACAGTTTCCTTTAATGGCCACCTCAGATCCATCTGAGTTGAGGGAAGGAAGAATATGGATGCGGGTACTGTTCACTAGGCGTGTAACCAAGTCATCTTTACCATAACTCAAACACAGATGTTGAATCATAAGCAGGAGCATTTCCTTCCCTACCGCCTCATTGCCATGAACCCCGCCCACATACCTGAACTCTGGTTCACCTTGTTCATGCAGTCCTGGATTATCAGAAATCTCCATAACCCAAATGTTACGATACTGAACAGTTTGACCAATGCTGTACAGCCTGGTAATGTTGGGACACTTAATCACTATGTCTCTGAGGAAGCGCTCCATTGCTTCATAATTGTGATAAGAAAATTGTGGTTCTTCATGCAAGTTAAACATGACAGAGGCTCTAGAATTCTCATGTATTGTAACCTCTTTAGTTATGCTTGCATAGAATGGGGCAGTTGCTGTGATTTTGTACTTTCCTTGAGGCAAGAGTTGGTGGAAGTATGCATCAGGTTGCTTGAGAACAAAGGAAATGCCTGGACCTTTAACAGCAACTGTGGAGGTATTCACAGGTCTGTGGTCTAAGGTATGAACAACACCATCAACAGCTTGGTGTGACTTGGTCAAGAATGCGAGAAGTGGCTCACGGTTTGCCTCCCAAATGTTCTTTAGCTGTTCAGCTGGTGGGTACTTACAACAAGAAATAAAGAACGAGAGTTGTGGAATGTTGAGCACCAGGTATGCAAAATCTTGCATGGTGTAATGAAGTTCTCTCCACTGTGCACCATTGATAACTCCATCAGCAAACCCAGAGGCAGATTCATTACAACCTTGACCGAGGTGCATTGTGGGGTGTTTGCTGGAATAGGTTAAGGCAAGCTCTTTAAACAAAGAGTTATGTGATGTTACAGAGTCTTTGACATCACCACGGCCACTCATATGGACACTCATAGGATACCTAAGGGAAACAAGTAGCAAAGTGAATATTTATTAAATGAGTAATAAAATATTGCATAACAATAAATGGCTCTTAAATGCATTATTTAAAATTAAGGGTGTCTTGAACAGGTCATACTGTTGCTATGGTTATCTGATACATCATAAAAAAGAAGTCATAGTTAATAGGGCTGTCACTAATGGTCGGGAGCCAGGGATTTCTTCCAGTTATTATGAACGTGACTCCCAGTGTCTTTCATAGGAAATGAAAATAGAACCAACAGAAATTCCTAGCCATTCACAAAATGTATGTATTATCATTACAACACAACAAAATCTTTAACCGATTTGCCCCTGGAAATTTTGCTAAAAAATGTGTCTTAAAGCTAGTCAAGGTGTTATCTGGTCACTCTCATGGTATAAAGAGCTAAAATTTACCATAAAGCCATTTACAGGTCATAGACTTTCCGGCCTTCTGATCCAGATGCAAAAAATTAGTTTGCAAAGTTCAAATATGCACAGAAAGCTAAATTTCCAGATAGTTTTTTGGTTTTAAAGTGATGCAGCAGTCTTGACTTTTACTTTTCAGTTTCTAGATCCTCCCCTCTTTTTTCGCTTTTCCTGCCTCATTTTTTTCTTTGGCTATAGGCTTCATTTTGGTGGGAAGAGTTTTTAGGAAAACCTTTAGGATCTTAGGATCAGATGAAAGGCAAGGTAGGTGGGGAATGGAACAAGATTTTCATGGAAATTTTCAGGTCTATGTTACATAGTTGTTTGCCTTTTTCTCCGGTGTCCTTGACGGAACTGTGTCCATTCCGGTCTGGTTTGAAGGATCTCTTCACTCTGCACAAGTTAGTGGACAAAGCTGTCCTTGACCATTAAAACTGATGTCACAAGCGGTAGAAGGGACGTGGATCTGCACGGGCGGTTATGGGCAGCTCAGGGGCGAATGAGTTAATGAGAGTGAAAAACATTTAAAAAACAGCAAATCATCATCCATACCTTGCCACCAATTCACCTCCACTGAAATCAGCCAAGAGGGTGAAGTTGTTGCTTTTCATCCAAGTTTTCATGTGCTTGACCTCTTGAGGCTCATCAGCAGCTGTGTCAAGAAACTTAAATAAAGAAAGTTTATGGATTAACATTACAATGACTGAATTATTTTTTAGCAATTGAAACATTCACATTGTTAATTAAAACTAGACCCATGGTGTGTCTGTGCATTTAGAATATGAGAGACTACATAGCGATGATGTCTTATATGCTATCCCTGTGCACTGTCAAGGCTTCCAATAGCATCTGAAGAAGGCAGCATTATATCAAGAAGGTTTTAAAAGACTCTTTCATTCCCTCAATTTAGGGGGGATGTAGATGATTTATCTGAGTGATGTGGCTGATCCTGTGTTGGTTGTTAATGCTTAACAATGACCATTTGGTCATGACGTTTGTTGGTTCCCCATGTATATGGAAGGTATTGCCTAAAAGGAAAATTTCTAGGAGACAATCATGGCCCAAAGCTTACAGAAGTTGGGAAGCTACCTGTGATTGTGACACAGTATTGTTGCCCAGAAAATTTTTCTAGTACTGTTGGCATAAATTTTATACAATTCCATGTAATCCGACACCCCCTAGGAATCTCCTTATATAGTGATTTAGGCACACTCAATGAGCAATGTTCTTGGCTTTCTAGTTCACACTAATCATATTTTGAAATGCTTTCCCAATTAAAAAAAAAATGTATCTAAGAAGCCTAACACCTAAGGCATTCAGGCTATGGAAACATTTAGCTTATTACGTAAAAGTGATCATATCACTGCTTACTTCTTTGATATTCTTTGGTAATAAGCTCTTATCACTGCTAGACAAATTGAAGTAGAAGCTCCTGGATAAATCATCTTTTGGTTCTAAGTGGCCTTCACAATCTCCTTCAGTTGCCTTTTCATTCCCATCCACATCAACAGCTGGCACAATATGAAGCACTGTTGATTGAAGGAGTGTTTTGATCCGATCATCTTTCTGTTCATAACGACTACACAAGTGTTCTACCAACTTAAGAAGTAACTCCTTGCCAGTCATATCTGTGCCTTCTAAGCTGCCAATGAGACCAACATGAGGTTTTGTCTTTCCTATTTCTGGATTTTCTGTTACTTTCAAGGCATAAAGTAGCTTTCCTCCTTTACTGGTCCCAATTGACATCAATTTCATAATACTTGAGCACCTTTTGGCCTGCTCTTGCAAGAATTCAGTCATTTGTTGGTGACTATGATGAAAGAATTCCACCTTGGCATCTACTAAAAAAAAATACAAACAACTAGTGAATTTATATGCTGTGCAAAGTACAGAGTAAAGTTACAGTGAGCTCACATAAATAACTATGCACATTCCTGGCCAAAAGGGCAGTGATTTTGTTACCTCTGTGTTCCACGTCCCTGACAAATAAAAATCCCCCAAAACACAAAATAATTCATGAAGAATATCCTGTTTGTGTGATTTCTGTGGCTGTTCTTGTGGCTGTTGTTTAATGACGCATATTTCTTTTAGTCTTTGTTGTACTTGATGATAAAAGGAGTATAATTTCATTTCAGCAAACTTTAATACTGGAGTAGTGGAGTCTGTCTTTAAATTAACTGTGTGGTTACAAAAGACCCAGGGACTCGTGTTTTTGAATTGGGACTCAGTGGTTCTGGACTGGGACTCATGATTTTTCACCAGATGAGTCCCAGGACTCACCATAACTGTTTGTAACAAAATCACTGAAATGGTGTACTGAAAAATTTACTTTTTCTTCCAAATTAAGACATCATTTTACTACAACCTCCCAGATTCATCTCTCTTTCCCTTCTTGCTTTCAGTTTAGGGATCCCAGTGAGTTTCATTAACACAATGTACAGCTCCAATTTACAGAATTAAATAATTAAACAGGAAAGGATTCGGATCAATCTAGACTTCTGGGAAACTACTCACCTACCCCTCCCCTAAGCCAACAGTAACACCTTCTTCTTGTTTAGTTCCAGGAAAATAATGCCATAGAAATGGGTGCATATATTAAGCCTTAAGAGAAGCTAATATTTAACGTTCAATTCTCCTTTTGCTTCACGAGGATATATACAAGACAAACCCAAAAAGAGAAACTAGAAGTTTAAGAAAGTCACTTATGGCTTAGACTGAAAGGAGTAAGTTGTTTACAGTAGTATTGGGTGGTTCTAGAAACCACCCTGAGTAAAAACAGGATTTCAATGAGCATCAGACATACAGCTCAACTTACCTTCTGTTGAAACTTGAGGTGAAATATTAAATATAGTAGTTGGTTTTACTTCCACAGAGGTAGATACAGAAGGATAAGACACTGATGACTGGGAATTCTTCTGGCTAACTCCCTCAGATGGTTTGTCAACTGGAAACATGCCTTGGCTAGTTGTTGATATAAGTGGTACTTGGACAGTGGATGGTTGTGGCTGTTCAACTTGTTTAAGTACAAAATTTAACTCTGTAGCAAGACCAGCAGATACCTCCACATTTTGAGTGACAGGAATGTATCCAGGAGAGGAAACAGTGATAGCATATTTTCCAGGAACAGCAAGTCTCCAATAATCTCCATCTCTTGCTGAAACAATGTCATGGTTGATTCCTGACACAGCAATGGTTGCCTGACTTAATCCAACTCCAGCTTGATTTCTTATGAATCCCTTGATGCCAGTATGAACTTGAGACATGAATGTTAAAAGAGAAACTTTGTGGGCATCCCAGTATGACTTAAGGGTGGACTGAACAGGAAATTTAATACAGCTCATTTCTATGGTAAGTTCAAAGCAGTTAGAATGAAGATAATTATAATCTTGCATGCCACCTTTAACAACATACCAATCAGCACCGTTAGTGATACCATCTTTGAAATATTCATCAGGATAAGCAGAACAAGGGCGGCCTCCTCCCATAGTTGGATGTGCTTTGGAATAGGACAGTGCTAACTGACGGAAGACATCATCATCTGGGCTGCGACTGTATGCTTCCCTCCCAGAAGGAGTGTCATCAAATGGGTAGTTTGCAACAATCGATCCCCCATGAAGGTTAGCCGACAACACAAATGGAAAATCTTGGATCCATTTCATAACCGCCAAAGTCTCAGGCTGATGACTGGGGTTCAGATTTGGGAAATACTGATCTGGGAAATTTCTATTCAAATCAACATTTCTGGCATTCTCACGACCAGGGCCCGAGGACTGCCCTTCAGTAGCCTTTTCATATCCATCAGGGTTCATTGACGGCATAACATGAATACGAGTGTAATCAATAAGTGCTGTAATTGCAGGAACTTTCTGATAATTCTCACAAAGGGATTGAATTAGAAGCAAAAGAGTTTCTCTTCCTATAACCTCATCGCCATGCATGTTGCCTATATATTTAAACTCAGGTTCGCCTGGCTCATGAATTCCTGGATTGTCAGTTATTTCTATTACCCATAGTTCTCTATCCTGAACTGACTTTCCTACAGAGTATAGTCTAGTGATGTTTGGGTACAACTTTGCTATAGTCTGAAGAAATGTTGTCACATCATTATAATGATGATGTATAAAGATTCTTGGTTTCTCCCAGTCTTTGACAATTTTTGAAAAGGCATTGGATGTAGTTGGAATGCTTGTAAAAGGGACCTGGACATTTTCAACTGGCTCAAGTACTTGAAGGTTAGAGCTTAAGTCTCGTTTGGTTAATCGTCTCAGGCTGGAAAGCCATGGAATATCTCTTGTATAAATGTTCCTGTAAAAATCACTGCTCCTTTCATTGCTATCTCCCCTCAACACAAACTCTAAATTTGTTGCATCCCCAGGGGTCACAATTACATTACTTAGAGTTTTACTTTGATAGCCTGAAGCAAAAGCACTGACTGTGTAAGTTCCAGGCAACAAAATTCTCCAGAAGTCACCATGTAACGCCGTTCTTATATTATGATCAAGTCCATGAACATCAATTACCGCATTCCTTATACCCATTCCATGTGTGTTTCTTACAAATCCTTTAATACCTTTATGCACTTGCTCTAAATATGCAATTAAGGCTTGCTTGTTATTCCTCCACTCGCTCCGCAAATAAGAGTGGTGCGGGTACTTGCAGCATGAAAGTTCAAGGGTAATTTCAAAGCAGTTGCTTATAAGGTAATTAACATCCTGCATACCACCAGGAACATCATACCAGAATGCACCATTGGCTATGCCTCCTTCAAAACCCTGGTCACACTCCTTACTGGTGCTCATTGTCCTGTGATTGGTAGCATATGTCTTTGCTAAGTGTCTAAAAATTTTATCATCTGGAGATCTACTATAAAATCCAGTGCTTCGATGTTCCTTATTGCTGTCAAAAGGATAACTTGCCACCAGGGCCCCTCCGTGTAAATTCGCCGACAGGACGAAAGGATTGTTATAAATCCACGAAAGCATTGCTTTAGTTTCAGGTTGTGCTGAAGCCATATCGTAGTTTTTCCAATTATTAAACTGATCAGGAAAATTGCGATTGAGATCGACATTGTTATAGTTATGCCGACCTCGTACTCCCATGCAATCACCTTCTCTTGAACGTTCAAATCCATCGGGGTTCAGTGAAGGCATGATGAAGATATTGGTCGTGTTAATAAGTTTAGTGACACGCTCGTCTCGACCGTAATTCTGGAGTAAATACGCGATAAAATAGATTAAGACTTGCCTTCCAACAGCCTCATTTCCGTGCATATTTGCAACGTATTTAAACATAGGTTCTCCAGGTTCTTTGACGAGAGGTTGATCAGTGATCTGTAAGGCATATAATTTTCGATTTAACGCTGATCGTCCAACGACATGAAGCCTAGCAATGTCTTTGTGCCGATACACAAACGAACGAAGCAAACAGGTGAGCTTGCGGTTACTTGTATAGCCTTTAGATAGTAAAGACGACAGTCGAACATTACAATGCCTCTTAGACTGTATCCCTGCGATAAAAACGAATATTATTACAGACAAAATGCAATTCACCGCCGCCATATTTCTCATACTGATGACTTGTGGTCGTATTGTTTGTTTTCAGTGACACGTGACAGGGACAAATCGCGCCCCCACAAAGACCCGTGCTGAGCTGCAGCCGCGTCTAAAACTTCGTGCGAAAATTCATTGAAGTAACGGATATCAGTTCTCAGGTTAAAAATTCAAAATTAGGATATTTACTGTTAATGCAGCGTCAAATGGTTCCATAGTAAATACAGCTGGTCGAGTTTGGGATGTATCACTAATGAGTCTCTCAAGAACCAAACACAGCTGTGCTGCAAAGCGCAGAGTGATTTATTGGTTGATATTTTTGCTCTTATTCACGCTCCAATCGATACCCTTCTATGGAGGCACAGACATCTTAGTCTTATAACCTGTTTTGGGCTTGTCTGAAGTAAAGCCTGTTGTTAATTCTAAGGGTTGGTTCGATGCCTACATAGCATGCGTGCAGACGATAACTAAACTCTGATTAGACGGAGATAACCAGAGTTTAATTTCGCCTGCGCGCAGGCTGATGCCTACAATGAGCTAATTTACCCATGTTAGTTTCTAAAATAAATGTATAAAACTGGTTATATCTCAGATGATAACTCACGCTTTTTTCCAGGGAATAAATACAACCTACTCAAATATGGATAGAAAGTGTTACTCACAAGCAATCAATTTTTTACTCAAGACAGGTACCCTTTTTCGGCCTCTGTCCCCTTGTACTCTTGACAATACGTATTTTCTTTGATACAGGATCGTAATAGGGTGGATTTACTGTGGCTTTCTTTCCGTTACGGTTAGCAAAAATGACCTTAATACATAGCTGTAATAAGTGTTTCCCATTAATTTAGATATGAATGAATTTCCATCGACTTGGCTCAGTATGGAAATATAGCTGTAATACTGTGCCATTGAGCAAGACAGGTGATGGCCGAAGTCTAAATTAACAAGTGTGTTACGTTGACTCCTTCAAAACGCTTTTCCGCTTAAGTTCATCACCGTTTTTGTGATTAATGGTAACTTTGTATAACTACATCGAGACCCTCCCACTATAGACTCATTTTTAAACAAGACTGTCCTACACTAACTATTTTCATACATAACCCTCACAGGCTATGGAGACCAGAGTTTCTCTTTGCTAGTCGCTCGCGATCACTGATTTTACGGATAGTTTGGTTGATAATGCAAAAAGGCGAAGGCAAGGGGAACTCTGTGTAACTGGCCCCAAGAGCCATCTCATTATGGCTCCCCCAGCTGGTTACCCCAACTCGGGCTTTGCGCTTGTTTCCATCATCCCGCTCTTGCGTCTCTCACTAGCATCCAGGGCCCAGTTCGAACACGGGGTAGCGCTAACCCAGGGTTAAATTTTGACCCGCGTTTCTTTTTCTTTTTATAAAAAGCACTCTCTCGGATAATTTTCTCTATCATTTTTGGAGTGTCCAATTATCAAATTGCTTGTTTAATAAGCTCCCATATCTGAGTTCAAATTTCGCAGTAACCCTGAGTTATCTTAACCCAGCTTCGAACAAACCCGGCCCAGGACCCAGTAGACAGTTAAAAACATATACCGTGGACACATATATCTTCTAGTATAACTACTTAAAATATAATGATATGTTGGCTTCACCTCCATTTAGACAAGGTAGTGGGTTCGCCCTCCGAGTACGTCTTTCAAAGGCCAGGTGTGAAAACGGGTATAAAATATGGTAAGTTTTGGTCTGAAAGGGGCTCAGAATTTGAAGGAGAGGGTCGGACAGCCGCACCACCCCCCCCACCCCCACCCCTCCCCACATCCCCCACCAAGTATTCCTTGAACCTTATTGTAGCCGATAAATATTGCCAATCATCAGAAATGGCATACTTTATTTGCAACTCCCTTACAAATTTTCTTACATCAGCTCACACCTTAGTGAAATGAACTCTTCATTTACTTGGTTCATAGAGTATATATCAGAAACGTTCATAATTGGTTGGTTTAGCATAGTAGAGTATTAATTTTCCGGTAATAAATCATTTACGACAACTGCACTTTCGCTCACAAAAAGCTCTCTATTTATTCCTTTAACCGTTAAAAAGCGAGATGGAATTGAAAGGCCCAACTAAACTGTAGAGTTTGTGTCATCACGGAGAAACATATATGTTCACTGACTGAAATAAGTATGCGGGAAAATTTCTCCAAGAATACTTAATTATTACCGACACAGTTTGCTTGTTTCTGGTATGCAGCTTAGCATTGGCATTTTGAAGTCTTTAATGTCAAGTCTGTTAAAATGTACTCAAATAACCGCACTGTGTGTTAACATATTTGAAAGGGTACGATACATTCTAACAATTTTCAGGCGTTGTTTTCAAGAAATATACCTTCTTTTCCTAAAATTATGGACTTAGGTCCGCCAGTGGGCCAATGGGTCGAAGTTACTTTCTTCCTGTTAATGTAACCTGTGATGAAGCTTTTCTTTCCTCTTTGACAAGAGAGGAAAAAGCAAAAAAGCCCTCGTTTTCTTGAGAGGCATAGAAATAAAGGGACCTAAAGAAAGGGGATGATCGCAGGCTACGGTTTACGTTTTGGTTTGGGTTGATTCTTTCTCTTCTCCACTCCTTTCAAAGTTGAATTAGGCTGAGCATGGTAAAGGGTTTTCTTAAGTGAGGGTTTAGGCTTTTTTATCTTGTTATTGTGAGTGTGCGGAGCCGCAGAATCGTGTGATCGTCTTTGATTTCCCGCACTGCCAGGTATATCATCTCTACTAATAACAGGTTTTTTAATTTTGCTCTTGTTTCCACCCATAGGTAGCTCATGAGATTTGTTTCCGCTGGCACTGTTTAAAGTTGAATTTTCTTTTATGGTGTTTTTGATGTTATGAGTGCCCACATTGGAAATGTTCATGCCGTTAGTTTCACGTGAGGTCCCATTTTTCTCATTTATTTTTCCTTTCGGTTTCATTTTCACGTTGCCTTTTTTAGAAACAGCAGCTTTCATTTTATGCGGCTTCACCGGAGCTTCATTTCGCGGACGACTCCTGCCTTTATATTTCGGTATGGTATTCCTTCCAAAAACTCCAAACGTTTTGATTGAAAGTTTAGCCTTAGCCGTTGAATTTTGTTGCTCATGTCTTTGAATGGCTTTACGTTTTTGACTTGCCAACATGTTCTCTTCAGCTTCCATATGTTGTACTGCCTGCACCGCTGGGTCATCCTCGATCGAAGGCAAATTCAGATCTTTGAGGTCTTCAGCTACCGAAGCAGCCTCGCGTCCTGGGTTCCACTGTTCTGCGCCCACTTGAGGTTGTAGACTACTTTTCGTGGGGTTTGAATCCAATAGCCTTTGTGCATGTACCTGCTCTGGTGCAAAGTTCCAATTGTAACTGTTTACCTCACCACTCGGCTGCTCTTGAATATTTTCAAACCCACCGCTATCGACATAGCTGGTTTGAATTGGTGGTGCCAGAGGAAAGTTGGCATACTGATTGTTGTATTTCGATGAACTCAGACTGGTCTGGGGGCTTTCATAACGTGTATTCTTCAAATGAAAAGAATTGACCCCAGTAGCAGGTTCCTTCACATTTTTGTCGTTGATATTCATGCTATTTGCTGTTTTACTTCGGACAGGAAGCTGACCACTCGATGAATCATTCGCTTCGTCCTCTAGCTTCAACTTTTTGGCGTAGCCGCGAAGAGTTTTCAACAAAGCTTTCATAGAAGTAGATATTTCCCTGATTTCAGAAGCACTTGGAAGCTCTATTTCTGGAGAGGTTGGCTTAATCTGCCTGTCTGCAGCTGTTTGTGCGGTTTTTGAGACAATGGCCTCCGTTTCCCCTCCAGTTTCACTATCGGTTGTTGAAAATAAATCCGAAACCATCTGCAAAGGTTTATCCTGAAACGACTTTGTTTCAGCACTTTTTGAACCTAGGCTATCAGAACTCAGAGATGATGTTGAGGTTAGAGCAGCAGAGAGATCGACAGGTTTCACAGGGGAATGATCTTCATCCTCATCTGTCGCGATTCTCCCTATCGCATTCATTTGAAGGCCAAAGGGAAGGTCCGTCATTGATTTAGTTTGGGAACCTGCACTATTTTGTGAAGACGGCGAAAACGTCATTGGCAACACATCGCCATCTGACGACTTTGAATAAGCTTCGACCTGCCTTGTCCCTGCGGTTGGATCAGAGAGTACCCCTGGCACTTGGAGTATTTGGTGTTGCTTAAATGAATGTTCAGTATCTTTAGATGACGTGGAATTGATCTTTCCCAGCGTTGTCGCCGACTGAATATTGAGGTAATGAGGAACCTTACTGGTTCGCAAACCAGTTTTTTCTTTAGTCAGCGGCTGCTCCTTGTTTTTAACTGAAGGAACTGGTGTAGCATCTACAGTCTCTAAAGTAAATGTTACCATTTGGTCACCTGAGTCAAGTTTATCAATGTCTTTTGAATTCGTGGAGTTGGGGTTGGTTGCCCTGTTTTCTGGCAAAGTAAGGATAGGCACCGAAGAGTAGAGCTTTTTCTCTAAAAGTTTTGTGACCTTTTTTCTTTCGCTTTTATGGTCGTTAGGCGCCTCTAAAATTGCATCTGTTTCAGAAAGGTCACCCAAGGTGTGGTCAGTCGGTACAACATGTGCCAAACGCTCATTTTCAGTTTCATCGTGGTGAATTTTTGGCTTTTTCCTTGCTAAGCTGTCTTCATGGGTGTCCTTCACATTTAAGAGACTTGCTATGACCGCGGACATCAAGTCACTCGCCTTCACTTTGGAGTATTTATCTCCTGGTTTATTATGACTTGTAAGAGGATGTAGGTTGTCGTCTCCGGACATGCTGTTCATAAAATCCATTAAGGTCGTATTCTGTATAGACTTGGACATATTTTTCGTATTGTAATTGGAAAACGTAAGTCTCTCCTTTGCATCGTCATCATGGAACGGTTTCCGTATTGTTTTGAAATCAGGACGTTGCGGCTGATCAATGTCGATACCACTTTTAGATCCGTTTTTGCTTTCTATTTGAAGGTACTCTTGTTCAGAGGAATTATGGGGCACTTTCAGAATTTCCGCCACAATCTTTCTACCCAGTTGAGCGATAATATCCTGTTGTGGAGTGAGTTTGCTTATACGTCCACCTAACAGAATTCCTCTGAAATTGGTGAGTGTGTCAATTGTCTCATACAATGATCTGTTGGTAGAATTGCCTTCGAGAAAGTTCTGACGTTTTGATAGTATTCCAATGATACTATTCACAGCTTTAGTAAGGAGAACATTATCACTTGAAGCTGTCTTATTTAAGCTCGTGATTCCTTCAGCTAGCTTGGAATTCGACTGATTATTTTTGACCGTCGGGTGTTTCAAGGGAAATGTATGAAAGCCTGTTTGGATCACGTTTTTGACAAGTGGGTTATTTAAGGCACCATTGTTTTGTAAAAATGAGGAAATATTTTGAGCTATCTCCGCAAACGGACTTCCGCTAGCATTCCATTTTTTAATCAGATCGTTTATTGTACCTAGTTTTAGCGCGTTGTCAACCAGTCCAGTGAGAACATTTTGCAGTATAAGAAAGCCACTGTTTCTGGAGGGGGATTTTTGTAGGTTAGAACTATTGGTGCCAATTTTTACAACGTTCTCTCTTGTGTTTGCATTCTGTTGTCCCATAGCTTCCGCCATTTCTATGGCGTTATTTATTTTGCTTTGGACCATTTCCAGGTCTGCTGTGTTCATTTGGCCATTTATCTCTACATTATTGTTCGAGTTCATTTCATCGTCATTACTGTACACTTGTTTTGCAATTGAGCCAGATTGTGTAACATCACTTCCGGATAAGAGTGCTCCCAACATCTCCATGTCTTCATCAAATTGGCTCTTTCTGTGGTGATGATGATGACGATGATGGAGATGACGATAATGCGTATATTGGTCTTTAAGTTTTGGTCCCTCTTGAAGATTTGGATACTTGGCGTTTAGGTAGATTGGTAAGTGATTCTGGTTGCGAACACGTTTTGAGCTTTCATCTGATGATAACTTAGCTGTTAGAGCATCTAAAGCATCACTTAAAGTTTCCAATGTGGAAATTTTGTCACTTAGCTTTTTTATTTTTTCTTTGTTGGTTTGCTTAACCGAGTGTTTTCTGCTGCCGTTTATTGCTTCCATAATCAAGCTGTTGTCTGTGGATTTATTACCGTTGGCAGTTTTTAAAACACTTGAAAGATCATTCAGAGCGAACACCTTGTTACCTATAGAGATAACAGGCGACGACAAGCTTTTGCCGCCTGTAGCTGTTGTATCTTCTTTGGAGGATTGAAGCAACAACCCAGGCAGGGTGTTTTCAATCAATCTTGTGTTTACCGGAGACTGAGCGTTTGGTTCCACTGATGGTTTAACTGAAGATCCAAAATGTTGTGCCATTAAATTTTTGTACGACGAATCTCCAAGTGTTCCGAGAGTTAAAAGTCCTTTGGCAAGTCCTTGCCCAAAATTGCTGGCAAGAAAGTTTTTAACTAATTCCTGAGTATTACTGAGAGGTGAAATATTTGATGACATATCTGCTGATGTTTTTGCAACAGCCGTAGCAATATCGTAATTATTAGGCTGGCTGATGTGATTACTGTATCCCGTTGGACCCAAGGCGGAACCTGTTTTGCTTATGCCCGGTGACTCATCAAGTGTGTGTGTGGCATCGGCGTTAGAATTCGAAGTACTTCCTCCAGAAAACACTTTCAAAGGAGTAATGCCAACTTGCAATTTTGACTTTTCCTTTTTGTCCCCCAGTGTCGGCCGGGAATCCTTTGGGATAGGGAGATTTTCCCCAAGCGACGTTGAATTTCTGCCCTGGGATTCCCCTCCCAGGAATTCGATAATTGGTTTCAGCTTATCTGTAGCTTTTCCTTGAGGAACTGGAAGCAACATGCTCAAGTTCAATTCACCCATTGTGGACTGAGGGGCTGGACTCTTGCTAGTCGTTGTTAGGTCCAATGAAGAATGCGCTGCATCATATTGTTCTGAATCTGGAAGATAATTTTGGTCCTCTTCATACCCATCTGCCAAAACACACACACAAAAAACATTAATTATACCATAAAAGATTATGCATTGGTTCTTCTTTATTTTTTCCCATCGCAAAAAAAAAGATTTGAGGGCGAATTGTGGTAATAAATGTAGCACAATAACTTTCCAATTAACACCAATAATAAGACTCTAGCGAAAACTGCAAAAAGGAAAAACCAAAAGAGTCGACTAAGCTCAAGATTAGCCAAGGGACCTCCTTAGAGTTTCCTCATCGATGTCAGTCCACAAAAGACTTTAATCGAAACTTTAACAATATCATTACGACAACTTTTAACTTCTCCAGACTTTTGAGACGCAACTTACTTGCTTCTTCTTCACTTGGCTGGCATTTGTAGCTAATAATAGCGTACTTGTCAATCCCTGGACAATGTTCTCCATTTTTAGTCAAATGATGATCATCCGCAGTAACGATACAACTCTCTTTCCCAGAGCACTTAGACTTCAAAGCTAACAAACTGTCTGCTGAGTTGGCGCAAGTAAAAAACTTTCCGAGAGGGGTGGGGCAGGTAGAAGGGGAATCCCGTCCCCAATATGCTGATAGAACACGAATCTTCCATCCTTGACCACACGTAAGCTCTGTCGTCTCACCATTGCACAACACAAACTTTCGTTTTTCTGGAATGCACGTATACTTGACCGCCAAGTATTTATTAACGCCTGGGCAATGTTTCACTCCTGGTGGCTGCAAAATGCTATGCCTGGCGGGAATCTCGCAGTATTCCTTGTCATCGCACAGCTTTCGCACAATAGGAGTAGTGGAAGGATCACTGAGACAATTGGTGACCGGGTCTCCATCTTCGGAGGGGCAAATTTCAGATGAAAGGCGACCCCAAAAGGCTTCCTGTATAGCGATGCTTGAGCCAGGAGACACGCATTCGAGGGACTTGTTCTGACCAGCGCAAACAATGACGGATTTTTCTGAGGAAAAAATTGTCCTATTCATCATCTGTTAATACAGCAATTTAAAGTACTGGGAAATATAAAAATTGGTAGCTTACAAAATTAGGTTAATCGTCAATAGTACACGAGAGTTCATTTACATGTCAGTGCAGCGGTCAAATAATCTACCTCTAAACCTCTTAATAGTGAAATCAGCGTTACTTAGGTGGTAAGTGACAACTCATGCGTTGTCCAGGTAAATGCTGGATGTCACAGAAATGGGAAATAGAGCTTTAGGCTTTTCCTTCCCGTTTTAAGGATCTCAATACGTTAACATTCTTTCTTCAAAAATGGTCTACTTTAAGCGCTTTGAATTGCCGGACCTTCGAATTCTTTTCTGTTTTTCACTGAATTCGCTTATCATTGACTTGCTGGCTGTGAATCACATTTAAGTGCGAGAACCTACATTTACATGTAACGGAAGGGAAAACTGCCTTCCGTTACTGCGACAAACCTGTTTCCAAGTCAATTTCACTTCGTGTCCTTCCAACTCTCCCTGGCGTTTCTGCCCGAACTGTGGAATGATAAAATTAAAATCATTGTGCTCATAAAATAGGGATATCTCTCATATAGTAACTCTTTAATTAGCTGGTCGTGTTACCGAGAGCTGTAACCATATTTCACGTCAAAGTTAAGTAAATACAAATTTAAAACGCTTAAACTGAATAGATAACTAAGTGCCTTAAACTGTAAAGGAAAAATACCTCTTAACGTACACATCGTGTTAGTACATGTGAATCATTCTATGTAGTAATACAAAATAACCTAGCAATTTTTTTCTTTAAGACTTCTCTTGTGTGCCTTTTTTTGAAATCCTTAATTCTCTTAAATGCCTCAGGCTTACTAAATGCTAAAATGCCATATAATAATCGAATTCCGTCTTCAGTTTTAGTCATTCAACTATAAACGTCTAAAACGACGAAATCGACAACAAATTCACAAGAATGAGCCAGGACACATTATGATTTGAATAAAATTCCTGTAAGTATCTATCTAATTTTGGAAATGGTTTCAGTTATCGTATTTGTTACATTTATTGGCGAATTATATTAATTAAAACTAAACTGAACAAAACAGGACTCTATCAAATCTCACCTGATACCTGGTCAAAAGTACCCGTTGAGACCACCGAGTCAAACAATACAGCAACAAGAAGCCAATAAATGAATATCGAATACTCCTTCATCTTCAGACAACATTCTTTTACATCCCAAGGCGTTTAATTTCACTTGAATAAAGGAATCTTGTTTTACTAGGATCTCTAAATTTGCTCTTCATTTTCGGTTGGACTTACTGAGCCGTACACAATCAATTCTTTTTGACCTCGTCACCAGCTAAGGGTCACCTTGTTCACAAAGTGAAAATGTCAACCTTAACGTGAATTCCCAACCTAAAATATTTATAATTAGTATAATCCCTGCACAAAAGTGTTATAGAAGGTTGTTCTTTACAAACCCTACAAAAATAGCTCTTTTTTTCAAATCTGAAATATTTTGGCGGCTCCTAGAAAACCTTCGCTGGGAATGTTTTTTTGTAATTCTTACGTCACGTTCATTTAAGTGTCGTAGTGAATGACCATTGAAGTTAGGACAGCTTTTCGCTGCCAAGGTTTGACGAACATCGATATAGTTGTACAGTGTAAGTTGATTTAAAATGCTTATTTAAAAGGTAGCCTGTACTGAGCAAGCTCTTTGGGGAGCTCGAGGGCGGGGGAGGAAAAAAGCCGGGGATTTCGTCTTCCCCCGTCCCCCGCACCCAGAGAGCTTATTAGCAGGCTTTCGCGGCCCACTGAGAAAACAGGTGAGATACGTTTAACGAAGATGACCTTGTGCGTTGGCCAGTTACGTTCAAACAGAATATACAACCCTCAATACTAATTAACAGTCCATTTCTTTTTTCAAAGCAAAGATGTTTTCTTTCGATTTCTCATAACAATACGTCGGCATGTCGGTTTTTCGCGTAATTACACAAAGAACATTTCCATCGTTTAGTACTTTGTTTGTCTCTCATGAATAGGAAGTCAGCTCTTTCCTTTTGGGATACGTTTCAAGACGACAAATTGCGGATCTTCATGCTTCACTTAGCTTGCGAGCGCAGCCGTATTTCTGGTTGTCGTTTCTCTCCACCCAAAAAGGGCGTCTGCGCACGCGGGCTATGCTTCCCCAGAACTCATGCTCGGCGATATGAACCTTCGAGTGTGTGATACTGGGGTGCACTGGGAATTTGACAAAGTCAGAGATTGATGACAAGCAAACGATCGAAGCTGAGTACGTCATACCAAGCCAGTTCAAGTACAAATACAAGATTAAGTATGAGATGATAGACTGATTGAGTTCTCATCATTAAAGGGTCTTAATGGGTTAATCGTTAGCCGTAAAACAGCCAAATGTGTTAGACGTTAGGCATAAAAAATAGAATTGTTTGATCGTTAGACGTAAAGAATGTTATATAACAGTCGAATTTTTTTCTAGCCACAATTTGTTATGTATAGAGTGTCAATATCGCTTGTTTGACCGACTATAAGTGTCTTGTCTCGTGCGTGATGGACCTCATTTCAACCCTTTTTGCATCCTGGAAAGCTCCTTACAGGCCTGAGCTTAAGCCAATGGAACACTGAACCGTTAGGCGTAGAAAAACCAAAATATTAACCGTTGACTGACCACCTTTAACGGACAGCCCTCAGCATTTACTCCTTCGCGACAGCCATCTAGTTCAAAACACAATCAGTTTAGTGCACATGCTGGATTTGGGAAAGAAAAATATCTATCGTTAACGCGTCTGGATGTACATGCTAGTGAAGAAGCTTTTGAGTGATCTTAGCTAGTCCTGAAGAAAAATACCAATAAAACATCGCCAATAAAATAGCTATCCTGTTGCCATAGTAACGGAGTCACCATAAAAGCATTACCTAAAAATACAATTTTTTCTAGCAGTGGTATAACAGTATGGAAAAGCTGTTCGAGCAGATGTGTCCGTTGCTGGCTCAAGGGGTATAATTTGCACATCTAGCTAGGTATTTACTTCATAGGGACAATACATGGCTACATACTAACGTAACGGGAGTCTTTTTAACCATACATGACGGTTGGTCTGGGGCCTGCTTAGTTTAAGACAATGCTGACAATGCTAACAAAGCAGCTAATACCTGATTTGGTGAATCCCAGTGGTTTTTGTTAGAAGTCTTTTTAGGGGGTTTTCTGGTAAATCAAGTATTTTTTCAAAATTAAGTTGTATAAAGTATTTTATTGCATTCGTTAGGAAGCAAATTATATTTTTCTTTAAAATCTTATACAATGTGACATTATTAAATCTCTCGCGTCTACACACTTATAATTATTACTATAATTGTTATTAGTGAACTGTTCCACGTTGACTATGATTTGCTGTGGCAACGAAGTTATCCAAAACCATTATTTTCATTGGCCTTTGAAAAACACCTGCTATTGTTCTTTTGAGTTAAGGAGGTTGCTTGGTTCATTCACTTTCTGCAAATCCAACACTCTACCTCTAATAGCCGGCCTTTTGGCAAAGTGTGGGCTTTGTTCTTCCTAATGCTTCCCAATGCAAACCACCAATGGTTTAAGTTAAACTTTCACATTACATAGTTTCCTGACTTTTCCTGCCAGGTCTTACTACGTTTGTTTTGCTTCAATGTTTCTTCTACCTTGTCAGCCTTTGTGGAAAACCAGGGACAGCAAATGCTTAGACTCCTTTTTGATGTTCCTAAAAAGATTAAATCTGGTCGCCTAGCTTCAATGAAATTGATGTGTCTAAACGTAAAAATCGCCAAAAAAGTTGCACGCTTCATTTTCTATCACAAGCTCTGTTTGGCGTTCATAATTTCTGTTTCATATTTCCCAATGATTCCCTTACCGTTGTTATTATTTATTACTATTATTGTTATTTTTCTCCACACTTTCACTCGGACCTGATGGTGGTCGAGTTGAAGTAACATTTACAAACTTAGAAAGTAGTGGTCATGTTCAATGCCGTTCTACATAAAATGAGTCCAAGAATGAGGAAAAAAGCCTGAAAAGAAACCTGTGACCTCATGTTAATTCTGCATTTTTTGAGAAGTTTCTTTGACACAGCCACTTCTTCATCGAATCACTCCAGGATGAAGTTTAATATTTTTTTCGGAAGGTACCTTCTTAAGTTTCAATCGCCACAGTGACTGATGAAAACTAGCGCGCTCTTTAATATAGAATAGTGTTTTAAACATTGCTCAAGCTATATGGAATCACTAAAAAAAAATTATGTTACAGTTGTTTATAGCGGACTGGAAGAAACTATACAGCTACATGGCCGTATAAAAGAATGAAAGTTGTAATGCATGTCGTTATTTCAGTTGCTGTACATCACTCTTAAGGTAAATTTCCGGTTCCTGCAATACCCAGACCTAAACCACGAAGTTTTTTGGGACCTGAATTCTTCCTCTGTTCTGTGACTTTACTTTTGAGAACAGGAATGGGTCTCATTTTACCAGATCCTACTGCAGACTTTGAATCAGCTTGGTTACGCTGTGAAACCCCTTTCAATTTCGGCTCTTCTTTCTGGAGCCTCGGAGTTCCTACTTGAACCAGTGCTGCGACAGGTTTTGAGTCTTTTTTCTGTGCTGTTGTTGATTTATTTTGGTTTTGCACCAGAACACCTTTCGGTCTAGCTGCTTGTGGAAATTTTGGGAAAGCTTTAGAGACCACATTTGGCGTGATCTTTTGTCGTGGGATGGAGGCTCTTTGAGTCCCAGACTGCCCTTCTGGCGTGGTCTTCTTTATGTGGTGTATTCCTTCAATGATCATACGTTCAATAGCTTGCGCCTGTTCGTCAGTCAGCCCATTATCCGATGGACCCTCCTCGCCTTCCTGTGTCTCAGCGGAGGCTTTGATGAGATTATTTATCTTTTCCAAGGCCTTTAACCCCCCCATTCCTAGCCTTCCAATGTTCAGATTTTCACCAGCCGCATCAGCTGGTGCTTTTACTACTTGTGGCCCATCATCAAGTTGTTTAAGGTCACTCACAACGTTAGGTGCGAGGCCTGGGTTAGGCTTTAAGGGCGACTTGACCACTGGTTCCTGATCACTCTGGGGCAGATCCTCCTCGGTTCCTAACAGGGGTGTAAAACATATGAAATATAAGCACGTCCACAGCGAAAAACCAATGAGTGGTGCCGGATCTCCCACTTGTAGACCTGGATCAGTACAATAATAACTTGTAGAAAATCATGAATCAGCAAACTGATCCTCACGCCAAGGCGATGAAGAAGTGAACAAAAGAATAAAACCAAAAAATAAATATTTAAACAAATTGCTCAATATTTCGGTTTGAAAACAAACCTTATTCAGGGGCTAAAAGAAAAATGAAGATAAAACTAAAAGTTCGTTACAAAGAAGAGTTTGAAAATATGAAAATAGAAACAATAGATTGTTATTGGTGTAGGAGACTAGGTAGTATAGTATATCAGCGAGCTTGAAAACATAAAATACGTAGCAAGCATCAATAACTGCAACACTATCTCAAGGATAGCAGCTTTGAATCTTTTTGCACTTTGCCACTTTCAAATCAAAATAAACTTATTGAAGAAACAGGGGATGTTTAAAATTATGGAAAACAGACTATTTTAAAATTTGAAGGTGACTGAATGTAAACATTTGAGTTGACAAAGACCAGAAGGCCACCATGAAATAACCTGATAGCAGATCAACTGGTTTATACGGCGAATACTCTTCAATACCCTGGTATCCATCGCAAATCTGGCATTCTGATTGACTGACATTCTGTCTCGTTCTCTAACAGCTCATAGAAAACCAGCAGAGAAAACCTTGGTTTTTCGCCAGCAAATATACTTGTTA
This sequence comes from Porites divaricata, assembly GCA_038088405.1. Lineage (NCBI taxonomy): Eukaryota > Metazoa > Cnidaria > Anthozoa > Scleractinia > Poritidae > Porites > Porites divaricata. The sequence continues at coordinate 28,230,993 of JBBMOI010000001.1, read as the reverse complement.
AAAATTGATATCCTGGGCCCAGTTGTTCGAACGCCGGTTAGCGCTAACCCGGGGTTAAATTTTAACCCGGGTTTCCCTATCTTTTTATCAAAAGCACTCTCTGGGATAATTTTCTCTATTCTTTTTAGAGTTTCCAATCATCAAATTGTAGGCAAAGAGTATTAAACTGATATTTGCTTTTTAAGCCTTCATATCTGAGTTCAAATTTCGCACTAATCCTGGGTTATCTTAACCCAGCTTTGAACAACCCGGCCCAGTGCTCTATTTTAATATAGAACAGAAAAGGTTGTTAAAGTTTATTTCGAGCTTCGCCCATCTTCACCCACAATCAACCAACTTAATCTTTTTATCACATGTACTGTTTCTTTTATGGTCATTTTACCCATAATGCCGCCTTACGGAGGCACATAATGGAGGAATTACAAACCAGCTACGTACGCTTAATTGATAAACTAGCGAAGAGTCTGTAAATTCTGTCGAGCCAGGTGCTAAGTTACCTATATTTGGGTGTGGCTTGCAGCTGTAGTTGATTATCAAATACTTCTGAACTCCTGGACAGTTCTCTGCGCCATTCTGAACTTGATCGTAGGACGCATGCACATCACACTTTGTCAGTCCATCACATGATTTCTTAACAATCCCAAGGCTCTCTGGGGCCCCAGTGCACATGGTCTGTCCATTTTCAGCTGGACAAACAGTTGTAGACTGCCTGCCCCAGAACACAGAGTTGACTCCGATCTTCCACGAGGCCGGGCAGTTAAGAGTCGAGTTCTCAGAATCACACATGACTTCCTCTTTCGCGTCCGGAACGCAGGTGTAATTAATAGTAAGATATTTGTTTACTCCTGGACAATGTTGCGAGCCAGGATTTTGTAACAGCGCATGCCTAGCTTCAAGTTCACAAGATTCTTTTCCTTCGCATCTCCCTTTTACAATGCCCTCTGACTCTGGAGCAGTGAAGCAGTCGAGTTGCGTATCACCGTCGTCCGAAGGGCAAACGCTTGCTGACCGGCGTCCCCAGAATACACCGGTCACTGCTATATTTGAACCTGGGTATGAGCAGCTGAGAGGTTTCTTCTGAGTGGTACAAACAGTTATCTCTTTGGCTGACAAAAAATAAAAACATTCTTTTAAAAGAAACGGAAAGTATTAAAACTCAACTTTAAACTTAGAATAGAATCTGATACTCTTAAGACATCTCCCAAACCTACTGATTTTCCCGTCATCTGGATTTCTTGTTGAATATCTGAACAATGACAGGAGTCCAAGGTCTTTATGGCCGTTCCCCAATCAATTAAATATGATATTAAACTACGTACGTTTCCAGGAAAGATCACATATTGATTTCAATTTTCAGCGTTTTGAGTTCGCATGTAGACTATTTCCCGTTGTATCTTTTCACTGATTAATCAGCAAGTACATCAAGAAACCACGACGTTGATTTTCATAAACATTTTTCGCGCTAACCATTCTTAGAAATGGAAGATTAGGCATGTCAAACAATAAAGACGTAATGGCTACTCACATGACTCTAAGTCGATCTGGCTGAGACCAGCTCCTGCATCTGGCGTGTGCACTCCTCCTACCAAGAAAAGGGAAAGGTTTGTTTTTTAGTAACTAAGGGGATTAATAATATAATCTCCAGTCCTGAAGAAGCTTAGATAACTGGAGTTTTGTGGAGAGAACTTCGGAGGGTTATCACTTGATTAACTTCATAAGAACGTCTTGAACACAGGAACTAGTTTGCAAAATACCTAGAAGAAACCTATATAGGAAAATTAATACAGTAACCAAGTGTCAGTGTATTTTTTTGCCAGAACCAGAAAAGGTTTCCCTTACTATCTTTCGTCACTATAGCGACTACTTTCTTTACTCCTAAAGGATATTATTTTAAATTCTTTCACTCTCCTATTTACGTAGTTGGTTATTAGTTGAACATGGAATACGCCTGAATATAAGAAGAAAAAATCCCGTTTTTAATGATTGTGTTAGGAAGTCAATATTACCAATCAAAAATCTAAATACTCTGAGATGGGCGTGTCAAAATTAACAGTGAATACAGTTTTTGTTTTACGACTGCAAAACATGGACGACCTGGAGTGAATCAATCGAACCACTGGTAAATATTGACTAAGCAGTTGTATCGCCAAAAGGCGAGACATAAACGTGCAATAACGGTCGTTCAGTGGATAAAGTTGTTACTCTGAACTTACCCTGGGCAAACGCAAGTCCTAAATCCAAGCTTGCTATCACGGCAAACAACAGGGAAATCACTCGAGGAGTCTCCATTAGTTCCTTGAGAAAAACAGAAGATGGTTAAAAAGATTCCCAAAAGCAAGCACCTTGTAGAGATGTTTTGTCGTGATATTGTCCACTTTCCAAAACACCAACCCGTAAAGCAAATTTACGAAACAGGTGGCACTAAGAATTAAGAACAGGTCGAGATTCTCTTCTTAACGGTCAGTCACGGAGCAAAGTCACCCTGAACAGTTCTAAGCTATATTCCTTATTGTTTAAACAGTTGCCTAACGAATGAGGTTTTTTAACAGCTAGCTTTCACCAGGCAAAATGGTACTGACACATTCAGTTCAGTGTCCCTTCCACAGAGCACATCATTGAAAAGCAATTTACCAGAAAAAGGTTTTGTTTTGGTTTGGTTCGACATCAGAGACACAACTAATAATGCAAAAGCATTCCCTGCCTGATAAAAAAAGTCTGATTGGGGAACAAACCCATGCAAGTATTCACCGTCGTTGAATCCTCGATTAGATTCAGGAACAACACACTCGCAGCGTTCTCTCTCTCATTTGAACAAGTGTGTTTTGGTCATAAAAACCTAACAGAAACACATCTAAACAAAAGCGATCAATAATTTTTAAACGGAAATTTACCTCTTCAGGGGGATTTTTTTGTTTCCTTTCGTATATCCTTATCCCCAGTTGTTCCAATGACTTCACTTGAAAATGTTTAATAATGAAACAAGCTCGTGACGCTACTTGAGTCGCTTTCAGATTTTCAATGGAAACAGCAGATGATCTAATGAACTCTTCGTGGTCAAGAGCTGGTCATTGTTAATGTCAGTTTGTGCAGAAGAACGTAGAACAATTGACACATGGGGCTGGTTTAATCAGAACAAATTTTAAACTTTTCCAACCCTCACCTCTAAAAATTGTTTGCTTTCCAGCCAAGCCAAGAGAAGAACACTATTAATCTTCTCGAAATAAACACCTTACAGGCAGATCTGAAGGATCACTGATGACTCTTTTAAACCACGGTCTAAGTTAGACTTCTTTTAATTGAACGGCTCACGAAGCTCAGAGGCTGAGTCTCTGTCAAGTGAGTTGTGTAGGCTGCTTATCGATCTGGAGTCATTAGATTACCTGATTTTGGTAGCTTCTCTCTTTTTCGCCATATTGCTTTCGTTAATTCAGTTCTATCAAGGGCTCTAACCCCACCTTACACAACAAGAAAACGGGTATGAAGGTTAATCATTTGCTATTTTTTTATGTTCACCTCTGTTTGGCTATGAGAATCCTCGCTGAACTGACTTTCAGTTTAGTGACAATCTAGCCGCTGTTGGCAGCTAGAAACCCAGGGGTCTCTTCGAGGCGACAATACTTATTACTAGCGTAGTCAAGTCCCCAAAGCCTGGTTTCCACATGATCGTCCGGATCGTCCTAGTCGTTTCAAAAAATTTCGAGACGATGCAGACGACTGGGGCGATTGGTGGTTTCTATATGATCGTCTCGATCGCCTCAAATGACAAGAGACGCGAGGTCGTCAGCGATGTACTCTGGGTGAGAAAATAGAATTTTTGCGCGTGTTTCGCAAACAAGCCAAACATAATGATGGATCTTAATCGGAGAGCGAACCTCCAACCTTGCTTTTTGTTTTTTTTCTATTTTGTGGCGTCGACAAGCTAGAAGACAAGCACGGACTTTCTCTAGTTTCAAATAGCGCCCATACGCGGTGCGAACATTTTTGTGTTATTTTTTTCGACTTCAGCGGCGTCCAGGCCGAATTTATTCTCGATTACTGGAATAACAGTGATGATTTCTGGGATAGCCTTCAGTCGTCTGAGAACGTTTCCATGTGATCGCTCCCAATTTACATGATCGTCCCGATCGTCCGGATAGAACTCAATCCTATCCAAGCGATCGAGGTCGTCTCAGTCGCAAGGGTAGCGTTTCCATATGATCGTCCCGATCGTCTGAACATTATTTGAGACGACTGGGCCGATCGTATGGAAACCAGGCTTAACGAATCAGGAGGGTTCTCAAGGGTAGGGGGGGGGGGGAGGCACCAAATCCCAAATCCGAAATCCCATTTTCAGTGCCCGTTTGCGAACTGAAGCGTATAATGACGTAAACGTACTGAATGATGCCGAGAGAGAATTATTCTCTGTTGTTGATGCCGTTTGCTTTTTGGGTGTTTTAGTATTTACCCAATCTGTCGGCTGCGTTCCCGTGCGGGTAGGAGTGACACAACAACTACTGAATCCTGAGTTTAAATGCGATGAACTCTGATTAAAGACGATGTTTATTTTTCCTTTTTTAAAACATGACACTCGCTGGATCAGTCGGATGAGCAAGGAACGTGATTCACTTCTTCTGAGCATTTCCATCTGTTCCTGAATAGTCCGAAATACAAACAGTGCTTTTTGGAGGTTACCCAGTTCAATATAGTCTACATAAACATTTCTACTGCACGATCGGCAAATCTCCTCTTCGCGGCAAAATCTTCTGATTCCACGCCCCCATTTGAACTCTGTCACGCACAAGCTTGCACATGGCATTTCCCCTACAACAAACTGCTGAACAGACCAGACCAGCTAACTGATTTGCGGCGTGGCATTGGACGCGAAGGCAAAAAATAAGACTTGCATGATCCTATGTGTCTACTGAGGTCTACTGGTACAGAATTTTATTTCTTTCAATTAAAAAAGGCATATATGGATGACGGTATTTGGAAGCCATTCTGGACAACATTAAGCTACATTACCTGACGTGACGAAATCTTGTCAAGAACTTGTCCGGTGTGAATGTAAGAAGGGTGTCAGGGAAGATATTCCTGTATAAAGGCAGGCTTACGCTGTACTACTCTCTGTACCTGCACGGATGACTGTGATAATACGTGATTGTTAGTCAAGCTCCTCATGGTTGCTTTTTTTTTATTAAAATAGATGGAGTTACGGTACTTTACGGAGTAATCTAAAAGAAAATGGAAATATTTTATTTTTTTAAAATTCTTACTAACGCACAAACTGCTGATATTTCTACTATAGGGACTGATGAAAGTGGGGTGAGGGGTTGAAAACTTCCAAAAGCGCCGATTATATCTCTCCCCCTCCATTGTAAGCGAAGAGTCATACTAACTTATTCGTGTAAATTCAAAGTAAGAGGAAAAAGGTTTTCTTTGACCTAAGCTCGCCCTGATAAGGTCCGCACGGCGATGTTTTTCCTAGCAATTGCCATACATTACAGTTTTTTGTGTAACACATCATATTTGTATAGCTTTCTGTTTTCTGTTCATGCTTTTAGTTTACCGTTGTACATTGTGCACACCAGTTCTGCTTGTATTCAGCTATATTTGTTCAAAAACATTTACGTTTACAAAATGAGTTTCATACAATGAATGATTATATTCATGTAAGTTTCCCTAAATGTTCTTTGTTTACTCTTTTTATTTACATAGATTTATTTGACTTTCTTTTGGATGGAAGGTTGAATCCAATCAGTCGTTGACCAATTTCGTTCCTTTCTAGAATCACGTGACCCTATAACGTTGGAACGCTTCTTCAAATCATCGGGACTCCATATTCTTGATCTGAGTCTGAGGTTACGATAAACCGAGAGAGGAATAAGCCCGAGTTGTCCTCGTCGTCCAATATCAGGACTGGGTCGACAGCTGTAGTTAACGATAAGATACTTTTCCAAATTAGGGCAGTTTTCGCCTCCATTTTGTAATTCCTTGTAAAATGCTTGCACCGGGCAAAACGGAATATTATTGCATTTGCTCCTTAATTTGGACACAGTTTCTGACGCTCCTGTGCATACTTCCTGTCCTTTTTCGGATGGACACACTTCAGCGTGTTCGCGGCCCCAGAATGCTGAATTGATCTTGAGTAACCAATCAGATGGGCAGGATAGTATGGACCTTTCAGAGTCACACAAAACAACTTCCTTTTTCTGTGGCACACATGTATAGTTTACAAGCAGATATTTCTGGACGCCGTAACAGTGTTTTGAGTTTTGTAATTTGTCGGCCCTTCCTTCCAAAACACAACTTCCCATTCCTTCACACATGTCTTTTACAACATGCTCCGCCTCAGGGGCCGTGTGGCAGTTTGTTTCCGGGTCCCCGTCCTCCGAGGGGCAAATGTCGGGGGATTCCCGTCCCCAAAATACCCCTGTTATGGCGATTGCTGATCCCGGAGACTCACAAGTCAGTGGACTCTTTCCTTTTGAGCAAACTGTCACCCGTTTATCTGTGAATAAATCATATTAACGGCTTTCAGCTTTTTGTGTCATGCCGATAACTCTATGATAAAAGTCGAGGATAGATGATAAGACAACGCACGTCTCATAAAAAGGTCGTTCAAGATTCCTGTCTTTTCTGCGATAGACTAGATTTGCAATGTGCTAACAATGTGTTTTGTCATCGGCGGGATAGTCCAACTCTTAATACGAAAATTGAGGTTGCACGTATATTCGGTGACCGGTTTTCAAACCCTGCACTCGTCCTAGTGCTTATCGTCGATGCTAAATCTCTCTATTTTTCCTACATTACATGCGTCCATTTGGCTTTAACAGCTAAGCGATTAAACGAACTCTTACACAGTTGATACGCGAGTTTTTATCCTCTTAGAAGTTTTGAACACAAGTTCGGTACACTTTTATAACTGGTCTTCAAGAAACGATGGCACTCAAGTTTGCCAAAAAAGATCATAGTTATTCGTGGAGCTTAAAACTAATGTCATTTAATTTCGGTTGTATTTTTAGCAACTTCTAAAGTACTGATACAGTGCTATATGGGGCCTTTGACATATTTCAAAACTCCGGCAACCGGGAACTCTCTGGCTGTGGCTTAAACTCTGACTTATGCACAATTTAAATGTAACTGGTGCATTCCACTGCACAGCTTTTCTCTGATATATTTTAAATACTACTTTCTTTCTTACCTGCTTCCAAATCTATGGTCGTCAAAGGCCTCTTTTTTTCATTAGTTGAACCGTAGGTAAGTCCTATTGGAAAAAATAAATGATGTGTTATCCGCGCACGAATGGACCATTCTGCTTGACCGTAAAGTGACCACATCAGATTATTTGGAGTCCAATTATGTTGTTCTCTCCTCAGATTCTATCGCCAAATAACATGAGACTGCAGCTTTATGGTCACGGGTAATAGCCATTGATTTCAACTTTAACAGAGGGACTATTCAGGTAAGGGAAGGACTAACGTAGAGGGGTTCAGCTGGGCGTGGAAAGAAGTACACAGTAGTGACGCCTGCTTCCTGTCAATGAAAGGATACAACGCACGGGGAAAGATTGGGAGAAGTGAGAAGTGAATGTTCTAGGCTGCATTTAGGAGCGACAAAGAAAGGACACCGTTCATAGTCCAACATCGATATTTTTGGTTCAACATACAACTAACAGGGTAAACAAACCGTTTATGGCTTTGTCACGTAGCAGGCCACACCAGTCAACTTTTGCGTGTTCCAGTTGTTTCTACTATTTAGAACACACTATGCTTAAAGTCTCATTTTTCCAGAAGCTGCATTTTCTGCATCTATTAAGATTTTATCTACATTTTCTTAAAGGAAATACTAAATAACGTGTGGGTGATAAAGTCATTTGGAAGGTGGCAATAGTCTACAACGAACCATTCACCCTAGGCAGGTGAGATACTTGTGCAGTTCCAAAGCATTGGTTTCCTTTGTTTTTACATACAACAATATATAGCTCGCTCTTGAGGGAGGGTAAATTTCTAAGAAGCTAGATATCTCAGTAGGGGTCAGGGGACAACACGGACAATAATATAAATAAAAAAATATCACCACAACTTACCCGACATAGTTAAAAGAACCACGAAGTAAATAACGTCCTTACTGTCCATTGGGAGAAATGGCAAATTCCTCTGTTTGGCTTTCAAACTAAGTGCACTGAGTTAATCTGATATAGGGCGTATAGAAGTGTTTAAAAACGAAAACGCACATCGTAAGGGCAAATAAATCTAGAATAAACACACTTGGTGATATTGGGTCAAAATGATAAACAAACCTTCCTATTGTCGGTGCACCATCGCTATCCGCGTCATCACATAGACAGTTAATGATGTTTTGAAGTAAAGCTAGATTTCAATCTGGACACAAAATTTGTGATAGCTTATAAAAAATACCTTCTGTTGATATTTTTTGGTCGAGAAATTACGTTCGCACGGAAGTATGAGCACGAGCTGTTAATAATTAAAGTCGTAACTTGTTCCACTAGTCTTCCACTGTCAGTGCGTGGTTTTGATTATTTGCGGGTATGCATTGTAAGAGAATTAACCAGAAATATTTGCTTTTTCAATTAAGAGGAGAGGGGATATGAGTTTCACCTAGTACACAGTTTACTTGCCATTGACCAAAATTATGGTACGAGCAGAGCACTGGTCCCATGATCTAATAGCAACGTGTGTCAAATGTTAGTGCGTCCAAGTTTGAGGACGGTATCATGAAGGCTTTTAGGTAATTAAGAATTCAGAATTGTCCCAAGATATTTCAAGTAAAGGCCTGCCTTTACTGATATGCGTGCTTGTTTTTGTAGAGAGATAAATTAATGAAAAGACTCTTTTCGATATATTAAACTGACTTCAACTTTGTGATGCCTAGGAGACAAAAAAAACAAAGCAAATTATTAAGCGTGTTAATTAATTTGCTTTGTTTGTATCCTCAAAGGGCGAATTTCGCCATATCGGATTTTAATATATCGAAAGGATCCTAATGGCTGATTCTCTCTGAAATACTAATTAAAATGCAAGAGGACTATAATTAGAGGTGTTACGCCAAGGAGCGCCTCGTATATCTTATCTAACAACAGCGTAACAACACTTCGAGAGAAAGTGTGCAAACTACATTGCTCAGTATATGGTAACAGTCTTTTAACTTAACATTAACACAGTGCTTGACAACGACGTCACTTAAACTGCAATACGTCTTTATTGCATACACAACTAAACGCTCAATTTACAGAGGATTTGTGTGAAATGATCTCTATAATTTATTTTTACACAGCAGACTAAATGAAAACAAACTGCAAAGTAGCCTTAATCACAAACGAAACAACAACTGTCCCGCAAAAATGCATTCAATCGAGAAATCTCTTTGGTTTAAATAACTAGATAGGATTATTCTTTTAAATAAGGTCGAATCCAAAAGCAATAAACAAAGTGATTCACTGCGTATACATTCTGCAGTCACTTAAGCTAAAAATCAAACCTATAATCAACTAACAGTCCTCTTCACCTCCGTACACCAACAAAAAACATGTGCGCCTGCAACACCTACTCTTTTATGCTTGACAAATTTTCTTGTAGGAACAACCAGCTCCTTAACAAGGCTGTCAGAATTGTCCCGCAGAAACAGAAACACTTGTATTGCTCCGTTATTCACTATTCAGCGAAGGGTATTTCATATTGTCTTTTGTTCTTTTTTGTTCGTCTTTGCTTCATCTAAGTAGAGAAAAGTGTACTTGCTTTTTCATCGACTGCAAAGTGGAAAATAAAACATAAAACATTGCTACTTAATTGGTACCCGTTTGTTACGGCTTTATTGTTTGGTCGACTCAGATCAAATTAAAAATTTGGAGGTGCTGGTTTTTGAAAATAAGCAGAAAACCCGAGTATTTGGAGAAAAATCTATCCGAGCAAGGCAGGCAACCTGCAACAAACCCCACCAACACATTGAGTTCGTCTCTGGTAGGAACAAGGACAAGTTTGGGTGGGGGAGAGCTCTCTCCATTACGTGGGAATTACTAATTTCATCTCTGAACAAGGCAAGGCAAGACCCTTGTACTCTTAATTATAAGGTCTGAAAAACGCTTTCGTACCTCTCTTAGCTAATGCATTGATTTTGTCACTTGCTAGAGCTTTTTCCCACAATGCAAGATTATCGATCTCCAGTGGCACTCTGAAAGTGGGTGCGTCAGAGTTGTTTGGACGTCCAATTTCTAGGTGAGAGAATGCATCGTTTGGCCTTGAAACTTTGAAAGACTTTCCACTTGCAATTTCCTTTCCATTGATATACAGCTTAAGCAAGCCGTCCTTCTTCCAAGTAAAAGCCATGTTAAACCATCCTTGTGGAATATTTGTTGTTTCTACCTGCCACTGTTTGTGATGTGTACTTAGTGTAATGATGTAACGATTCAAGAGATAAAGAAAAGCAAAACCACGAGCCTTTGTTGTTTGAGCTCCGCTGGACAAGAAGTACGAGCTGGACTTGTTATGGAATTTTGTTTTGTCGAGCTTGAGCGATGCCATAACTGTAATGCCCTTATGTTTACACTGATCTGGATCACTAAAACATTTTCCTGAAAATACAAAAAGTTATTAGCTATTGCGGGTCTTGGATGTGAATTGAAGTATTTCATTTCAACCCCCTGCATTTCCCAGCATTCTTTGGACGACCAAGCCTGAGTCGCAGACGTAATCTAACCCACGTTAGCAACGTCTGCAAAGCAACGTCTAGGTCATTGTCAGTCTGAGCCCCAACGGACTCGATGAGCTACCGGAAGTGCGCCGTTTCGAATTTCTCTTCAACCTGATTGGCAAATCATGGCGCGTTTTCAAATTCTGATACACAGTTTGGGAATCAGAGCAAGAACGGACTCAACCAGGGCCCAGTTGTTCGAACGCCTGTTAGCGCTAACCCAGGGTTAAATTTTAACCCGGGTTTCGATTCTTTTTCTCAGTTTTCATCAAAAGAACTCTCTGGGGTAATTTTCTATATTCTTTTTAGAGTATCCAATCATCAAATTGTAGGTAAAGAGAATTAAACTGAATTTGTTTTGTAAGCTCTCATATAGGAGTTCAAACTTCGTACTAACTCAGGATTATCTTAACCCAGCTTCGAACAACCCGGCCCAGATGTTTATTTTCATCTGTGGCGCATGCTATAGACAACCAATCCCTTCCTAATCAAACTCAATACATAGCCTCTTTATTATCTAAGGTAAATAATGATGGAGGAGGGCTAGCTAAACAGAGTTATCACTAACTTTCTGTAATTAATTTTCAACGCCGAACTGAAACTTAGAATACACTAAAAATGTTACCTTGAAAGTCTCCAAGGGAGATCCATCCTCTCTTGTCACTTGTTGTGGCTACCTGTCCTCGCGCAATTGTCGAGACAACTCGCGCGCCTCCCAGAAACCGAGCCACGCTTTTGTGAAGAGCATCATGGGATTCTCCTGATGAGAAATCTTCAAACTGCCAGAGGTAGTCAGCGGATTTTAAATGTTCTATAACTGAAAAGTAGACATAGCGAACGAATTGGAGTCTTTACATGTATTACAAAGTGGAATTACAAGAGAGTAGGTCATCGTTAATTATTCACCAACAGCAGTGCATTGGAAGCCATCAAAACTTTTCCAAAACAGCAGGAAAAATATCACCTGAATTTTACTGAAGGAACAAATTTTAATATTTAAGTAGGGGAAGGGACGGTAATGTTGAAGTGGAGGTGCAAATCCAGAAAGTGGCAGGTCTGGACTCAAACCTAGGACCTTCGAATTAAGAGTTTCACACGACGCCCACCATTTACTGATTAATAAATTAATGACAAAGAAAATACAAAGAGAATTTATATTCAGTGACAGTTTGAAATCAGATGACAAACTCATCATTTTTGCATCCTTAATTTCCCTTTCTATACTCACTTTATTTGTGAAGTAATATAAAAAAATTGTTCCATTACAATATCAAACACCTCGCGGTTCGTCAAAGCTACTCCGCTGGGCGTTGTGTTTCAACTCTCTTCTCTGAGGTCAATCTTGTGTTAAACACTATGAGTCATGTTTGGTATATTATATCCCAAAAATCCCTACCAGCATCGTTAGTCTTCTTGTTAGTTTCATGTACTGACTTCTCCATCGGTGATTTGTGTGAGAGTATGTCTCCTCTTTTCTTTCCAGCTGCAAATAGAACAAGAGTGTAAATCATACGTAAATATTCTGCCTCGTAGATCCTTTCTAAATATACTACCTAACAGATACAGTGAAACCCCGTTAATACGGAAGGGGTTATAGAAAGTGTCCGTATCAAGCGGGTCATGTTTTTAATGTTAAAAATAGACCTTTTATTTCGTCAAAATACTAGAGAAATAAAACAGGACAATAGCATCGTCAAACTAAACATCTCTAAACAACACCAAGCCGTTATGACTGTGTCTATGAAAACACTCAAACGTCCCAAGGCGAGGTCGCTCATTATACATTACGTAATCAAAAACTGTTCTCTGCAAAACTCGATTGATGTCAAAATAGTCTAAAATTATCGTCCGCAATTCATCCTATCTGGTGTACTATAACGTTGGGAACATCGATGTTATGTCAACTGAAAGTTTTTTCTACCTTCAAAAAACGAAAGGCTTTTTTAACAGCACACAGTGGACAATAAAGTGTCCGCATTAGCGAGGTTGACTATATATGAAAATATGTTCATTGGGCAAGAAAAAGTGTCCGTTATCCGCATTAAAGGGTGTCCGTATAAAGCGGGTTGAATTTAGAGAAAATGTAAGGGTTTCTTTCCCCAGGGACAAAGCAAACTGTCCGTAATAACGGGGTGTCCGTATTAAGCGGTTGAATTTAGAGAAAATGCAAGGGTTTCTTTCCCCAGGGACAAAGCAAACTGTCTGTAATAACGGGGTGTCCGTAGGGTTTCTTTCCCCAGGGACAAAGCAAACTGTCCGTAATAACGGGGTGTCCCTATTAAGCGGGTGTCCGTAAAGCAGGGTTCGATTTATCTCGAAATTTCACAAAAAATACACAAAAATTCCAAATACCTTTTGTAACATTTTAAGGAATAAATAGCACTCTGAAAAAGTTCTATCAAAAAGGTTTCATTTGAATAGTAACACCATAGGATTTTGCCCCCAATAACTATTATAACTTGATCAGGAGTGAAAAGGTTAAAGATGTAATTTTGCGTGACATCGCAACATCTACGACATCTTTTGCTACGATCATAATCCGTATGGGGTACTGACTCAACTGACAGCTCAGTTTAGTAGTTCAATTCATCGAAAGAATAAGACCATTTATGCAAGCAAACAAAAGACGCGTCTTAATCACACAAGGCGCGTCTTTAATAAAACGCGAACTGTATCATTAATACGAGCATATCAGTAGCATCTTAGCTAAGTCGCGTTAAGGCATTTCGCGTCTAATTTTTCCTTGTATAAATGGCCCAAATGTTTTCGGTCTTCATGGTAATCAGCACATTTTAGCTGCTAAAATAAAGCTGAAGTACATCGAACTACTTGTGTATGTCAGGTATGTCCGTCCCTCACCTCGCATTCTTCGCATTCTTTTTAGTAGGAGTCTTTTGAGTTTCATCCGCTGTTTTCGGAGCCACTGCCATCTCTTCCTTTGATATTGCCACATTCTTTTACCTGCGCGTTGTTTTCTTATCGCCAGCAAACGCCGTCTTCGTTTAACAGAAATCAGCTGCCTTTGATTCCTAAACCATCTGGCACGAATGCTCGCGGCTTTTCTTATTTGATAACGCCGCAAGGTTTGCAAACGCCGCAATATGGCATAACGCCGCAAACGTCTGTAGTAAGACATCTTTTGCGAAATACTCACAAGCCCTCTCTTGATCATAATGAGACGCATACCCATGCGTCTTTGACGGGCCCTTATTCTAAACTGGAGAGTCCTCAACCTTGCTGCTCTTTGATGTAGTCTGCGGTATCTTGCTCGAATGGCTCGTTGTCTAAGAAGAATATTTCGCCGCAAAAGCTTAATTCTTTTTCTAGCTAATGCCATCATTCGCCTCCGTTCTGCTTGTTGCCTTGCTCGTAATTTGGCCATCATTCGATACCGCCTTAGCCTCCGTAATCTGGAGATTCTTCGCGCACGCGCCAATCTCTTGCTAGCCAATAACCGCAATCTTCGCATACTTCGCCTGGCCCTAATTCGCAGGATCCTAATGGCTTTTCTTCTTGCTCGGAGCATTCGCGCACGTCTTTTGGCTGCTTGTAGTCGATAATAACGTCGCTTGAGCCTCAGTTTGCGGACACGAATTCTTGTTTTCATTTTTAGAATTCTCTTTCTCAGGACAATCCTCACTTTCTGCACTGCTATCAGTCGCCTTATTTTCCCCAACACTTTCAAGCGCCTGATCCGTCTGGCAACAAGCACCTGTTTTCTTTTCAATAGCCTTAGCTTTAGTAAGCGTCTTTTCAATCTTCTTTTCAATTTTCGGGTTTTTGCTATACGTGCTCTCTTTCTTCGTTTTCGTCTAGCCTTTCTTCTTTTCTCCCGTAATTTTCGCCCACGTCCTTTTCTTGATCGAATTCCCGAACCTGCATAAAAAGACGAAGGAATTAACAGAGATACAACCCCTTTTGATATGTTTTACTGAGAGCAATAACCAAAAGTTACATAGTGCGGGCGATTTTCAGGCTTCTTATCGCTCTTGTTCCAACGCTGGTGTTTTGCGTAATTAAGTTTCAAGTGATAGAAGTACAAAAGCGCGTGATCAGATTACGAATGCTGGCTACATACGGGCCAAGCATGCGTAATAGAAGGGGTGGCGAATGGTACCTCGAAAAACGTGGATCTCGAAATCTCGGAAGCGTTTTTGATAAGTCTCGAAGTCTCGTTTTTGCATGGTTTGTATTTACTCTTTTTGAGTCTCGAAACTTTTTACCAAAGAGTCTCGGGCTCGGATTTCTAACTAGGATCTCGGCGTCTCGGCGAGTCTCGGATTTTACCATTCGCCACCCCTAATAGAAACCTGGAGATCAGGAGTGTGAACTTCTCTTGCCGCCCGCAATTAAGCAACACTTTTTCTGTAATGCACTAAAGCCTGTAAGTTTTATTTCCCCGTTACTTAGAAGTTCTATTACTCATCTAAAAGGTCAAAACAAAAAACGGACGGTGACGCTCACCTGTTCTCGGCTTCGGGCGAGTGTAAGGGCCTGAAAATACAAGAAAATTTGAATTCAGTTTGATAATCGTGGTCATCGTATCATCGCGTTAGCTGAAATAACTTGCGAATAACGTGCTTGTTTCTTATAATATCTTCGTTATTTTCATTTTTGTATCACTTACAGTTAACGTGGAAAATATAACATAATATTTGGACTTTTCAGTAAATACCTCTCATGAAACCCGTTTGCTCTGATTCGGTTTGTATTCTAGGTTACGAAATTAGTTTATTCAACTAGGAACCTATAACTTACAGTACTTAAGCAAACGGTAAGACATTTATATGAACGGGCATTGATAATTGACGCTCGTCAAATCCTAAAAACGAGGAAATGGCATTTGTTTAACTCTCAACATACTCACAGTCCCTATAAATATGTTTTAAGGATGTCCAGATATATTCAATTTTGGCCTTCAAAACAAACTTGAATTTACAAGACTATGCGCGTGCTAATTCAAACATGATAAGAAATGTCTTTATCCTTGCCGCTAGACAATTCAAGGAAAGGATAATCTTCTATTTGTCTAAATTAATTAAAACTTAAGCATGTGACACCTTTTCCGATCGTGTAGGCGTCGATGAAGTTAGAGCCTCCTGCGCTGGCCCTGAAGCGACCTTTGATAACTGGTTTTCTTGTGTAAGTTCTTGATGAAAACGTTCCATAACACACGCCGCGCCTGCGAAGAGCGAAAGCACGATATCTCTTACGCCTTGCAAGAAGAGCGCAGCTAAAAATTTTTCTTCTCCCGGTAACTCGGCCTAATCTTTTGCCAAGTCCTCTTCCTTTTGGAGATCGAAAGCGTCCTATCCAACGGTAGTGCCAGACGGAGCCACCCTTTCGAGGCCTCGGACGAGGCTTATAGCGACCTACGACGAGTAAATCAATCAATCAATCAATCAATCAATCAATCAATCAATCAATCAATCAAACAGTCAAACATTCAGCAAAACAAAAGCATTGTATCTTATGAAAATGTCTGTTCTATGTTCATGTTCACTTATTGTATATTGCGGAAATGGATGCATCGTTTTTCTCTGTTCTCTACAAAGCTAAAAAGCTAGGTTTCAGACTATGATTGTTAAATTTTTAGGAATTTTGATTGGCTCAATGGGTTATCAACTCATAACCCTATTGCGACCATATAAGGTAAATGAATTCGTAATGTGAATATTTATAACGGCCATTCGACATTCCACCGCAGTAGGCGATCCAATCGCGACGGCCTTCGGCGTAGATGATAACCGACGATACATGAAGACTAATGTTTGAGATATTTATATGAAATTTTTACCTTCTCCAATTTTGTAGGCGTCAATAGAACGCAGTCCACCAGAACTTGCTTTAAACCTTCCATACATGCGGACCTTGCCTGAGTAAGTTTTTGAATACCTTGACACGTAACAGTCGCCTCTATTACGCAGTGCGAATGCTTTGTGCCCCATGTTACGAGCGCGCCGAGCACATTTGAAAACTTTGTTTCTTCCCTTCATTCTTCCGACAAAACGACCCAGGCTCCTTGTTGTAAGCGACTTGAAGCGGCCAATGAACTGATAGTACCACGGTGATGCTCTGGGCTTTGGCCTTAGTGAGCCTAATGAACAGTCAAAATGTGAATCATAATCATTTTACAATTGAAAGTTTTAAGGATAAAACGCAAGACGTTGTTTGATCATACAAGTCTTGCAAACAACAACAGCAGCAACAACAACTCTAACAATCGAAAGAGATGGTACATTATAAAGATATGCCAAAAGCTAAAGCTGGTGGAGGCAGGCAGTGTGGAGACGCTTCATATGTAAATAAAATTCTCACATTTCACATGTTTGTAGAATATAAATAAAATACATAAAATCAACGAGATAATTTATGACACCTGATAATTCATAAATGAGGGTGTCTATGCCATCGTAACTATACTGGTTTTGAAAATTAAGAAATAGGTTCCTAAAAAACCGTGCATTGAAAATTTTCTCGGCTTCTCAGGATATTGTTCCAACGCCAAATGGAGTGCGATTTTATATATTGACTTCCATCCTTCTATTTCTTACCAACAGACATTTTATAAATCAATATAAGTCGTCGACCTTTTTTTGACATCTTTCAGGAGTGAAAAGCAGTTAAGGAGAATTGCGGGTTTTGTTTTTCTTTTGTCATCATGAGTGTTGCTAGGAAGCATGTTCTCTAAACCACTAAACTTCGCTGAATTACGGAACAGCTAGTACCCGTGCATCTTTATCTCCTTTCGCTAGTAGGCAAATGAAATTGCCTTTTTGAAGTGAGTTTGTTGTTTTGGTTATTTTCACGCGCCAATTAAAATACTCATTTTAAGATCATAAAGATGGTTCTCATAATACTCCTCATTTAAAATATGTACAGGAATAGAAAAATCAGAGATAATCCTAGGAAATCAAAATCTACTCTCTCCTGCTACTAGGGCTTAACACAAAGGAAATAAAAAAGTAAGGCATAGCTTATGGCTCTTATTTTGATTCAAAACGAGTGTTTGCTTGCATATTTTATCTATCGCTTCTAGTCTCACCTCTTCCAATCTTATAAACGACCATACCGCGGAAGCCAGAGGTTCGTCCATATTTCGTCAGCGGTCTTCGTGATCGTGCACCGTAGCAATAACGTCTGCTTCGCAGTCCAAAATATCGGTATCGTTTCTCTCGAGCCGTAAGTGCGCATTGCTTGACTGGGTTTACTCTTTGTTTAACCGTTCCAAGGTACCTGCGGCCTCGAATGGATAAACCTTTGGCAATTCGGTAAGTTCCAATCCTGCGATAGTTCCAAACTCGTCGTATTGGCCTTGGGCGTGGTCTGTGGGGTCGAGGTCGGGGGCGCATTCGAGGTCTAGATGAGCCTGAAGGAGTGACAGTATGAGTTGATCACGAGTAAGAGCCTACATTTTCCCAAGTTAGCCTGAACAGGTTCTTAAAAAATGGGTTTGTACAAATGTAAGCTATTTAGGTTCTTAAATCTTATTTTCTGAAGTCTTGCATTGTAGTTAAGAGAATCTAGTGCTATTCAACCCACTCCTTACAAACTAAAACGACAACAATAAGAAAAATTAAAACACTTTAGTGATCACCGTACATGAATTTCGAAGTTCTCCTTCAGAGTACACATCATTTTATAAAAATTAGAACCTGTTACAGACTTTAGGCTACAGGTTCTACAGGTTCTTCTATAGAGACGGTCTAACTGAAAGTTTCTTTAGCCTAACAGGTTTTTAAAAACTAGATTCTTACTTCGGGGTAGTACTGTACTTTCGTTTTCACAAAGTCCGTGCAGAATAGATGTGTGAATTAGTGGTAGAATCTTCGAAAATTTGAGAAACGTCTAGAAACGTACAATTAAAATCAGACGAATTCTCTTCAACGGAGTTGAAAAGGACATTCATTACTAGCACAAATGTCTACACTAACGTGCACTTTACCTTTCGATACAATATACACTTTTAGTCCACCAACTGTAGTTTTTCCGCGTGTTGTAAACTTTGCGGAGGTCATGCTGGACAAGTAACACTGAACTCCACGGCGGATGGCAAAAGATCTACTTTTTCTTGCACGAGCCAAGCGAAAGCACGCCCTTAAGGCGTGGGCGGGACGAGTGACAGTGCGAGCAGCTCGCCCTAGTCTAGAAGGAATCTTGAATCTTCCTACGTAGCGGTAATATACTCTTCTTCCTAATAGAGAGACAGAGGCGGCATGTCACTTTTAGTACCTCCTGTTTACCTTTCTCTTCAACGAAAACTTGCTAAAATGCTCTCCATTTCTGGCGAGCAAAGCGAGACGCGAGAGGACGCGGAAGCGAGTAGCAAAGCCACGAGGGGCGGACGAAAAAGAGAGTTTCTCCCTTTTCGCGTACCGCTCACGTGACTTCTCGTGACGTCCGCCAAATGGAGAGCCAACCTCGTCCCCAGGTTCTCTCTCCTACTCGTCGAGAGACCCTGGTTGGGTCTGGTCACGTGTCTCCCAGAATCTGGGAGATTACAAACAAACGACTTGGGTGAGGGGCGGGTAAGTGTGAGATTTGTCTCTACAAAGCGTAGACGTCGAGGTCAGTGGAAACTGTGTATCTGACCTTGTCTAAAAGGTCATGTTTTTTATAGTTCTCGGACTAGTCAAGACGAAACCTGGAACGCCGAATCCTTTGACAGCGAAAGCGTAACTTCCTGCAGAGTATCTAGATGTTTATTGGATGTTGCAAAGGAAATCGCGGATTCACCGCTTGTGCAGTCAAAATATTTTAGGCGGTGGTATTCATACCGAAACGCAGTAGACTTGAATTGCCATTTCTATGTTATGGAGGCCACCTTTAAAGGAAACGTATGTCTTTTCAAAAATATGATTATGCAGTTCGAAGGGGGACCGAAAAGATGTATCAAGCAATGCCGTCCTCACCGACCTCGAAAATATTAAAATCAAACAGAAGCAACATGAAGAGAGAATACGCCGCCCGGACTCAGTTTGATTGTTCAAATGAAAAGAGGTAAAAAGAATCTTGGAAGAGTATATTTATATATGTGAACGGTGAAAACGAACCTGACAAAAAAATTGAGAGACAAAGGACTCCTCCTTCGGAATTAGTTTTGTTCTGGGACCACGTGACCAGACCCAACCAGGGTCTCTCTCTCTCTCGCTCCGTAGGGACGGGTAGGAGAGAACCCTGGGAACGAGGTTGATGGAGAGCTTGCTCGCAGGCTACTTCACTACTTCAACAAAAACGGCTTTTGTTGGTGGTTGGTTATAAACCAAACGTCTACTCAAACGAATTACTCTTAATTTAGAAACTAAATTTTTTTAAAAATTATTCTTTATTCAATAAACAAGACATACAAACACACAAATAAGAAATACAAAAGAAAACAAAATGCAAAAAAAGTACTAGATAACATAGTATCAAAAGTTACATAATAACCTACGGTGTGAAAAAAGAATATCCGGGATAATAGGTTGTAACTAAGCAAAAACAAAAAGGATTGAAAGAAATTTTTCCATTCATTTTTACATTCTTCGTGCCGTTTATTTTTGATTGAAATTTGTTTGAGAGTGTCAATTCTGATACTCAAAAAAGGGGGAAAGCTGTCAAAACTCACCAAGCCATTGTCTTGAAAGCAGCAAAAAATATAATATTTAGCGACGATGGCTACGTAGTTTAGTTGGTTAGTTGAGCGAGCATTATCATACCAAGCGTAAATTACATTACGTTCCGTGAGATCGAAAGCCTGTCAGGTCTTTTCAAGCCACCAGTTCTGGAAAGCTTGCCAAAAAGCATAGACTGGGGGGCAGTGAAATGATAGGTGAGGAAGTGTTTCAGACAGGTATCGCATTCAGACAATTTCGCGCGGAACAGGGAACATGTCGATGGAAGGATGCTATGTATTATCTTGCACTGAAATACTTGTAATTTAACTTCTTGTGTTGCTTTAAAAGGCATCAGATAGACCTTTTTCAAGCATTCTTTACTAAAACCATACCGTAAGATTTTGCTTTCAGCTGTTGGGGCTTGAAAGGAATAGTCTAGAATAGCTGCGTAAGCAGACTTAGTTGCGAAGTTTTTATTAGAGCACACTAGAGAACAATTAATTTTAGTGTTGGTAGAGTTTGTGGTTTTTAGTTCTCGTCTCCAACTAGGGGGGATAGAATTTATTAGACCGTAATATGTGGTGAAGGGAACTTGCAGCTGGAATTTTTGCTGAAATTTTTCCAGGGACAGAAAGGTGAAATCAACATCAAGAAGGTCACGCAGGCGAATGATTCCGTTCTGATACCAATGCTTAAGAAAAACTGTTTTCTGATTTATTTAGAAACTAAATGCTCTTTCCGCATTTCTTTTACGTTAAGGTAATATGAGTGCAAACTGGGAGAACCGGATTCAGAATGGTTGTACAAAGGAACGCCAATGACACAGATGTGTCTACGCAGCTGTGTTAGCGTTCGGAAGCCATACCATAAGCGGAAGGAGAATACAATAGCGAAGACTTGAAAACGAGTTTTCTATATTTCATACTTTGAAATTCAGTTTCAGCTACGAAAGGGCGCAGTTTCGCTGGCATATGTATTTTATGGTATAAATGACATGAGCACAGTTTGTCGTCATTATTTTAATGTAACTCGCACCATGAGAAAGAGGAAAAAGGAGAAATAGTTTTAATGGTGAGACAGTCAAACAATGACCTATCCTCTCACGCGTCCTCCCCGAAGAAAAAAAACCTGGACAACTACCTGAAATTTGTGGCCTTGGACGCGGTCTGATTCGTGGTCGGGAAGGACGACGTCCTGAAATCAAACGAACAAGTAACGCGAGATAAACAAGACTGATTTTAATTTGTCAATTAATTATTTAGGTGTTTGCGTGGAGTAAAAGAACTACTTAATTACAATAATCCTTTAGTTTCCTTCTGACGAAGGGCAAGCGCTTAAACAATCAGCATTAGCTTTTATTTGCGAGTTTTTTTTCTTTGAACCTGCCTGTATTCTGTAGTTGTAACAAGTTGATTCAAATTAGTTTCCCCGCCTTTATAGGAGCTAACTACTACATTAAACAGTTGGTTTCATCTTAGGGATGGAGCTATCGGTGTTGTGAATTCTATTTTTATACCAAGTTGAAAACAAGTGAAAACAAATACCTGGTATTCGAGGCCTTGGAAGGGGTCGGAGCCCAGGTCGTGGTCTTATTTGTGGCCTGGGCCGAGAAGGACGACGCCCTGAAATCATCACAAACAAGTGCCCCGATATTAACAGGAATGTTTGTCATTTAAATTAATTAAGTTTTGAAATAGAGAAAGATGTTAAATTTTTGTTGACTAAATAAGTTTTGTATGCAATAGGACATGTTGCTGCGGTACATGTTGCCATTAAACTTAATTATTTTTCTAGTT
This sequence comes from Porites divaricata, assembly GCA_038088405.1. Lineage (NCBI taxonomy): Eukaryota > Metazoa > Cnidaria > Anthozoa > Scleractinia > Poritidae > Porites > Porites divaricata. The sequence goes on along the minus strand of JBBMOI010000001.1, from coordinate 28,208,915 downwards.
TAAATGTCATAATGTCTTTGTTTTTGTGTTGTGTCAGCCAGGGCTCCACTTAAACTAGCTCTGCTAAATTGGATGCCCCTGGATAAATATTAAGTAAAACCCAAAACATTTAGGGGCTGCAACAATTCTATTGACTAACTCCGGAGACGAAAGACCAATTTACTTTGTTAACACAGCAGTATGATGGCAAAATAGTACCAGCACACATTTAAGGTGCCATGTTTTTCTCTTAACCAGTGATTAACACAAAATAAGTTATGAGACAAAGACAAACTAAACAGCCACAATACTACTACTGAAATTAACTGCCTACTACAGAAACTTGCCAGCTGCCTTATGGCCACTGCAAACAAATGAACTCTTTTAATAGAATGCCTGCTAAATAAATGATAAATTACATAAGTCTAAGCGAAGATGGCCTACCATTGGTACGTTGAAACACTTTAATAGCTTTAAGTCTCTTGGATTTACTGCGTCCATACATCACGAATTTTCTACGTAACCGCGTGACGTAACAGTAACGGCCATATTGTAACGCAAATACCCGATATCGTCCGTATTTTGCTATTTTTTCACATCGCCTGCGAGCAAAGAGTCTGCTTTTAAACTTCTTGATCGGTCTTCCAAGAACTCTTTTGGGAGGTGGTCGATAGAAGCCCTTAAAGTAGTATGACTTGCGCCCTAAGTGCAAATGAAATACCTCTGTCAGCTACAAATACACCAACGAAATAACTAGCCGGATTTCAAAAGTTTTAAAACGTTACCGCCAAATGGACCTTTTACGTCCAACAATTTTTGCGGCCAAAAACCCAAAGTAGCCATTATTAGTTTGTCAAATGTTGATGAATTGAAGTTGAATTGTCACGAGGACGGTATCTAGGACGGTATCTAGGTTTTTGTGTTTTGTTCACGTGTCACTTCTTAATTTCACGGTTTGTAGAGGACGTCGTAGTCGTGGAACGACGGCAGAGAAATTCACAAAAAAGCGTGACACACGTGCATATTTGTTATTTTCCCAATCAAAACGTCCCCGTTCCCGTCGTCATTGCATAAGCTCCTTTATAGTATCACCAATAAACAGCGAATGATATCTTCAACCAGAAGATTTCTCATTTAGTACCTGGCATTGGTCTGGGTCTCGGTCTGATCCGGGGTCTCGGCCTTGGTCTCGTTATTTGGCCACTGCCTTTAAGGAGAAAAACATATCATGAAGAAGTTATATATTAACCTTAAAACTAGGAAAGTGGCCAAAAAAATTTAGTAATTCACCATTTTCACATTGGCCATAATGCACTTTGTTTACCCCCCAAAATTTTGAATAACTGCATGTTGTCTTCGATTTCTCTTGGGACGACTTTAATACCCAGGAAAAATTGGAAACAATGGTTATGCAAAATTTTGGGGGGTAAGTGCATTTTGGTCTATGTGAAAATGGTGAATCTAAAACAAATATGGTGCTCTTCTTGTAGAGATCATTTCAAGATTTATAAAAATTTAGGCAATGATATACACTATTCAGACTGCGTTCACAAGGTACCTATCGAATTTTCGACTCGCTGAAAATTTTCACCGGACAATTCATTTCGTTCCCCCGGAACCGTTTAATACTTTCACTCTGTTCACACGGAACTTTGAACGGCTAGACGTCTAAATTTTCGTACGGTTAAGGTGATTCCGTGTGAACGCAACATCTAAACGCACGAACGTTCAATTGGTCCAAAATTCGTGCGGTGCTGTGTGAACGTAGCCTTAAGGTGATGTTACACGAGGCGATTCACAACGACGATTTTAGCGAAACACAGCGTTGCAAAATTGTTGCGACATTGTTTTGAATGAATACAACGTCTCCAACAATGCAACGCTGTGTTGTGCTAAAAATCGTCTCGTGTAACATCACCTTTAGGCCATCTAGTTTTGATGCGAATTACAGAACATTAATAGAACAAGATGAGAAGCATTAGCCAGCCTCCGAATCCTGATTTTGGGTGTTTGGCTATTTTTATATCGACTTATTTCACAATAACACAGAGGAGGGGTCAAAATTACATCTATCTTATTAAAAGTGTCAGTTATTAAAAATAACCTAAATTTAAGGAATTTTTACCTCTTACGATGAACACCTTCAGGGCTCCAGGCATTTTCGTTCGCGGCAGGCCGTACTTTGTAAATTTTCTAGGATTGGTTCGAGCGAGGAAGCATTGACGACCAAACCTTAGAGCAAACGCCCAGGCTCTACGCATGCGCGCTAGGCGCTGGCAGTTCGTTTTCGCGTTCTTAAGGCTTTTCAGGGTTATCACAGGTCTACCAAGGATTGTTTTCGATGGGGCTCTGTACCGTCCAAGGTAACTGTATTTTGCACCTAAGGAGAAAGCGTACAGTAAGGAAACTCTTTTGGGTGCGTCACCTGTTGTTCATAGTAACTGTGCAACGTAAAACTTAAGTTAAGGTAGATTTCCACTGTTTCCTAATTTTTGCTTGCGTAAATAGAATAGAGGCAATGTACGAAAGGTCGTGCGTAAACGTTAATTAAGGTTGCGCGAGGTACAACTTCTACTTTGACGCGCAACCTGTCAGATATTTTCTTCTATTATATTTGCGCAAGTAAAAATTACGCGTCAGTGGAAATCCACACTTAGAGGCAGCTACATGTAACATATCACCGATAATAAGGAACAATTAAGAAAATCGTTGACAACTTAAGGTTATTTCCTCCTTTTTTAACTACGCGATAAAAACGTAAGACATCCAGATCAATCAGTAGATAGTCGGCGCTATCGAACAAGGTTTTGCCAGGCAGGAGCGGGCTTTCATACTAAAGACCCACCACGCAAGGAAATGCTTGTGAGCGGTAAAGTGCCAAAGTTCTCCACCCTATTCTAATCGCGGCTTTTCCACTGGTGTTCGCAGCTCCTCCGTGTATATTGAAGCAAAAGGCACTTGTGATTTAAGCAAAGCATTGGCGGGCGAAATTTCATAGAAACATGAAACTGTTTTTCACTACTCATGTTTTGATCTAGCGAAAAGGTTTGCAAAGCAAGCTCAAACAATGGTATTACCTGGTGGCGGTCTTGGTTTCCCTTTGGGCCGTCTGCCTAAAATAACAGGATGTAAAGGTTAGTAACCATCAAATTCCAAATACCAAGGTGCTTTGGTACGTTTGCTAAAGTGGACGATGAGTAACGCAAACACTAAGATGTAAGATTTTGCCAGAACGTGAAAGTCTTTAACCCTTTAGGTCCCAAGAGTGACCAATATCAATTTTCTCCTAACAGCATCAGCAGATCATCAAGAGTAAAGGTTATGAGAATTACTAAATTAAGCATCAAAGGGAGAACGCTTTGATCTTAACCCAAATTCGCTCAACCATTCTTTAAAGGAAATGTATGGAGATCAGTCTGGAGAATTTGTATGTGGATCTTGGGGTTTAAAGGGTTAAAGCAAGTGTTACTGTTTTTATTACATCCACTTTGAAATCACTGGCAATCCGTGCACTCTGATTGGATATCAGCAGTGTGATTTATTCCCAAATCGCACCATTTTTTGCTCTAAATCATATCTGTACCAAATCGCGTCATTCATGTTATAAATCGCATCATTTCTGTTTTAAATCGCACCATTTTTGTTCTATATCGCATCATTTCTGTTTCGAATACAAAATGAGATGTAAAAGCCTTTTTGTTTCGGCTTTTCAACAAACCAGCTACTTTATCAATAAATATTAGTACTGACTAAATTTCTATGATTTCAAAATGGATGTAATAAAGTGGTAATTGAACTTCGTGTCGTGCAATTTTGGTCTGAAATCATGCTTGTGATTTCAAATCGAACTCGCGCTGCGCGCTTGTCCGATTTTGAAATCACGCGTATGATTTCAGACCAAATTGCACTCCACTCAGTTCAATTACCATTATTTATACTACTACATGAGAAATTTCTGCAATTTGATTGGCTTAGAGCAATGGTATTTCAGCTTAATTTGAAATACCTACAAGTGAAAATTACAAACCTTTTGCGGGTAGTGATATAAACAAATAATATCATCATTTTTACGTGATATTTGGCATAAATACCACTCGCGATATTTTAAAATTGTCTCAAATTTCACTCGCCTAACGGCTCGTGAAATTACGTACAACAATTTTGAAATATCACTCGTGGTATTTATGCCAAATATCACTACAAATCATGCTATTACCTATACAAACCGGGTGCCACTGGATTAGTCGAACAGATGGCAATCAATGATTTCGACGAACAGCTATCCATCGATAATTAGACCACAAAATAATGACAACGGTATAGCAGATGATTATAGTGTTCTTTGTCTATGAGTCTCTGACTGATAAGAACAGAAACCTCGATGCTTTAATTTATTATCCAACGCTTCTACCCAGCGATCGCTCTAGAAAAAAAAATCTTTTAATATATTTCTCGTTCTTTCAAGCTTGCCCCTTCAAGGGTGCAAGTTTTGGACTTTGCCAATAGGCAGCGAGACGAATATGTAGGAAGCGAACTCGAACGTGGCGATTTTGACAAGTAGCGAAACCGTGGTAAAGCGATAAGACACAGTCCTTCACAAACCTGCTTTAGGTCTTGGTCTTGGTAATGGAAATAGTGGCCGTGGTCTGGGACGAGGACGAAGTCGTGGCCGGGGCCTGGGTCGAGGTGGTATTCTAGGACGACCTGTTGAATAAACGACACACAGTTTAGTTCTGAGCTCTGGATAATCTCAGCCTAAATTCTACCTAAAGACGTACTCAGTCCAAGGTTACTGGCCTCCCTGTACTCCTTTGTTTTCACTGCCACATAATACCTCATATGACAATTGTAAACCGAGGCCAGAACTATGTACCCTGCCGAAGCTGTTGCAGCAGCTAGTGTCCATTATGTATAATATCTATAATACGAGTCGCAAAAAGGATTTTAACGAAGAGAAAGCAATTTTTCATGGTCTATACTCTCATAGACCGTAGCTTTCGGCCAAACAGCACGCGGCAAATTACTCATTTGCTGTAAAATGTAAAATGGTTGGCTAGTGGAACAGAATGGACTTCTCGTTGACAGGGCAGAATAAGGAAGTTAAGTTTAACTAAAAAGGTAAATTGGACCGTAACTGGAAAAAGCTTTATTTTCTCTTGATTTGAAAAGAGGACCAAACCGACATAACCAAATGAATAGCATAACGTTGTCACGGCTGGTTTCATTTATTTTTTAAAAACGCCGATTTCTTTCGAATTTTCCTCTGGTGATGGCTTGACGTTACTAATTTCACAGGCACAACACCACCTTAAACTTATGTGGCCCCCATCTGACAGTGGAATTGGCTCTGAGGATTAAGCTGCGATCAAGCACTAAGAAAACAAATACATGCCTAGAAGTAAGTCAACGTATGGCTAAAGCTGGCATCCAGGCGTACCCCCCAAGGGACTAAGGAAACTGTTCGAAATAGCGTGATGCAATTAAAACTTTCTCTGTTCTTACAAATTGCAATAAATAAGCCATTTCTGAGTTCCAAAAACTCTAAAACTTTTCTTGTGAAAATGAGTTTTATTTTCATGGCAATGAAAAATCATTTTCCTATCAATGGCTTCGCACTTAGCCTCGCTTTGAAATAGAGGCTTCAGGTAACTCGGAAATGGCCAATTGCATTGCAGCATTTTTCGTTTATTTTCTCATACTAACCTTTCGGCTTGACGTAGACCTTGATACTTTTTCCAGGTCTCTTTGATCTTGACCGACCGTAGATCATAAGCTTTCGAGGTGAAGAGCGTGATACGAAGCACAGGCGACCACGGAAGATGACAAAAACCCGATAACGACCTTGTCGTGCAGCACGCTGACAATTACGTTTGGTATATCTACGGTTTTTGATTCTAATCTTTCGGCCAAGATATCTCCTGGGTGGAATTCTGTACTTTCCAACAAATCTGTACGGACGCCTTCCTCCTAAAACGAGAAAGACGGAGTAAGGATACTTAGTTTTATTGTCGAATAAATCTGCGTTTAAGCCTTCAGTTAGAAACCATTCGTCTTGACTACATAGATAATTGTTTTGCAGTTGGTTATGGGGAGGTCTCGGGTATTCATTCTTCCCACCCATCAAACTTCAGTTTGACTTCTTTTATTTAAGCCATTTACAAATTGCCAGATTGCTAAGTATGCCCCAAGATTGTGGCAGAAATATACGATTTTATAGCTAATTTTTTAGAAAGAAATCTTATTGTTTTGGAACGCTCTTTGGAAGCTGAAATTTTAGCGGGTAACTTACCATTGGATTAACATTTTGGTTGCCACACGAAGAAATGAAACATTTTGGAATGAAAATCTCAATTCAAGAGGAAAATACGAATTCAAATGTCGCCCATTTGTTAAAATGTATACGCACCTAGTCGCGGCAGGACTTGAGGTCGAGGAACAGGACGTCGAACTGAAAGAGGAAATAAATGAGAGAGAGAGAGAGAGAAAAAAAAGAACTATCAAGAAGTTGCCTGGCATTGGTATATATATAAACCCAACAGGCGCTGGAAAAGTAAAAGGCTCAAAGAAATCGCATTTGCCAATGTCAGTCTACATCTCATCTTTGTCCAGGATAGAAAGACAATATTTTTACCCACAGAGCTGCTTACGGTCGTGCGTCAAAAAATATGGCACCATATAAAAACCTAGCGTAATCAAATAGTGTTAAAGACAGATCTTTATACAATTAAAATTACCGTAGCTCTAAGATGGTTCTCTGATTCATGGTGGTCTCCTTCACAGGACAAATAATCTTATATGGCAGTCCCCCCCTGGATCAATTGAGGTTTCTGGGTAACCGACCACCTACCCCTCCCCTAAGTCAACATTAACGCTTACGTCTCACTCAGAGGCAAAATTGTGACTTAGGGGAGGGGTAGGTGGTCAATTACCCAGAAGCCTCAATTGATCCTTATTCGTTGGGGAGGATTATGTGACGAGCTAAAAGAACACCAGGTTTGGAGGATACATGGTCTGCTAGGCAGGCGTTTGAAGGGTAAGGAAAATGGTGAAGTAGGGCGTGCGGGGTGCGTTTCTCGCGCACCTTAATGTCCCTAACCACAGGGAATGGTACTTGACTAACCTTTACAAGCTTTTTGTTTCACCGCTCGCACAATACTGTTTATGGTTTGGAACCTTGAGGTGAAAACACATTTCCTTGTAGAAGCCATTTGCTGTAGCTGTGTCACGCTGTATGCTTTACCCACACCAACTGTTATAATCCTCACCCCAGCACGCCTTAGGCGCCGTGAAGCAACTACAACCGAGTCACGTGATTTAGTAGCAGTGATCACGATGGCAACTTTTTGTCTTGTAGAGCCAGAGAACAGCTTAACCGCCGCATACTTCAATGCTTTTCCCACCTTAGCTGTACCGCTCATGAATGGTATCCGCCCCATCACATTTAACAACGTTGCTTTGTTTGTAAAGCGGTTAAAGTCAAACAGCTTCCTGGGTTTGCTGCTGAACTCTACCATGCCAAATCGGGTGGCTGTTGTGGACACAGAGAACGACGCCACGATTTGCTTCAAAAAGTTGCGAAGCCTAAAGAAATTTTTGCCGCGAACCTTTGCCGAGGCATCCACAACCAAACCAATGTCTAGAGCAAGGGAACATACTGAAAACAAGATTAAGATAGCGCTTACGGTTTAAACAATACGGCACAAACTTTAAGATTTAAGCCACGACGGCTCCAGAAACTCGTTTTTAGCTTAAGTTCCTTTAGCTTCTTCTTAGTTAAAGCATACTGATTTAAAAGAATAGGTAACAACGCTTATAATAGGATAACAAGATATCGTTTAAAAGTTCGAGAGGTGAACCTACCCTTGCCATGAGGCTTTGGTTTCTGGAATCCTGGTGGTATTATAACTGAAAACAACAAACCAAGGACATCATTAGCTTTAGCACAGAAATGGCAAACGGGGATGGTACGAACTGGACTCATAAGTCTTACTACCACAATGCATGACAGACAAACATTCACATTAGGGGTGGTCTGTCACACACTGGAATTATCTTTGGCTCAGACCTGGCTAATGGGGATGAAAGAAACGGGAAAAATAAATCCCCAATTAGGTACCCTGAGGTACTATACCCTCCCTACACATCCCCACAACCCGTAACAGATAGACACCCTGGGTGGTCTGTAGCCTGCGTAGCAAGCGTTTTCAGTGCGAGTTCGGTGAGAAAGTTGAAACGAGAGCAAGAAAAAGGGAAGAATGGGAAGGGGGAGTGCAGAAAAGGAAACATCCCCTCCCCCTTCTTCGCTTTTTGTTTTAGCAAATTTCTAAACAAACTCGAGCAGAAATGCCTGCTACGCAGTCTAAACGATCTGTCACACCGATTGTTAAGTTGTTTTTTTTTTACGTTCTACAAGAGGCAAATCAATTAACTGTTTTGAGACGGGGCCTGTGAATTTTCGTCCTTATCCGAGAAGACTAGAATGTTTAACCATTTGCAGATGTGAAACAAAGGCAGCACATTCTCCTCGGTTATTTCAAGACCCTGCGTGTTCATGCAGCAGGAAATCGATCGAGGTTAGTCCCTCGCGGTTGTTTAATGTGGGCCTCAATTTCAATGGAAAGTAACTTATCGATCATAGACATCAAAGCCTTCGTCTAGCTTATCCACTGTTAATGAATATTTGTCCTCCAGGTTGGGGGTTGGGTTGAGGGCTGATAACACTCTCCCCTAAAACTCTGTTTTTACAGAAACCAGAAGCAGAGAAAATTTTCCCTTTATCAAGGGAACACTGTGGCTGGTCCTCACAATACGAGTCGCAAGTTTTAGCAACGACGACGGCGACGGCAACGAGAACGTCAAAAAAGCAATAGGTTTAATTTATTGATCAAAACAACAACTTTGCTCGTGCATCACACTTTTTTGTACATTTCGTTGCCGTTACTGCACGACTAAGACGTGAAAATGTCTAATCTCACGTTTTATGGAGGACGGAAACAAGCGACGACGAAAATTTTCTTTCTCTTTCTAAACATGAGTGCGGTCCCAAGAAATCAGCCCCAGGGAAATCTGCATACGTTAGATATTTTCAGCGAATTGGAATAAACGCGACAAAGTTTAAAAAAAAACTCCAATTCGTTTTAAAAGTGACGTTTTCGCTGCCGCCGCCTTCGTCGCTGCTAAAAGTCCCTAGTGACTCTATGATGCGCGGGGGCCAAAGCCAACAGGACGCCACCGAGCTGAATAAGAGGAAGACAAAAAACCACCTGGAGGCGAACGGTTGAAAAGGAAAGAGCCGAAGCAGGATGAACTAGCTACCTACCCCTCCCCTGATCCATCATTAACCCCAACTTCTCACTTGGGGAAAATGTTGGGTTACGGGAGGGAGGGGTCGGTTTGCAGCTTTCCACAATCTTGTTCTGATCCTTAAATACTCACTTCCTGGTGGAGGCTTCACAAAAGGTTTGGGTCCTGTTAAAAAAAGGTCCTGATTAGCAGTGAATAAACCACAGAACGTCCTTTAATTATAATCAAAATCGTGCCGCACGAAGCGAGAATGAGCATTCTCTCTTGGCAGAGCGCCCAAAATCTGCGGTTATATCACTTTGCATGGTAGGAAAAGACCTAAAAAAGATGAAGGCGAATATAGAGAAAGCTAGAGTCGCTGGATTTTTCTCTACCGCTGCTGGCTTTTCAACATGTAAAATTGAAGGTAAGGGTAATTGGACAGCTATGAATGGGTAATTTATTTGCCTAGTATTTCGGTAAGGCCGCAAAACTAACCTTTATCATGGGCTAGAAACATCATCAATATCATCCGCCAGTATTATATAAATCAGGATAGATTATATAAATCAGTGAATTTGGCTCTTACCCCTGCAAGCTGCAATTTGAACTGGCTGAGCAATGGAAAGTAGTGTTCTAAAGCTGGATGTAAATACAGCACCGCGTCGTTTTCCCGCCATTTGCCGGAGCTGTGTAAGGCTTACGGCTTTCCCAACACCAATACTGATTATCTTCACTCCTACACGGCGCAAAATGGCCGATGGGATAGCAACATTGTCGAAGGACTTTCCATGTGTTATTACAAAAAGGACTTTCTTTCGTCTTCTTGACCGGTTCTTGAACAACGCTTTTTTAACATATTTAAGGGCAGCGCCTGTTCGAGGCCCACCTCTGAAGAATGGAGCGCTGCTAATGGCTCTCAACAAACTTCTTCGTCTTCCACTATAGCTATAACACCAATTAAAGACTTAAATTTAGTTATGACATTCCTATAGTAAATTTTTATTCCACTCGAGCCAAAATGGATTGTTTAGAAACTTAAAAAGCCTCTTGGAGGCAAAGGAGGAGAAGGTAAAATTCTCTGAACGCCCTGTATCAATTGGCTAAGAAATGTGATATATCTCAAAAACGTTGTTTGTAGCAGATGAAAATCCAAAAAAACCATTGTTTCCGAATAACATTTCCTAGGTTAATTTTAGCAGAAGCCGGCTGAAACAAGCGAGTCTTCTCCTTCAGGAACCGTGGGTCTCTAAACGTAACAAATGCAGTATCCTGTCTGAAACTAAAAAATCAGTTACCTTGGGGAATAACTGTTAAACAACCAAACAACCAATTCTTTTACACTGACGCACAGAAACATAGACAAAGCATGAAGTAGAAAGCCGTCCTCTATTAAGATTTGTCAGTTTTCCCTTGTGTGTCCGAGACGTAGCTTGTAAAACCATGATAAAGCCCGTTAGTAATTATTTATTGTATATAATAGGATACCTGTAAAACCCAAAGACTTTTGTAGCTTTTTTGGAGTAAGAGACTAGGCCGATCTTTGCTCGCGGGAAAGACACAACAAGTTTCTTGATCAAGCGCAGAGTACGCTGGAAATTACTGGAGCTTGTTCTCCCGCTCTCCAATAAGAAACCGATGTCGATTCTCTTTCGGCAAGCTGGAAAAAAGGGAGACAAAAAAAAAAGGATTTGCAACTTTAGACTCGTAATGTTCAAGAAAAACTCCTTCTTTTGACGGACACCGCTAGACAAGAACTAAGGGTATGTCTGCACCATAACGGATGGCTCTTACGCAAACAAAAAAACCATATCGGATTGGGTTTCTGTTAACACATACGGACGATGAATTCGGGGAGCTTTTTGTAATGAAGCGCAGCTGAAAAAATGGATCATCACATATCGGATAGGTTTCTGTGCCACTCTTAGTGGCAGTGTGAACCGTTGCAGGAGCATATCCAGGAGTTTTTTTAATGGGGGGGGGGGGGGGGGGGGGAGCGGAGGGTGGCTTATACCAATCGGCCACCAAACTATACGTTAATTTATTTTAAGTTGTCCTACGTTTGTCCCAAAACATGGCGATATAGGAAGAGCGAAAGCTGGTTGGCTTCACAAGGTTTTTGGAACCCACGTATTTCAATATTTTCTGGGACTCACGTATTTCCGTTGGTTTATCCAACGGTGGTGGCTAGCCACCCAATCCACCCCCCTGGATCCGGCCTTGGGCTGTTAATACCAGGCCGGAGTATTTTTTATGTTAACAAGATAAGCTATCCGGCACAATTCAGACATGCATGGTTTAGGTGATAAACATGTGGTCTTCTGTCGGTGTCCTTCAACTAACTGGAGACACTTTTCACATCGAACTGGAAATTGGAAATGTTGTTTCTTGAGGGGAGTGGAAAACCGGATGACTTGTACAAGAACCTTTTGGAGCAGAGAAGAGAATCAACGATAAACTCAACCCATATAAGGTGTCGACGCCGGGACTCGAACTCAGGTTACATTGGCAGGAGACAAATGCTCTCTCGCCACTGAACCGTCTCTGCCCCCTCCCCCGGTCCACCCTATAGGTAAAGATCGATATGAAGGTGAGAGAGACGCTAGAGAGGTGAACGTTAGGTGAGAGAGGGGACTGAAATACATGAACATTCGCGTGACGTTTTTCTAGAAGTAGAAAAATAAAATTGTAAAAGGTGAAAAAGTGTACTTCACTAACCTGGTCTGAGTGGTTTGGGCATTGAAGGCGCTGGAAGAGGTCCTGCCAGAAAAGAAAGTCATAAAACTGTTGTAAGTGATCAAATTGGCAAAAAATATTCTGAAAACGGCTCATGATCATGCACGTCTCTCAATGATCAAAAACTGCTTCCCGGTTTATATTTACCTTAAGCCACCAAGTTGATGCCAGAAATTTTCTGAGTCAAGGAGTTCGAAGCAACGTTGGTTCGAAATTTAAATCTAAAGGTACATCTTTACAATGGGGAATAACAATAAATTCTTCGTTTACTTGACTTAGAATGCTATCGAATTATGGTTGGAAATGATTAAGATTTAGGATATTATTAAAGATCCCCAAAGCGCATTTTTTAAATTTACTCCAACCAAAAGGAGATTAACTACATCTCAACTTCCAATATTAGAGCCAGTGTTGAAACCCGCCTTCCCCAGTTACACACTTTACTCCAATTCTCTCTCCCCTTCCATCCCTGACATTTTAGGGCCTTCCCCCGCTTAGCTTCGCGAGGTTCTGAGATACACGTATTTCCGGTAACGGGTTGCCATTGCTTTATTCAACCCTCAAGGTTTTGGGGTATTAAACGCTTATTATTTCTTATAACCAATGGTTAGGGAGTGCGAGCGAGATCGATTGTAGGTTACTTAAACGCTCGTGCTCTAACGCTGTGCTTTGGGTAAATTCTTCGCGATAGAAGGTCAAAAGGCACGTGATCAGATTGCATTCTATACCTACCATTCATTCTTAGTAGAAGTGGCTACATACGTGCCGCCCATGCGTGATAGCAACCTGGCCCCAGTTGTTCAAACGATGGATAACTCTATCTACTGGATAAATCTCCATCCAGTGGATAACGTAATTGGTTTCCCCTACACTTTTCCACAGGACAGTGATTTATCCGATGGATAGCGTTAGCCAACTTTGGAACAACCGGGGCCCTAAGGATTAGGATCGCGGGTTTCTCTGGTCGCTGCAATACGCTCTTCTCACGTATGGTAATATGCCCGTCCAACCTCGTTTACGAGTAAAAATTCTTTTGAAATTCAAATATGAAAACATCGTCTGATTAGCATTTCAAAAGATTTTGTACTCAAAAACGAGGTTGGACGGGCATATTACCATACGTGAGAAGAGCGTATTACATAGACGAAATTAAGGTGGCTCGACTGGATTTTTTTTTTGGGGGGGGGGGGGATACTTCCCAAGTTTGAGCATTAACTACGTCGCCATAAGTGAAGATATGGAAAAAAGGTTACCACAACTGTATTATATAAAGATGAAAATTTCTTATGATCTGGGTTTTATCGCAATCGGAGTCGCCATGGCAAAATTTCGACGCCATTACGTTTTTTATTTATCTTTGCGTTTCTCTGTACCAGGAGTTTTTTCGAGAAATCGTTTAAGGGAGTATGTACCTGCCATAATTGCGTCAATTATTGCGAAGTTTAAACAAATTCTATGAGAGCGTTTTCGAAATATTTTGAAACGAAGTTTTAAGCATCATAAAAACAGCGAAATAGCATACTATCCACACAATAATTTTTCAAGAAAATGATAAGCTTTGGAAACGCGGCTTCATCTCATAGTGGTTTGATTCCATTGAAAACCTCCAACAAAAAAAGAGGGGAATTGCTCTGGGCGATCGCGAGTAAGAAGAATTTTATTCACTTGCATTCAGCTGCTTTTGTTACAGTTTTTGCACGTAATTTGGTCACGCCTACAGATTTCGCATTTTTGCAAAAAACCGCTCGATAAATTTTTTTATAAATTTGATAATCCCGAGATCAATTGTCAATAAATATACCCTGTAAGTTTCAAGAACATTGAAAACAGGGAAGGCTTTCAAATAGGACCTCAAATATGACCAATTTTTCCCCCAGATTTTGTGTTTACAAACAAGCCTCCTCATTATTCACTGGCATTGTTTTCAAGTTTCATATGCACGTGCACACTTAGCAAAAAGTAGTAAATTTGAATAAAAAAGAACTCTCGATTACTTTCGGAAGAAATAACCGGAATATGCTAATAATTGGCTTGTGTCACAGATAGCAGTACTAGTGACGGCCGAAACGGTGAACATCACGGCTCATCTTATAGGATGCAACACCTAATTATCTTACTCGGGTTATAACATCACAGAAACTCTTACAAAGAGTTGCTGTGATGTTATAATATATCACTAATTTCTTCACCCGGTTATTAGCATATTCCGGAGATTTAACCGAGGTTTCTTTTTGATGCAAATTCTATCTTTTTTCTAAATTTGCACAAATTTTGCATTTATATGAAACTTGAAAACAACGCCAGCGAATAATGTGGACGCTCACTTGTAAACACAAAATCTGGGGGAAAAATTGGTTATATTTGAGGCTCTATTTAAAAGCCTTCCCTATTTTCAATGGTCTTGAAACTTGCAGGGTACATTTATTGACAGTAGATCTCGGGTTTTTCCAATTTATAGAAAAAATTTATCGAGCGGTTTTTTGGAAACTGCGAAATTTGTAGGCATGGACCAAATTACGTGCAAAAACTGTTAACAAAAGCAGCTGAATGCAAGTGAATAAAATTCTTCTCACTCACGATCGCCCAGAGCAATTCCCCTATTTTTTTGGTAGGAGGTTTACAATGGAATCAAACCACTATGAGATGAAGCCGCGTTTACAAAGCTTATCATTTTCTTAAAAAATTAGCTGATTGTGTGGATGGCATGCTATTTCACTGTTTTTATGATGCTTTAAACTTTGTTTCAAAATATTTCGAAAACGCTCTCATAGAATTTGTTCAAACTTTGCCATAATTGAGGCAATTATGGCAGGTACAATCGCCCAGAGCAATTCCCCTATTTTTTTGTAGGAGGTTTTCAATGGAATCAAACCACTATGAGATGAAGCCGCGTTTCCAAAGCTTATCGTTTTCTTAAAACATAAGCTGATTGTGTGGATAGCATGCTATTTCACTGTTTTTATGATGCTTAAAACTTTGTTTCAAAATATTTCGAAAACGCTCTCATAGAATTCGTTCAAACTTTGCCATAATTGAGGCAATTATGGCAGGTACAAACTCCTTTAAGCGATTTTTTAAAAAAAACTCCTGGTAAAGAGAAACACAAAGATAATAAATAACGTAATGGCGTCGTTACGTTGCCATGGCGACTCCGATTGGAAAAAAACCCAGATCATAAGAAATTTTCATCTTTGTTTAATACAGTTGTGGTAATTTTTTTTCCATATCTTTACTCATGGCGACGTAATTAATGCTAAAACTTGGGAGGTATCCCCCCTAAAAAATCCAGTCGAGCCACCTTAAGACATCAGTTCCATCTCAGGTAAAGATCAGAGTCTTACCGCGTGTCTTGAAACACATTCTTTTCCTGACAGTTATTTGTCTTCCCGAGAGTGCTGTGTTATAGAACTGCAAACAAGCCAAACGACCTTTGAAAAACCTAGTGCCACCAATTTTTGCTCCTAGCCTTACAGGATAGTTAGTGGCCAATCTGAACTTGCCAACAGTCCTTCGCTTAACCAGTCTGGTGTTCACATACAACCTTGCTTCGCCTGTTTTTTGATTGTAGGTCACCGTAACGTAACTCCAGCTTCGCCTGTAAATTCTGTAAATAATCGGCTTGGTCAAGAGGCGACCTCGTCGTCGAACAAACCGCACATAGAGCTGGGTACGACTAACCATCCAAATTTGCATCCCCTGTCCCCTGGGGTTATAGTTAACAAGCGGTCCTGGTCTCTGGGGGTACACCCACAGCGATATTGTGATGGAATTCACAGTATCCAGTAAACCTTTGTTTGGAAGCTGGATGAAGCTGTTCGGACGACCAAAGAACTGATAGGACGAGCCTTGTTTTCTGTCCGGCCCGGGAGCTGGTCGGACGCTACCGAAGATGGCTGGAGGATTTTTACGACCACCAACGTCTCTGCCTTTGCTGACAGAGTTCAGAGGGTAGACTGCCACTGGATTGTAAGAAGCTTGAGATAAAAGGAAAAGGTTATTTGACAATTATTTCTTATTATTACTTGTGGGCTTTAACATATAGCCTAGTAGTAGCTCAACCAATCAGAAAGCAGCATTGATAATAGACAACTAGTTGGATTTTACTAAAAATTGATAGCATAATGATATGTGCAAGTATAACGGAACTAAATTATTAAGGGGGGGGGGGGGGGCATTCCCTATATGGCATATACATGTACGGGGAGGCTCCGCCCGAAAAGTTAACCTTTTTCAGGTTTCAGGTATATCAAAGGGTAGGGAATTCAAGAGTTGAAGTATAAAGGGTTGAGAAACCCACCATTTAGCTCATTTGTGAAAGTAGACAAAAACGCTCATTACCCGTCGGGTTCCATTTTCCCAAATGGTAAAAACAACACAAATACTTACGAGGAGGGACTGTGGGTAGACTAGGACGGACGACTGGTCGAACACCAACTGGACGAGTAGCTGCAAAAAACGTCGTTTATGGCTTTTTTTTAACAACTACTACAAAGCAACAAAATAACTAGCAAATAACCAAAGACGGTGATCATTGTAACTTGCTCAATTATTATTCTGGAAAGTGTTTATTTACAGCCTTAGATTAGAAGCTATCCCAAGAACAACAACACAAAACTTAGTAGAATTAACACACGACCAAAAATATAAATATAGACAACTCTCTTTTCACGGACACCTCTATAAGACGAAAAGTTCGTTTAAATGGACGCCAATAGTTGGTTCTTTACTCCTTTCAGTTGACTCTCCGTTAAACGGACATCTCTCTTAACCGGAAACATAGTGCCGGTCCGAGAGGGGGGGGGGGGGGGATGTAGCAGCTGCTTGGAAGAGAAGTCACCAATGGAGCGTTTCCCTGACCCAAACAATAATAAAACAATTGGAAGAATGACATGTCATTGTTTCCTACGACCAATTAGGAGAGACCTTCCGAGCAACTCCTACACTACTCCCTAGAGGAGTCGGTATAAAGAGAGTTGACTGGAGTTGATTTCCTTTGGACATTGACTCAGTCAAAACTTACCAGCTTTGAAACATTTTTTGGCCGCTAGCCGAACTTGTCTCGCTGTAAGCGCTCTTGCATACACCTGAAGACATGTGACTCTTCCTTTGAAGTAGCGCCTGTTCCCAGACCTCGCCCCCATGCGTACGGGGTAGTTGGTAGCCAGCCGAATCCGACCAATGAACTTCTTAGCAATTTTCTTTCCATTTCTCCATAATGCTGCAATACCGGTTTTTCTGTTGTAACTTGCTCCGAGAAATTGCCACATTTTAGGTCGTACAGAGAACCTACTTGTCACAGGCCTCGTATATCGCCGACCTTTGCGGCGCATAAATCTGGCATATAACCTTCCCCGGGTTCTGAGCCAGAAGTGGACACCACGAGCGCTTGGGTGGTAATTAAACAAGGGTCCTGCTGCTAGCTTCTCAGGATAAACCCATGCCAAAACGGTCATGCTATAGGATGTGTCAAGGGCCCCACCTCGTCTGTTAGGAAACTGAATATAGCTTGTTTGGCTGCCTAAAAACTTAATGGAACCACCGGGTCGACCAAGGGGACCTGGGGCAGTACGAACATTACTCAGTCTCGCATTTGGGTTCCTTCGCGTGAGGTCCCTTCCTTTTGAGTTCTTGTTAAGCGGGAAAAACGCCACTGGTCGTGGAAGATCTTAAACAATGAAAGGAAAGCAGCGTTATCAGTATAACGATTTATCTTTACCTTTGGTGTCACTTGGTGTCCAGCAGCAGTTTTTAGATAGACGAGCGGTAACTCAGTGGTTCACCGTCTACATTTAAGATTTTCTTATCAAGAAACTGTGTTGCCACCATAAGGCAATGTGAATGACAGAAAAAATTACTCTTAAGCCAGGAATTGAAGAGAGGTAGCAGCTAGAACAACTGAAATTCTACCTAAAAGTTACAGCGCTTTGGAATGTTTCTTCTTTCACCATGTAACTGACGTCTCATGTTAGCATTTTAATCGATACACTGCGATAGTATGAATAAATTTCTCCTTGAATTTTGTTATAATTAAACTGCTCCGTGAACTTACAAAGAGGCCGCTTTGATGGTAGGCGTGGGCGAAGAGGACCTTAAAAAGAAAGGAAAAGCACAGTTAATTTCAACGCAGAATACGATAAAGAGGAAACTGAGTTTTACTCAGCGGTTCTTCGGTTCTCCTACAGACGTTTAAGAGCCCGAGGGTTGGTGGCGGGGGGAGGGGGGGGGGGGGGGGACTCCCATGTGAAAGGGCGGGGAATGTTTGTCGGAAAATTAGAATTTTCTCAATAACCAGACTTCAATACCATTAACTGAAGTGATACACCTCACTTTCACTCTGAAGATGACTACCGCACAGGTTGTCGAAACGTCAGTCACTGTCAACAACAACAGTCCTATTCAGGACTACGTTCACGTGGACGATCATAATCAACCTACTTATGAAATCATGACTCCTGGGTTCAAACCTTTCACAGTCAACTCTCTCTTGGGACCGGCACTAAGTGTCCGTCTAAGAACGGAGTCTGTCTTGTAAAGAGTAAAATGAAAGGAATAAAGGGACCAACTCTGGCGGTGCTTACCATTTACACGTACAAATCAGGCGGGTGGAAATCTTGTGCATAAATGTAAAAGAGTAAGATCTGACGTGCTGGGAGAACGACCCGCTAAAAAGAATATCCAAATCCGGTCTGCTGAACAGGCCGAAAAGATTACAAAAATTGCATCGCGTCAATTTACAGCCCACGTTTTCAGAAGATTTTCAAACTGAATTTCCGGTTTTTCAATGTTGGTGTCCGTCTTATAGAGGTGTCCATTAAGAGAGAGTCGACTGTTACCCCCTAAATAAGAACAATTGGGGCGTGATCGAGGCTTTATTTGACCCCTAAAGAGTCTGCAACACAGTCAGAGGACATTTGTCTCCTTTTTATAGATATTTCTTTCCGTGTAACCTTAAGCGATATCTTTATGGATAAAACATATTGGCTTTCCGCGCCTAAATCTGAAATTTCAAGTGAGACGACGAGCATTTCCATCACTTCCATTTGGGAATACTCTCCCAGGATTAGAGAGTACTGTCAAGGCCAACTGACACCTCACAACTTTCTCGCGTGCAACGTGCTAACGGTAAACTTACAACCCATCTGCACTGTAGCGGGTAAATCAGACTTACAACAATCACACGTAGGGCTTAGGTCTGATTTACACGAAAAGACCCGTGTTGTAAGCTTGTTGCAACTCGCCACACCGCAAGCCACAAACTTGTAAGAGAAAATCGGCCTTTACAGAGGAACAACGAAAATCCATCGACAAGAAAAATTTATCAGGATAATGGATGTTTCTGAACATACGGAAAACCTCGTATTAAAGAGGTAAGTAAAGAGAAAATCGCGCATGTGACCAGGAGAAGGTCCGGCGCGCAGAGGAGGAGGTTTCCCTTCCTCCCTTACTCGCTTATCGCGTATTAGAGTGCCAAAATTTCCCCACCCCCCCCCCCCCCTCCAAGGCCCGGCGTGCAGAGGAGGAGGAGGAGGTTTCCCTTCCTCCCTTACCCGCTTATTGTGTATTAGAGTGCCAAAATTTCCCCACCCCCCCTCCAAGGCCCGGCGTGCAGAGGAGAAGGAGGAGGAGGTTTCCCTTCCTCCCTTACCCGCTTATTGTGTATTAGAGCGCCAAAATTTCTCCATCCGCCCCCCAAGGCCCGGCGCGCAGAGCAGGAGGTTTCCCTTTCCCCTTTTTCCCTTACTCGCTTATTGTGCATTAGAACGCCCAAATTTCCCCATCCCCCCTCCAAGGCCCGGTGTGCAGAAAAGGAGGTTTCCCTTTACCCTTTCTCGCTTATCGCGTATTAGAGGTCCCGAATTTCCCCAAACCCCCCCCCCCCCTGCACCTCGGACGCCTGCCACTCAGGATAGAAGTAAATGAACGGGATTGACTATGGCTGCAACAGTTGACTTTCGATTTTCTGATTGTTGTTCAAAAAAAAAAAACTTAACATAACCATTATTTCCCGAATGAAGCAAAACTCGCTGAGTCAATCTCTTCATTTATAGAAGCCTTATTACCGGTAGATTATAATTGGTTCTTGACAAGCTGTGTATCTTAATAGTGATTAGCTTTTTATATGACTTATATGAAATTGCAATAGTAGTAGTAGTAGTAGTAGCATAAGAAATTTAAGGTTTTTATATGTGTTAACACGCCCTCTATGGAAACCAGCCAAGTGTTGTTTGGGCTAGCGTGTTTCTCTTGCGATATGAATTTTTAAATAACGTATTACCTACCTACCTAGGGCTCTTAAGCTAACAGTTCTTTAACAGGCTAACAATGATTCCACTTACGTCGAGTGAAGCAGGTTCTTTGTCTTGCTCGAATCTCTGATTGGGAAAGGGCATAGTTAAATACCTGGAAGCAGGAAATACTCCCGGAAAACCGTCGCTTGTCCCCTATCTTTTCTCCCATTCTTATTGGATAATTCGTAGCTAGTCGGATCCTTCCGATTCTCCTTTGTGCCACTCGGTAGTTATTCACCCAAAGTCTTGCAATCCCTGATTTATGATCATAGCTGCAACCAACGAACTGCCAACGATTTAATCTAATTCTTCGACTTCGAACTGCGACCGTGTAGCGCCGTCTTCTTCCACCGCGTTTACCACGACGTGTGAAGCGCGCCATAAGTTTGTTTGGTGTCTCAAGCCAGAATTGTACCCCCATTCCGTTAGGATGATAATTTGCAATGGGTCCAGGTTTCCCTTCGGGTTTTATCCAAGCTAGTAAGGTGATGGAATACTTTGTATCAAGAGGGCCTCTATTTGGAAACTCTATAAAGCTGTTGCGCTTGCCTTTGAAGCGATATGCTGTACCCGGTTGGCCGTCAGGTCCCGGTACCGGGTACACTCCTCGTAATCTGGCGGGTCGATTAGCATTGTGGGTAATGTCCCGTCCTCTTGATGACGCACTCAGTGGATACACTGCCATCAACTTGTTACACGCTGTTAATACATATAAACAGTCATTCGTATTTGTATTTTCTCCATTCACAGAAGTAATACAGTTGACGTAAAGATAATACATTAAGTAATACAAAGCCATTAAGAAAGAAAAAATACAGAAGGCAAAATAGCAATAGAGAAAGGCACAGTAAAGTGGAACTTATTAAGGCCCTTTAACAATGCTGATTAGGCTAGATTTTACTTTCCTCTTATATGGTGTATCTCACTATTGTTACACAAACACAAAACAATGCTGCATGTGCAATGAAACTGCAAAAAAAAAAAAAAAAGAAACCCGAAAAATCCAGCAAGTACAGTAAAAACCCGCCACGCGAGTAATAACATGCACTTTCCCAAGGTAGCCAAAACAGTTTCTTAGGCTATTCTGAAGAAAAAATTATACTGTAGCTAAGAGTATTTAATGGTATTTAGCACTTAACATTGCAGTTTGAGTGATAACTTCTGTCCCCAAAGAGGATCCTGAATGTTGCCTAACCATATTTGCGCAAGTGTACAGATATTTGTTTTTATAGATTTAGAAAATAAAAAACCTGTTTCAAATTTTAGCCTAAACAGGTTCTCGTATAGAGGCGGTATAACTGGCAAATTTTAGCCTACCAAGTTCTTATCCACAGGTTTTTACTGTAGTACAAAGCTTAAGATACTCACACTTAAAGATATTCACGTTCGAACCAAACACACAAGCTGCAGTTACTTTTGATAATTTCAGGAATATAAAAGAAATAATTTAGTCATCCTTACATCTCTTTTCTCCAGCATACTTACGTTTTGATGGCTTCGAAGGAGGCGCCACAGTCGGCTTTATTAAAGGATTACCACCTAAGATTGAAATAGAATAACCAGGAATTACATCAGACTGAAAAAAAGGTTAGACAAGAAAATGTTAAGCAATGTAAGACTATTTCTATTAAGATTTGAAGGACATCTTCGCTTAAGTAAACTACATTATCGATTTTAAGATGTTGACTCTTTTAACTGATTTATGAGCCAATTTTTCCTTTTGTAGTAATTAATTACTTACTTAATTTATTCATTATTATTATTATTATCATCATCACCATCATCATCATTATTATCATTACAACTTTATCATCATAGAGGCCAACAAGACTGTTGAAATAAATTACGATACCATCACTACCTAGTGGTGGTAGGATGGGGTTACCATCAGCCTGTCTATAGCGCTGTACTCAAGCCACTATCCTTCATGGCTCTGTGGACACCACTTCCCTCCTTCATACTAGCTCAGAACAATAATGGACAGGAAGCTATTTGGTACAAATATTAAGGTGAATACGTTACCTATGCACTTATTTATGGGCTAACAGACTATTCATCATTTTCACCGAGGCCGTAATGCACCTTGTTTACCCCCCCAAATTTTCCACGACCATTGTCTTCGATTTCTCTTGGCACGACACGACAATGGTTATGCAAAATTTTGGGGGGTAAACAAGGTGCCTTCTGGTCTCGTTGAAAATAGTGAATGTGCCCAAAGCATTTGTCTATCTATTTGCTTTGTTTTGTTTGATGGCATCACGTATAGTTCTTTATGTTACATAAAACCATTTATCTATAAAAGAATTTAGCAAGAATTTGCTGTCGACCCTCTGATGTAAATAGCGTCGATGTTTTAAAATCTCAATAACGAAAGGATCGAAACAAGGACGAACGCAAGTCTCTTGGTCACCCCCATATATGAGGGAAAACCAAGTCTATCAATTTTGTTTCGGTTTTTAAAGAACAAACTAGTATTCTGAACTAGTTTATTTGGTAAATTACCTGAGAATCGGAAGCATTTCCTCTCCATTTTTTTCACCTGGTGACTACTGAGAGCTCGATCAAAAAACTGTAAACAAGAAACGCGACCACGAAAATACTGCTTGCCACCCGGCCTCGCACCCAAGTAAACGTCGTGATTGGTCGATAGATCAAAGGAACCGATTTGTTTCCGTACAACTGGTTTGCTGTTTACATACAGCGTTGCTGTACCAGTGGCCTTGTCATAGGACATTCCAAAATGATTCCATTTCCATGGTTGAACCCCGTCAATACTTGCCAAATATGGCTTTTTCTTGCGGGACTGTCTTGTAACAAACTCGGCAAACACCATGTTTCGTCTCATCATCCATAACCTGACAGCGAAGCCTTGATTTCCAAACTGAACTATTGGTCCAATACGATTTTTAGGCAATGCCCATATAAGGACAGTCATTGCCTTTCTAGTGTCCATTCTTCCAGCATTTGGTATCTTGATGTAGCTATAGGGTTTCCCGCGTAATTCGTATGCACTGTTTCTTCTTTTGTCGGGTCCATTGACAAGCCTCACTCCCATGAGAATAGCGGGAGGATTTCTCCCCAGCTTCTCCAAGCCGCGATATTGCTTGTTGAGTGGATAGACAATTACTGGCCGTGCAGGTACTGAAAGAGTACGTAGTACAGTAACACCATTAAATCGTAAGTCTCTGTTGTGATGCTTTTTTGCAGTGTTGTAATTGTGGAAATCAATAGAATAAAATAAAATAAAAAAAGATCACAAAAAAGAATTCAATCGCCTATTTTAAAAATATAAAGGACAAAGAACCGTTTCTTAGATAGTAATCTAAAAGTCAAAAATTAGAAAAGGTCTCAGTTGCAAAATCACTCTTCTCAAGAGCCATAATGGAATCTTTCTTCTGTTTTCCAGACGGACAAACAACTCCACCTCAAAAGTGAAAAGAATTTAATCGCCTGTTTTTATAAACAAAAACTAAAAAAGGATAGAGAAGCGTTTATTAAAGGACAACCTAAAAGCCTAAAAATGTCTTTAACAAAACCATTCTTCCGTTTTCAATACAGGTAAATCACTCCGCCTTAAATGAAAAAGGTTTGGACGCCATAGACGTCAGCGTTTGTCTGTACATGTTAAAAAAGTCAGTTCGGTTTCTCCTGTTATAATGCACGCGCTGTGGTAGATTATTTGCTGAAATGCTACGGCATTTACATATAAAGTGCATTAGTGTACACTACGTGGTCGTTGAAGTTTGCCCTTTGTTGAAATTTTATATTACTTTGTTTCAAACCTGTTCCTATACATTATAATAATCATCAAGAACAAAAACAACAAAAAACAGAAAGATAAATTTTTAACCACGGATAAAGTTTACCCGCAACAACTACATACCTGATGGAGCTTGAGTAGGTGCAGTCGGACGCGGAGTGGTTACAGGAACAGAAGGGCGTCCTAGAAAAGCAAAAACAGTTGTTCATTGTTAATCTTTTACACTTATCATCTTAGTTACCTTGCTGTACTAACCATAGCCCTCAAATGAGCGTTGCGCATCTCTCTCCACTTTGAAACGAACTTGCAAGAAATATTATTCTCGGTATTATAACTGAATTAAAACTAATTGACCTTTTTACCAAAATTACAAATGTAATAAAACAAGAGTGAATAATTATCGCCTCTTGGATCAAATCATGAAATACTTCCAGTAGTTGGTGCAGAATCTCTCAGCACCTAATGATCCGACGACGCCGACGGGAACTTCAAAATAGCAATAGGATTTTTGCACAACTCTAGGCCATCACTGCACGACTTGAAAATCACGTGGAAATGCCTATTTTCACGTTTCATGGAGACGCAAACAAGCCACGACTGGCAAAATTTTCTGTCTCTCAGTCTGAACTCGGGTGTGGTTCTTAGGAATCCAACTCCAGGAGAGTTCGCCTACATTTGACAAAGTAAGTGAGTTGGAATAATCGCGATAAGATTAAAAAAAGCGAGTTCACTTTTTAAGCGACGTCTTCGCTGCCGTCGCCATCTTCTGATCTTCAGGTTCCTATTCATCAATATGGGTGTTAGGCAGCGTTCACATTTGATCCCGGGGCTCGGTGCCCGAGTACAGCACCCGTTGGGTACTATTGTGAACACACCATTTTTCAAGTGGCCAGACTAGAATTCGGGCACGGTGCCGTGTGCCCGAGGACAAGGTCGAGACCTTGTATTCTGGCCTAAAAGTGGGTACCAGGTCCCTGTGTGCACACAGTTTTTGTCAGTTCTGAGCCCGTCCACTCGTTTGTTCTCGCTGCCAAGTTCATGTTTCAAAATGACGTCTGACAGGGCGAAATGAAGTAGCCAGGTACACACTCAGTCACATATCGGGTACTCAAGATGTAAACACAATAACATTTTGTGCCGGTACCGAGGTACTGGTCAGTGGCGGATCCAGACCTTCAGATAAGGAAGGGGGGGAGGGGTGGGGTTAGGCCGGTCATCCAGACCCTGAGATAAGGGGGGGGAGGGGAGGGAGGTCCCCCTGGCCCCATTCCCTGGATCCGTCACTGCTGGTTCCCAGTCACGTGGACAGCCCCTTAGCTTCCCAGTAAACTTACGTCTCATGCATCGTTTCATGGCTCTCTTAATTTGCTTCTTATTCAAAGCCACTCGATAAAGCTGCACACAGGCCACGGCTCCTTTGAGGTAACGAGGATCTCCTATCTTTGCTCCAATTCTAATTGGCCCAAATGTAGACAAACGAATGCTAGGGATCTTGCGTGTTGCCAAATTTTTTCCATTCACCCACAGCCTTGCGAAATTCCCATCGTATGTTGCACCAACGAAACTCCACGCGTTTTGCCTCAGAGCTGTTTTGGTAACAGCGGGGGTAAACACACCTCCAATCTTCACAAAACGGGCGAGAAGCGTTCTTGGATTTTTGAGCCAAAGATGTGTCTCCCATGCGGGGCCAACATTGTAGTTGATGATCGGCCCTGCATTCCCCTGGGGTTTGATCCAAGCAAACATGGACAGTGCTCTATTTGCACGCAGCTTGCCGTTGTTTGGAATTTGAACGTAGCTGTTTGGAAGACCAAAGAACTTGACCGCGGAGTTAGGCCGACCATCTGGACCCTGGGTCAGAGCTACTTTAATAAACTTGGCATTTGGTGCCTTATTTGGACTCACATCTCGGCCCTTGCTAATTGGGTCAAAGGGATAAAGCCCCATAAGCATCGGAAGAGCTGCAAAAGAATATATTTACATTACACCAAGATGTTTCACTTACAAAATTGGAGTTGTCCGCTCTTTATTTATTAGAGACCTGGCTTTTGATTCAAGGACGAAGACGACTACGAGGACGAGATTTAACCTACGGTTGTTTCGCCGATCTAAAAAAAAATAGACATCCCAAAAAGCCTCCTTGTACTTTTTTGTCCATCAGAAATGTTAGCACGGTTATTTCTATTGAAGGAGGTTAAATCCTCTCCGGATCGCTAAATGACAGAACTTCTAACATTTGATAACTTGTTTCCGCTACTACGAAATTTTCCGCGCTAAAACCTGTACAAAATGACGACGTCTATCATGTTTTCCCGCCAAAATGACGCTGGTTCACACGCACGCACTACTTAGTACAGAGAAAATCTCGTCCTCGTGTTAGAATCTTAAGGTCTCTATTAATTGAGACTTGAAAGCAAACCAAATAGCTCACATACCTGGTTTCGGTTTTGGAAGTCTTGGCTTTTTCTCTAAGAAAAGGAGAGTACGAAAATTAGATTTATTAATAAGTGTCACTAAACTAGATCACAAAGTTTCTGGTTGAATTCGTCATTCAATTTTAAATACAGGCCCTCTAAAGAAAAGGAAAGAGGAGAATTCACACTTTAATAACAACTGCCAATATATCACAATTTAAACGAGCAATAAGCCTAATTATGATGATGATGATGATGATGATGATGTTGATAGTAATAATAATAATAATTTACTAAGATACCACTTTAATGCCTCGCAGCACTTATCCTTCCTAAAGGAACCACTAATAATGATGATGATAATTATAATAATAATAGGTGCTTAGTGTATAAACAGAATGATTGACTTGAGTGACTGATGCTCCAGGTGCATGGTTTGCGTCCGGCTGATGCACAAAAAGAACACCTGCAAAGACTGTGATGGAAGAGACAATAATAATAATAATAATAATAATAATAATAATAATAATAATAATAATAATAATAGGAATAAGGAAAGTATTAGAGTTCTAAAGTGAGGAGGTGAACTCTAAGGGGTCTTTGGTCATGGGTTATGATTTTCGTAAAACAGTGGAATTCGGTGTGAATCCGCACCAGAATAAAACTTAACAACTCTTACTTCTTCTAAAGCATTTCCTTTTCTGTGCTCGTATCTGTGGTCCTATTAGAGCTTTATTAAATATCTGCAGACAGGAAATACTGCCTCTAAAAATTCTGCGATCGCCTGGTTTGCGTCCCATCACAGCAGGATAGTTAGTGGCCAATTTGAAGCTACCAAGACGTCTCTAATACAAGGAAAGAGAAAAATCACATGAATCTTAAAATCAACCAAGCTGACATTGTAAAATGCAAGAACGAATACTTAAACGCTTTTTAGTATAGTTGTGGGATGAGCAGAAAATAAGAGTTCAGAGAGTTCTCTTCTATAAAAAAAAGGTGCTCGTGTATTTTCGGGGGCTTAAAAGTTTTGGATTGAGACAGCTCAGATTGCTCTAAGCTAAAATGACCGATACAGGAGTTTCTGATACCAAATAAAGGTTGTCTCGGAATTTCCGACGAGCACGCTGCCTTTTTTATTGGGTAGTACACCTTGGGATCTTATTTCCCAACGGGTTCGTACCCGTGAGTTCCCAGAGAAAGGATCGAGGGTGAATCCATTTACTAGATAATGAAGTGACACGAGTCCTGTATACTGCTCAGATAGGATCAGCAGAGTACAAATGCGCACTATGTGGCGGTAAATATAAGAAGGTTATTATTGCGTTTGGTGAATAGGTAGCCGATGAAGAGACTCTCCGTATAAGGGAGGGGGGCCAAAAAGGCTGGTCTCAGGCTAGTGAACAAGAGGCACGTAAAAGATGTTATATTGTTATTCGTAATGTGAAAAGCTTGTTAAGAGAGTAGTAAAGAGAGAGTGCAATGTATTGGGCTGCAATCGTCTTTTAAGAAATTCATTGTGGGTATAGTAACACATTTTTCTGCTATTCAAATGTGTCTTACGAGAACCCATGCGCATCTGGTTGTTACATTAATATCAGTGGGTGAAGTGAGCGTGAGTATCGCTAATATGAGGAACTGGAAAGAGTCAGTAACAGTGTCCTATCTTACCTGAGCCACAGGGAAACCATTTCTCCAAATAGTCCCCACTCCTCTGATTTTATTATACGTTACAGCTAGGTAGTTCCACCTCCTCATCTTGATCTGACTGCTCCTCACAGCAACCACTCTCTTACCAGACCGCGTCGAAAATCGAACAAACCATTTGCGTTTCCTCGGTCCCCCAACGACCCACACGTGCACTCCGCCCCATGTTCTTGGCTTGTAGTGAAAGATGGGTCCAGAGCTTTTGGGCTTTACCCAAACTGTGATGGTTATTTCGTTCACCGTGTCCAGTTTACCGTAGTTTGGAAACGTAACGTAGCTGTTTCTTCGTCCAGTCAACTCGATGGCACCAGAGGGAAGCCCGTCTGGTCCACTGACCGACTTGACGTTTCGGAGTTTAGCTCGTGGATTCTTAAATGGAGAGATGTCCTTTCCTTTGAGAATGCCGCTGAGAGGATAAGCAGCTACGGGTACTGGAGTAACTGCATATTAATACAAAACAAGATCAATTAGTTAGCTTTAAAAATAAAAAGATTAGAAAAATATTCTACACTTTACCTACCAGTAGAAGGTTTTCCTGTTGGCCTTGATCCAACTGCGAAAATAGCAAACATTTATTAGTTATGTAGCAGGTTCAATTTCACCCCCGACTTCCACCTCATTGACACTGACACTGGAGTGTCCATTGACACCTTCTACATCAAGACACGGCTCATAAGTGGGTTTTACAGAACTGTGAATGCAAAATCTACCGTAAAATTCCAAAAATAAGCCCCTCCAAGTATAACCCCCCTCCCCCAAACACGTAACCCAAAAAGCCCTCCGTTAAATCGTCCCTCCAAATATAGGCCCCCCGGGGGGCTTGTACTTGGAAATTGCCCTCAAATAGAAAGTAAAACAAAGCAAAAACGGTAAATTTCCTTCCAACTATAAGGCTAGCCCAATTGATTTTGAAACGCAAATTTTCCTCCGTAGATAAGCCGCTCCGAATATAAGCCCCTCCAAAAATAAGCCCCTCAAAAAGGGCCTTTGAAAATTATAACCCCCGGGGCTTATTTTCGGAATTTTACCGTATCTCCTGTTCAAGGCCCAAACCCCTTAACTGACACCCTATTTAAGGGAAAAAACTTGGAATTTACTAAATGGCGTGAACTAATACTAGTACTCTAAACGATCCAGTTTTAACGGGTGATTTGTTCCTAGTGCAGCTGGGCATTCATGACTTGAAAATTAGCTGATACAATTTAGGTACCCTATCTAAGGATCAAACCGCGAACACAATGCCAAACAAATATTCCCTATCGGGCAGTACATACCTATCTAGACCATATATGGCATTACCCCCTGGGTACTGAGGGTTTGGTCTGTTTTGTTCTGTTAATGGCAACGTTGTTTATGCTCAAACTAAAAACCCTATCGAGCCACCTTAATGAAGTCCATCCCACCATCGCATTCACTTAAATGTCAGGATACCATGTTTACCAAGAGGCACTAATAGCAAGTACTGATTTCTGATTTTTCTTTGACAACACCGATTACTGTGTCTTATGGTTTTCAGAAAATTCCTGTATTTGTTAAACTTTGTTAAAATGTTGTATGAAAGTTGCTGGAAGTTGAAAAAATAATAGTTCCCGCAAAAAACAAGAGATAACCCATTCGCCAAGGAAATTTGGGGTGACTTTCATGGGCAAAAGAGTTTAGTGGTTTGGTGCAGTTTGTCCCCAAGAGGACGTTTTTTTTGGGTTGTTGATTCTGGTTTGAACCGAAATGGATTTAAGCTGCTGGGGTATAACAATTTGGCCTATTCTCCTCCGTCACCATCATACTTGCGTACCCTCCTGGAAATCATTTCACGAAATTTACGAGGATATACGACGTGTGCTACTTAATCATCATCGCAAAATTATATACCTCCTTTAAAGCATCTTTTCTTAACCGCGGCTATTTCAGTCCTAGTAAGAGCTCTGCTGTAAATCTGAATACATGACAGTCGACCTCTAAAATATCCCCTGACACGCTTAGTTGCTCCTGATCTGGCTGCTTGGTTTGTGAGAAGTTCCATTCGATCAATTATCCTTCTCACTACTGGCTTAGAGTTGACGTAAATGGCCACAATTCCAGTAGTGTAATCATAAGTAAAGCCGACGTACATCCAAGTTTTGGGTTTAAAAATTTTCTTTCTTGTAATCACTGGAATACTCTTGGATTTTGTTCGACTGACTATGAGGACTTTAACTTGATTCCGACGGACAATTGACAGTCCCACTCCCTCCCCCTTGGGGCCGTACTGGAATATTGGTCCTCTCCTCCCTTCGTTGAAGACCCATGCCAAGCAAGTAATTGAACGCCTCGTGTCCAATCTTCCTAAGTTGGGAAACTCAAGGTAACTGTTAGGACTACCAGAGAAGCGGAAGGCAGTATCTGGCTGTCCATCTGGACCGTAAGTGACGATTACGCCTGATAATTTCCCTGGGCGATTTTTGGTAGGACTGATATCACGTGCACCGGAAGACGCGTCCAGCGGATATACGGCCACCAAGTTACGGACAACTGTTACAAGAAAAAAAAGTTTAAGACAGTCGGCTCTCTCTTAACGAACACCTCGGTAAAACTGACAGCTAGGGTTGGTCCCTGCTTTTCTTTACTCCCTTTATCTGACTCTCTGTAAGACGAACATCATTCTTAGACGGACACTTAGTGCCGGTCCCAAAGGTGTCCGTCTTAGAGAGAGTTGACTGTAAATGTATAAGTTACGAATAACTATTAATTATCAACTGTTCGTGTAATTACAATACATTAAAAAATGTCAGTAGGATTTTTGCTGAGGCGTTATCAGGAGGCAGGCCTCTGCAGTCCAAAGAGACACACATTATGTGAATTGACAACCGCAAAAATGTCACTACGTTATAAGTGGGTATTTCAACATTATTATTGATCTTATCTCTTTGTTAAAAGTTTGAATGAAGTAAACACTGGTGAAAATAAATTCGACATACATGTATCTGGATCATAGTCAATAAAACAGGATTTGCCTAACCTGGGGTGGGTCTAATACTTGGAGGAGTGACTGGTTTAGTTGGAGTGGTCCGACCTAAGATAAGAAAAGCAAGAAATTAGTCAGCTATTAAAGTAGACTAAGGGGCTATTCACATGATACATTCATTCTGCAACGAGTTCATTCCATCTGCACATATTTCTCTGCACCGGTTTACATGATACCGAGATGAAATTTTGTTCATGTACAAGTCATTCCGGAATGAGTTCATTACGGTTTTCATTCTGAATGAAATTCTCGTTCGGGTATGAAATTTCATTCATTCATATAAAGTGAAAACAAACTTCGTGCCGAGATGAAAAATGTTGTAGTCTGGGAGGAGTAGCGCATGCTAAACTCTCACCAAGTAAGAACATTTAAGGTTCAGCCATTCGATTTTAATACGGAATGAAGCACGAACTCATTCTGGATTAAATCGCTTTCGTTCCCCAATGTAAATAGCTCCTTAAGGTGTTTCGATACAGTTTTTCAGAGGCCATACCGATATTTTTCAAACGCCTTAAAAGTAGTTTTTTCCTTGTCCGATTGCTATAACATTTTCACCAGTAATTGGCTATGGATTGAAATTTGTGAAAATGTAGTTTTAAGTTAAATCGATATTACTATGACAACAATAAACAAAAAAATTTGAAATTGATAAAAGCCGAATTTTGTGTGATCTAGACCCGCTACTGAAAATCCAGCACTAGAAACTTAAGGTTTGGTGTTTAGCAAACAATCTCCGTAAGAAGTAAAAAATTCTTACGGAGAATTTTTTACAATATCAATATCATATTTTGATGCTAGGTAATTTTGGTGTATTTTCGTTCTTGTGATCTTGAAAACTAACCCGTTTTCTCACCACCTGTATAAGAGCAACTTCATTCAGAATTTGGACTTTTAGCGCTTTCTTAAATATCTCCAAAACGACTCGAACGAATATTTTTAAAATCTCTTCACATAATCATCATAATTTATATAAGAATGTCTGAAACTTTCATTACGATTGATTCACTGCAACACCTTGAAATTTCAAGACAAACCTATCCTACGAATCGGTCAAAAATCTGCGTTACAACATTCACTGTTTTGACGTTATGCTAATTTTTCCAAATTAATGCGGACAATACATAATTCCATGACTAGTACATTTCAGTTTGAATTTATCGCATCTTTTGAATGTAAAACACTGACAATACTCACACTGAAATGTACTATTTATGGGTGTATGTATTGTCCGCATTAATTTGGAAAAATTAGCATAACGTCAAAACAGTGAATGTTGTAACGCAGATTTTTGACCGATTCGTAGGATAGGTTTGTCTTGAAATTTCCAGGTGTTGCAGTGAATCAATCTTAATGAAAGTTTCACACATTTTTATATACATTATGAAGATTATGTGAAGAGATTTGAAAAAAATTCGTTCGAGTCGTTTCGGAGATATTCAAGAAAGCGCTAAAAATCGAAATTGTGAATGAACTTGCACTTATACAGGTGGTGAGAAAACGGGTTAACTTTGAAGATCACAAGAACGAAAGTACACCAAAATTTCTCAGCATCAAAAAATGATATTAAGCAGCATTCTGACGCTACTTAAGAATAATGTGAGCCATTTATAACGTCTTTATTAAATAATCTATCACGGCTATTGAAAATTTAAGGTTTGAAATATATTTTCGTTTTATTCGAATTCAAGCATACAGAATTTTTTACTTCTTACGGAGATTGTTTGCTAAACACCAAACTGTAAGTTCCTAGTGTTGGATTTTCAGTGGCAGGTCTAGATCACACAAAATTCGGCTTTTATCAATTTCAAAGTTTTTTGTTTATTGTTGTCATAGTAACATCGATTTTACTTAAAACTACATTTTCACAAATTTCAATCCATAGCCAATTACTGGTGAAAATTTTATCGCGATCGGACAAGGCAAAAACACTTTTAAGGCGATTGAAAAATATCGGTATGGCCTCTGAAAAACTGTATCGAAACACCTTAAACACAAGTAAACAATAGAAGACGACTGCAACTGCAGGCTACCCAACCTGGTTTAAAGCAGTTTTTCCTCGCCGCTCGAATTTGTTGACTAGCCAGTGCAACGTTATACACTTGAACGCAAGTTATTTTTCCACGGAAAAATCGTTTGTCTCCCACGCGCGCACCCATTCTGACTGGGTAATTGGTGGCTAATTTAATTCTTCCAAGGTATCTCTCAGCTGTTTTCCTGGAGTCCACGTACAATCGAGCGTAACCGGTTTTTCGATCATAAGTAGCCCCCACCCAGTGCCAGGTACCCGGTTTTATTCTGTTAGTAGCAACCGGTCGCGTGAACTTTTTGTTCCTCTTTACAAAGCGCGCAAAAAGCACGTTTCGACGAACCATCCAGACGTGCATTCCAAATCCCCGGGGGTTGTAGTTGAAGATAGGTCCTGGTGATTCTGGATTAACGTAGCCAAGTATTGTAATGGAATTTTTCGTGTCGAGTCCACCTTTATTCGGCAATTCTATAAAACTGTCGGCACGCCCTCGGAACTTGAAAGCACTTCCTGGTTGGCCGTTGGGTCCCGAAACAGGTACGGCCCCAACAATTCTTCCAGGTTTGTTTCTGGTTGGACTTATGTCCTGTGCGCCATATTTGGATGTCAGAGGGAAAAATGCCATAGCGGGAGGTAACGCTGCCAATCAATATTAAAATATTAGAAAGTAAAAACTGCAATTTTTAATATTTAATTGGCAATAGTACAGGCTAATCGTGGCAAGAGTGGGTTATAATTAGACAGCAGATGATAACTAAAAGCATCTAACTGTGGCTTTACACACGGGCAAAGAGAGCATTAGTAGCATCAAACGGGAGACTGTTCCACACAAGTACAGCGGCCAAAAAACGGGTGCTTGTAAGCATCATCAAACATGGGTAAAAGGCTTGTAGATTTTTTGCAGGCTCGTTAAATTTAAAGCACGACGGAACAGTTTAACTGCCATTTAAAAAGTTGACTGATCTATAAATAACCTAATCCCCTTGTTGGTAAACAGAGGTGATTTATTTTGTCAATGTATTAGACGCTATTCCATTCCTGGGTCGATCGTCACTTTCTCTCATCCAAAATTTCCCTTTGAAGTATTGTCATAAAAGTAAGGTTCAACAAACTGTCTAGCTTGTTCTAGGCTCCAACACAGTAATGTGTGGAGATGGTCAAAACTGATGCGAAAAACGCGCGGCGGCAGGGGATACAGAAGATGGTGGTCTCTCCTTCTTTTACAACCACCGCCCCCCTCCGGGGCCATGAATTGGTTTACGTCTTATCTTATTATCAGTGTTTTTATTTAAAATTTCAGTACTTTTTAGCTTTAATTACCATGTACATTTGAGCTTTTATTTTCCTTTTAACATTTAAAGCACGAGTTGTTCCGCGCTTTTGATCATATTTGCAAGGAAAAGGCGCGTTATATTTTTTTCATTATTATATAATAATTATTTTTTAATTATTATTATTATTATTCCCACGATCACGCGCGTCTTATTTTCGCTTCGCTTGTTTTCTACCACCTAAGCGGAGCCTGGCACAGGTTGACAACCCTCTTATTACCTGGCAGAGGAGTGGTGGGAGGTCTTGTAGGCGTTGGCTCACCTGTAAGTACAACAGTGGAGTAAGACGGTACACAGTAATATAACAATAAAGGAGATCTAAGGTTGCTGGGGACCTTATCAAACGTTGCATGCAACCACCCTAATAGCACTCTTGATAACATTTTAAGAGACCTAAAGAACTAGACGCTGAATACTGAAGTTGAGTGCAGAATCAAAGTCTTCTGTTGGGCAACATTATCAGCGTATCCAATCTACCTTTCACGTTTAAATGTCATTAAGCAGGTTCACAGGTTTTTCCAGTATCTGTCACCGTGACAAAGTGGGGCAAACGTTTGGTCGAAGTGTGTCAGGTAAAAGATGCTTAAAAAAGTGCAGTATATTACAAAGTGCAATTGTAAATTCAAAGGGCGACAGAACAGGTAAGTTACGTTAGGAACTCAATCCTAAAAGCCCAAAAAGTAAGACATTACCTGGTCCAAAACAAATATTTTGCACGTTCTTTATTTGTGGCCCTGTCAGAGCATCCTTATAAACTTGAAGACAGGCGATGCTGCCCCTGAAAGGACGCCTACCACGGGACGCACCACCTACCCTTAATGGGCTCTTTGTAGCCAGCCTGATCCAACCAAGTTTCTGGAAAGCAATAGGGCGAGAATTCCGCCAAATGGTTCCAATCCCAGATCGTTGGTTATATGTAACAGCAACATAATTCCACTGCCTCAGCAATATTGCACGCCGCCTGGTCTTAATAGTCTTGGTTGATCTACCGTTTCTTCGAATAAATCGAGAGTACAGGCTGTCGCGGGAACGAATGCCAAATGTGACTCCCCTTGGTTTATACCGTATCATTGTTCCTGGTCCTTCAGGTCTGACCCATAAGATAACAGTTATTGAATTTTTGGTATCCAGTTTTCCGTTGTTAGGAAACTCAATATAACCTGGCCTTGATCTTGGGAACCTCAGCGATCCACCCGGTTTACCGTTTGGACCCGGGCTGGGTCGAACATTGTACATGATGCCTGGGCTATTCTTTAGTGGGCCAATGTCACCCGCTCGAGTCCGTTTGTTCAGTGGGAAAATGCCGACAGCCTTGGGACGTTCTATTACAAGGGAACAAAAAGAGATTTAAATTGTAAATATCACATTATCCACTCCCCTTGGGGCTTTTCAGGGACAATTTACATTATTGTTCATTCAAAATATTTCCCCGATTCTGATTGGCTAAAAGCACACTCATAATTCACCATAACCAGCTACTGATGACCAAATTTGGAAGAATTCTGCGATTAATCAACCGATAACGTCAAAAGTGCAGCTTCCGTGCAGGTTAATGCACCGTTAACCGAGAAGACCTGGGGATGAGGTTGAGTTGTTTTGGTTGTGAAACAAAAACGGCAGACATTTCACTTGTTTCAAGAGTAAGAACTAGGCGAAATAATAGCTAAAAACATGGCAAGAACAGCAAGAAGACAACTCGAAGGGCGACATTTGCTATCTGGAGAATATTTGCGGAGCTGAACAACCCTAGACATGCACTATCGAAGATGAACTTAACATCGATGGAGGTAAGCATGTTTTAGCTATGTTTTTAGACTAGGAATTATTTTGAATGAATAATAAAGCAATTATTAAATTCGGCTTTCGTATCATGAAGAATTATGGAGATCTCGGAGGGCGTTATCCGCCTCGGCCTTGATGGATAACACCCTCCTCGATCTCCATAATTCCTCATAAGATACTCAGCCTCATTCATTAATTGTTAAATAACTTGTTGCCACACTGCTTATAGCGCAGTTTACAAACTTGTACTGAAAGAATGAATGATGATGCCCATTATGAGGGTCTCAAATAGGTTTTTTAGGACCAGGGATTTCCGTCATTTGAAGCTAAGGGTTAGGGATTGAAAGCTAAATCGGGACGAGTTTCGTAATTAAAGGTATGCTTGGGAGGTTGGACGCCAAAAATAACCCTCAATATTACGGGATTGCACGAAACTTTGGGTCGGGATTACAGGATTGAAGAACCCTACTGGCGACCCTGCACTATGTGAGTGCGCTGTTGAGATAGACCACCACACCGGGAACTACTCTTTACGAACAGTGTGTGGGTTCTCTAACGTCCCAGAGAGTGCACAGTTCTATCATGAAAGGGGTTGATCAAAGAAATCGAAAAAGGGTTCTACGCTATTCAAGCAGAAAAACAATGGATGGAAATGAAACAGCTTCCAAAGCAAAGACAAATGCAACTCAAAGTTCTTACTTGGACGTTTCGTAGGTTTCGTCCGTGTCTGAGTCCTGCCTCCAGCTTCTATAATTTTATCGAAAAATACATTAATTGGTAAGGCAAATACAAACTAAATTAATGAGTTTCTTTGCAGAACATATAGACACTGTTGCGTTTTATCTTAACCCAAGGACTCTTAGAAAATAACGAGATCTTGGGGAAAGCTTCAGATCCTTTCAAGAAATCCGAAGTTCATGTCATATCAAGAACAAAATCAATTGGCCGCACTTCGTGTTTTAAACCGCCCGCTTGGTTTACGAACACTGTTGGAAAGATAAATTGTAAAGACGAGGAATTCTGATTTGGTTAAAGTACCTCTTTGCCTTCCAAATACCAATATTAAATTGGATTTTCGCGGTATTGTTATAACTTTATCCTTGTAAACAAAGGTGTCTTAATACATTGGTAAGTAAAAA
The DNA here is from genome assembly GCA_038088405.1 of Porites divaricata. NCBI lineage: Eukaryota > Metazoa > Cnidaria > Anthozoa > Scleractinia > Poritidae > Porites > Porites divaricata. The sequence goes on along the minus strand of JBBMOI010000001.1, from coordinate 28,171,473 downwards.
TCAACTGTGAAATCGAAAGATGTTTCGGACTCTATTTTCCAAAAAGTAAAGTCAATGACACCAAGTACCTTAGTTATGAATAATTTTATCATGTCCGTACGAAAGAACTTTCATAAGAAAGAGAACCCCTGAAAAAGATACTTGTAACAAATGACGCAAAAGTCAAAAAGGAATCGGGCGGAATACTTGGACACGCAAGCATCTGAATGAGCAAATACGGTTACAGCAGTATCGTATAATTATGATTATTAAAAACTGAATCATTAGATGATGCAATTCTAGAGCTCTGATTGGTTTAGCCATCATGATATATGAGCCATTATACCATGCTCTCCAAATATAACTGTTCAAAATTAAAAACAAGCTGAAAATCTTTTGTTTTTACAAATAAAGTCAGGAAGAATTCTCGATATTTTGTGGGCGGTTTTTTATAAAACAGTTATTCCGCACGCGCTTGTTGGATATGAGATGATTATAGCCAACGCGCACTGGTGGAAAAATTGTTAAACAGAGGGTGTCACATAATGGTTCCGCATACTTCTCTCCCCTTATTGAGAACTAGATCATAGATTTACAAATTCTTATTACAAACCTGCGCATACTTTGTCCGTTATACGCTTGACAATAGTTGCTAGGCCCTTAAAGCTTATTTTGTAGGCATGTTGCGGGTCTTTTGATGTAGTAAGAATTTCACTGAGTACAGCAGCAGGTCCCACGCCAACGCTGAAGACATCCACGCCTTTAGCAACTAACCTCTGTATTGGCCCAAGGACCCGGTCAGAAGACCTCCCTGCTGTTACCAAAATTAACGTTTTCTTTCTTTTACTAGAAGCAAAAATGCGTGTCAATGCTAGTTTCAGGGCCATTCCTGTTCGCCTTGTGGTACCGAATGGCTGAAGCAGTCCAAGGATCTTTTTTATCTTATTACGACTGTTGTACTGACCCAGGCTAAGCTTGACTTGAGGACGGTTAAAGTTAACAACCAATCCAAGCCGAACTTTCTGAACGGAAATGGTGAAGGAGTCAACGAGCTGTAGAAGGAATTTTCTAATGAAGGAAAATCCCCTTCGGACGACAGGAACGGTATCAACAACCAAAACAAGATCCAGCTTTGCGTTGCAAACTGTATGTTGAGGCAACAGAAGAAAATTAACTTTCAAGTCTAACCTGCTTGTGTCAACTATATAGCAGTCTTAACAGAGGCAAACAATCTCATGCCCCTTAAAAACTGTTTCATCAAGGGTCTTTTCCAATCTTGCCGGCTCTAAGTTAATTTACAGGCTGTTCATAACGGTTGTTAAACTGATGGGAGAAAGAAAAATTTCGTCAAATACTTCAAATGCTAAATTAACACTGAAAAGGAATTATCAGTTGTTTGGTTAAAAAGTGTATTGTACGGACTGATCACTTTTAATAGCTATCAGGTAATAATGTATAAACGAATTGGGAAGAACAAATAAGTCTGCTAGCTTCACCGTTTCTTATCATATCGATATGCGCGCTCTTTTTCTGTGTACATTCTCTCATTTTACAAGTTTGATGAATACATGCATAATATATAGATTTAGCCAGGGCTAAAAGCGAAGTTCTCGTTAAAATCTATAGTTAACTAAACAAAAATAAAATAATGCAACGCCAAGTGGCGAAGGCAACGAAAACAGCCAAAACAAATTAGCCAAAAATAAACTTTGCACGTCAGCACACGTTTTTTCTAATTAGCAAAAAACAACTTTGCACGCTTTTTTGGTACATTTCTTTGCCGTTGTTTTGCACGACTACAACGTTAAACTTCAGGAAACTTCCTACTTACACGTTTTATGGAGGAAATGTTGTATGTGTTCCTGTACACTATTTCTTCGCTGCCGCGCCAACAAAATTGGTCTCCTTTGGTTTTAATCTATCGCTCTCGTTCTTTCTTTTTTATTCACGTTAATGTAGACATTGAAATTAAGTCGAAAGAAAAAAAATCGGCTTTAGTTGTTGTTGGTTTTATCTCTAAAAGGCCGGGAAGCTATGCGATTTACCGCCGAAACGCGCGGGTGCTTGAAATGCAAAATTTTATCCTGGCTTACATAAAGGGGTGGACGTACGTACGGACGATTTTCTCAGAACCAAAATTTTTTGGATGTATAGATTACCACATTTCCTTACCCATGGTGCTCCGCTATAGAAAATAAAATACGTTTTTGAGACGGTGTTAAAATCGACTGTGTCTTACTGATAATTTCCAGATAATGGTTTTGTCTCCTTACTAACTAGCTGTGTATTTTGCATGTACCTTTACTGGGCGATGTTGTGGCTCCAGGTCTCGCAGTCGCAGCTGTTGGTCCGATAGGTGTGGTGGGAACAGGCTTCGTCGGAACAGCTGTTGGGACTTTAGGTTTACAGGGACCTCCGGGCTTTGGACCTCCCGGTCCCCCTGGACCACCTGGTCCTCCCGGTCCTCCTGGACCTCCACGTCCACCAGGTTTCCCAGGTGGAGCTGTTGTAGGCCCTCCTGGACCGCCAGGCTTTCCTTAAACGTATCAAAAAGGTTTATATTTTTTTAACTCGTCCCCTTTCCGCTCTTAGGATGGGCTGGGAATTGCTCTCTTCGCGCTCGTTTGCCGATGCAAGATTAAGAATACGAACAGGCGATCTGGCGTAAATATGGCCACTACCGCGACGTTTATTTGTCTTAAATATTACTTGATAAACTTAACGAAAATTACAAGTATGTGATGATAACTTCAGCAAAGGTGTGGCACAAGGAAAAACCGTCCCTTGCAAAAACATATAAAATTAGCCTGTTGTCGGGCTGGAGCTGGAGAGGCTAAGGGAACACTTTAAAGTTGGGTTACAAGATGGCGTTCCCGCAAATGGTAAGGAGGCCGAAATCATAGTGCATACAGACTAAATAGGGGCAGTTATCCCGCCTATTCTAATCTGCTTGGAGATATGTCCTTTTTAGTTCCAACCAAACAACTCAGAGAAATAAAATGCGAATAGCCAAGAAAATGGCACGATATCATATGTGGTGCATATAATGTTTATTTTTTGAAATGTCACAAATTCTTCTTAACTCATTTTTTAACGTTTTAGACGCTCGGGGGTTATTGTTTAACCTATGTAATTCCAGATTTGCTAATTTCGCAACAAAAAAACTTTTCTTACCTGGTTTCGGCCTTGTAGGTGTTGTTTTCACTCCCAGTTTGGCGGTTGTTGGTTTGGTAGAAGGCCCCTGAGGCGCTGGGGTTGTTGGTCCCCCTGGTCCGCCCGGACCTCCTGGTCCCCCAGGGCCACCTAATATGGGAAACAAACAAGATAAGAAGATGACGAAAAAGGTATGATAAACGCTGTAAAAAGCGTTCAGCTATTAACATTGAGAACTTTTTAGCGTATCCTGATGAGGGGCAGCCAGCATAAGGTTTTTAAACGAACTGGTTCGCCTCTTATCCATACATCTCTTTCAGAGATACGGATTTGGATTTGTTTATAAAGCCTTCCTCTTTCACCTTTACGAGGTAATACGCCCAAGAAGACACCTTTCATTGTAAACTTTAAGCCACTTTAGCAACCGTTTTTGGTGGAGAAGTGTGTTGAAATTTGGGTTTGTTACTTAAATTTCACTAGAATTTTCTGGCAGCCTTTCTCTGAAAAATATCCCCGAAAATGCACCGCCTTTGATGAACAGGAACTTAATAGAAACTAATAACAATTGGGCTCAACATATTTGTATAACATCAATGTTTTACAGCTGTAAGCAATAGGTGAAGTTCCTCTACCTGGTCCTCCAGGTCCGCCGGGTCCACCTGGTCCTCCAGGACCCCCTGGCCCTCCAGGTCCCCCGGGTCCTCCCGGGCCTCCTGGACCATTAGGGCCTCCAGGACCACCAGGACCTCCTGGTCCACCAGGAGTACCGGGGGAATTGGTCGGTTTGGTTGGGTTGGTTGGCACACCCGGTTTTGCAGTTGTTGGTCCACCAGGACCTCCGGGTCCACCTGGGCCGCTTGGTCCACCTGGTCCTCCGGGTCCTCCAGGTCCCCCTGGTCCTCCGGGAGAACCGGGTGCATTTTTCGTTGGTGTCGTTGGTCTGGGAGGTACACCTGGTTTTGGTGTTGTTGGACCACCGGGGCCTCCAGGCCCTCCTGGACCACTTGGCCCACCTGTGTTTTTAAGCAATGAACGATCGTGAGATCTTTTAATCATAAATCAGACTAGACATTAAGTGACCTCTAACCTTCTACCGTTACTTAATAATATTAAACTAAATTCCCTAATATATTTCTACGACCATGTTATTCTTCAAAATTCTTCTTTCGTTTGACAAGACACCCCTTCGGAGTCTGAATAACTTGAGAAAGCTTTTGCTTCATTGTTGTTTTCAGCTATTCCTAAGACCTTGCCTAGCGAAGTATAAATAAGGTTTGGAAACAAAGTGCCTATGTTGCTCATCCTAAAACATGAGGAGAGGCTAGCCTACCCAGCGAGCAGAGGCTATATTTTCGCTGTGTGAGCTGGCGTGCGAAAGATAGCAGGCTACTTTTCGCACGCCAGCTCACACAGCGAAAATGTAGTCTCTGCTCGCAGGGTAACGCTAGCTATATCAAGCCAAGAAAACGCTCCAACATTGTTCAATGCAGGTTCGTTACTGCTGAAATTGTATTACTGCTAAACGATTCTTGTATATGTCATTAAACTTTGTATTCTTTTGACTTAACTTCAGAAAGATGATCTTTCAGTCGTACGCATTTCACATATTTCAAATCTATGCAGCATTACACAATTCTATAATCGTTTTACGACCTAACTTATTTGGCGTGCAATTTAAACCAATTCACAAACCTGGCCCGCCAGGACCATTTGGACCACCAGGCCCTCCAGGACCTCCCGGACCCCCCGGACTTCCTGGTTTACGAGTTGTCGACTTCTTTGTGGGCACTCCTGGCGCGGGCGTTTTTGGACCCCCTGGTCCACCAGGTCCACCTGGACCTCCTGGTCCTCCTGCTCCCCCTGGGCCTCCCGGACCACCAGGACCGCCGGGTGTACCTGGAGGCTTTGTTGGCTTCGTAGGTTTTGTCATTGGAGGTTTTGTTGTTGGAGGACCACCGGGGCCTCCTGGTCCTCCTGGCCCATTAGGACCACCGGGTGTACCCGGAGGTTTAGTTGGCTTCGTAGGTTTTGTCGATGGAGGACCGCCAGGACCACCTGGTCCTCCAGGACCACCAGGACCTCCTGGACCTAAAATAAATTGACATTAAATTCCATTTATTTGTGCGAACATAGTTTGTCCGTTTTTGTTTTCTCTTCAGATACCATCAATCTTTTAACGGTTGCTTATTTTGTATCTGTCACATGTAAGTATTGTACATAACGCAAGTTGTAACTCTCGATGCAGGTTTAAAACATTACCGTGGCTTCTCATATTTATGTACCGGAACCATTACGAGTGAGTTTAAGGACTCCTAACGTTTAGTAAAAATATCTTATCACTAAGTACAAAAGTCAGTGCTTAAAACAAATTTCATTGTAACCGTTTTTCAATTCTCCGCCTATTCCATTGTTACTCTGCTGTTTGATATACGACCATCGTTTAACGAGAGAAAATAAACTATTAACTCAGATAACCGCCCCTTTAACAACTGCTTATTTCTATGCTACTAACTCCTTCTGTATGACCGTGCTCACGAGTTCAAATTAATAACATCTTAATCTAGAGAAAGATGGTTCGATATTTTTCCGGACCTTCCAAATTAAAAAAAAAAAAAACGATATAAACCACTTTTTCGGCAGACTAATGCCAACAACAACATGAAAGCAAATTGAAACAGCGATCATCGCTCAAGTAAAAGATTTATACGTTTCGATTCCCAAATTTCCGGCTACAAGGACACTAAATCGACCAGTGAGAGACCTAAACCCACGTAAGGTTAAGGGAAAAAGAGGTCATGAAAATTGTACATCAGGTAAAAGAAATAAATGAATGCTATAAATGAATAAGTCTGTGTTGCAATTAGGGATTATTAATAATGTTAATGCTAATCCTAATGATAATAATAATAATAAAGAAAAAGAAGCAAACCTGCAGGGCCTCCCGGGCCTCCAGGGCCGCTTGGACCACCAGGTCCTCCGGGACCCCCTGGTCCTCCCGGACCATTGGGGTTTCCAGGTGGGTACCGAGTTGGCGTTGTTTTCTTCTCTGGCGCTCTCGGCGATTTTGTTGTTGGTCCTCCTGGGCCACCGGGACCTCCTGGACCGCCAGGGCCTCCTGGTCCCCCTGGTCCACCCGGTCCACCAGGACCGCCGGTACCCCCTGGTCCTCCAGGACCACCAGGGCCACCCGGACCTTTCGGGCCTCCTGGACCGCCTGGTGATCCTGGCGTTTTCGTTGGTGTCGTGGGTGTTGTCTTTTCTCCTGGACGTGGTGTGGCTGGTCCACCGGGTCCTCCCGGCCCTCCTGGTCCTCCTGGCCCTCCTGGACCTCCAGGACCCCCTGGTCCACCAGGACCACGTGGCCCTGCCGGACCTCCAGGGCGTCCTGGTTTCTTAGTTGGTTTAGTAGGCTTGGTTGTTTTTCGAGGGACAGGTGTAGTGGGTCCACCAGGGCCACCGGGTCCTCCTGGCCCTCCAGGACCACCTGGTCCACCAGGGCCACCGGGTCCTCCGGGTCCTCCAGGGCCTCCGGGACCTCCTGGTGTCCCTGGAGCCTTAACAGTGGGTTTCGTGGGTCTAGTAGATACACCTATGATGAAAATATTTTACCAGTTCTCTGTTTTATGACCTACAACATGTTGTGGATGAAAGCTCTTTGATGCTGGTAAACACAGGTATGACCTAAAGCCTCGTGCAACCGGACGCTACGTTGGCCAACAACTCCCAACATTGTTGGACGTTACATGTTGCGTCCGTTTGTACATCCTGTTGCGTGTTGTTGAGACTTGTAGTGTCCGTTTGCACGTAGCTCAAAAGCATGTGGGGGCGCCTAACGATTACTGCAAACAGTCTGCATGTACAGAAAAAAGACAGTATTTTTATTGTCCCAATTAGACTTATCATTGAAAGGGAATCGAGATTTGTCATTATTTCTTACCATGGTGTACTCTATGTTATCTTGTCTTTGACTGCAAGTTTACACACATCTTGTAAATTGCACGCATTATAAATACTTAATTTGTTATGTAAGTTACTGTTGGCAACAACTCTGCACTTGCATCACACTTTTTGGTAGTCTTCGTCGATGTTCACTGCACAGCTGATAGGTCAAACATCCTGGAACATTTTATGTAGGACGTGAACACTATACAGTTTATTCAGCTGACGTGACCAAAATTGTTTAAACATGAACTGTTAGCTCGTGTACAGGACATGACTATTCATTACTTATGGCTTTTCATTTAACACCTTTTGATTGACCGAACATTACCATTGGTTGTTGCCCGTTTTTGTAACTATTCTTTCTCTGTATCTAACTACTAACGTACACATTTCGAAACTAAGAAAGATACACAAGCTGGTTTAAAAAAAGTTGATCGTGTTTCCTCTGTAAGAACCTAAAGTTGGTAGTCTCTTAGTGTTGCGGACGGCTGAGATCACTAAATGATGTAATACGGAAGATTAAAAATACACTGAACAATACCAACACCACGAAAACACCCAATCTAATAACTGTAAAAAGTTGGTATGCATATCTCCTAAAAGATATATAACTTAACTGTACCTGGTCTTTTAGTTTTTGGTCCACCAGGTCCGCCTGGACCTCCAGGACCAGCTGGGCCTCCTGGGCCTCCCGGACCTCCAGGTCCCCCGGGCCCATTGGGTTTCCCTGGACGCTTTGTAGGCTTTCCGGGCTTGGGAGTTGTCTTGGGTCCGCCGGGTCCCCCTGGCCCGCCTGGACCTCCTGGGCCTCCTGGTCCACCGGGCCCCCCTGGCCCACCCGGTCCATTAGGGCCTCCCGGTCCACCGGGTCCCCCTGGGCCTCCAGGACCACCTGGTGTGCCTATGAAGGAGAACCACCAAGGATTAGAAAAAGAATATAGAGCGATTTTCGTATGACCTTGAAATGAAAACGCGCGAACAAAACAGAAACAACAAGCGAACGCAAATAGAGCGATCTGATTAGTTTATTATAGTTTGCGTGGCTTTTGGTTGGTTAAGCGAACGCTCAGGGAGAATAAACTTCATGCCCGAGAACTTTCTAGAAATTAATCGATACTACGTTTTGACGTCATACTGCAACACGATTGGCCAATCGAACAATGCCTTCTCCATATTAGGGTTTTCTTCAGCGGGAAAACGAAGAGTCCATGTTTGATCTTTTCATCCATTGGCTGATAAAACAAATAACGAGCACTTACCGAAACCATTTTCCAAGGTCAAAAGAAAATCGCTCTAACAGCAAGTACTACAAAATATAAGATCGAACAGCGTAGTTTTCAGGCTCCGTTTACACGGGGGCGGACAAATTTTTATTGGGAAAAAACTTCTACGGAACCGTGCAAGTTTCTGAACGGGAAAGTGTGCAAGTTTTTGTCCTGATCAGAAGTAGGTCAAAATTTTTGACTAGTAGGGTTCCACTTTCACGCGGACTCGCGTAAAACACCTGAACCCTGCAAATTTTTTTTGTTGCACAGTTTGCGCGGAGATGTACAGATTTTCCACTAATATCATATGACTATGTATGTGTAGAAAAATCCAGAGATGTCTATAAATTTAGCTCATACCTGGAGGCTGTTTTGTTGGTCTTGTTGTTTTTGTTGGTTTACCAGACTTTGGTGTTGTTGGTCCACCTGGGCCTCCGGGACCACCTGGTCCCCCTGGTCCCCCAGGACCGCCGGGGCCTCCTGGTCCACCAGGACCTCCTGGTCCGCCAGGGCCCCCTGGACCTCCAGGGGATCCGGGTCCTCCTGGAGTTCCTGGTTTCTTTGTTGGTTTCGTTGCTAAAAAAATAGAATAATTGAGACCTATCAGTCCTTCATCCAAAGACCTGATCTTATCTGCTACTTAATTGACATTAAGCTTTCAAAAAAAGGACAGTTAAACGTAAATATGCTTAACCGATGGCAGGTACGTCTGAAGGGTAACTGCATTTTTTTAAAAAAAACTTTGTTTGTTCTCTTGCAAAAAATAGAGAAAACTTTAATTTCAAAATGGAATTATCCAGTACGGAAGCCTTTAAGAAAAGAGGAACATTTGAGTAAACTTGAGGAACAAAATTGCAGTGTGTAAATGTTTCGGTCTCTTGACTCAGTCAGATAAGAAATAGTGCTGTTGGTTTCGTTTAAGCTCCTTATGAATCTTTTTGTCAAGTTTAACAGAAAGCAATCAAAATGTGGCAGCAAAAATGTAAGAAACCAATAAGGAGAAAAGAATTATACGGTGCAAACCTGGTTTTGTTGGTCCCACAGGTTTTGTTGGTTTGCAGACACATGGTTGAAGTGAAGACACAGAAAGACGGCCACCAGCACCTAGGTCAAGGCAAGTGAATAAATCAATTCATTCACAACATTTACACTTTGACTTCATTTACACAAACAAAAAACATATTTCAAAACTTTGTCCGAAAAAGAAGCAAGAACTGTGATTAGTTTTTGAGGTTGTTCCTAGTTAATATTGCCTTGTACATTCTTACTGCGCATGATTTAACGCGTGATTAGCGCCCGCACATTTAAACATGGAGGCTTTTGCCTTAAGACTGGAGATCACCAGAGAGAAAAATTTTCATTTTCACTCAAACTAGTATGGTAACCTACCATTTTTTCCTCTTCTTTGAAAATGAGCAATAACTTCTTTCTGTAAGCATGTACTTGTAAATACAACTTTACTGGTATTTTAAGGAGTTATTGCCTATACTTAAGTTGGGGCTGGTTCTAAACTAGTATGGGGACACCCCAATTTCATTTAAAAATTTAATTTTCTATGACATAAACAGCCAATTGGTAAAGTTTGACAAATCTCACTGCAGCTTCTATTTCAGAAGAATGACCTTAACATATAAGAAAAAGGTACATCTCTTCTCCCTTTACCTCCCATCCGAACCATTGACGTTAATACACAAGCACGAGAAATACACAGAGATAGTGATTTTCATAAGCTAATGTCTTAAACAACACTGTTGTCTGAGAATATATCCCAGCTACTTACTTAAGCAAATTGATTTCTTTAGATCGTTGGTAATGTACTGCAGCTGCTTAAAATCAGACGTAAAGACGTGGGTCTTGTCTGGATCAGTTGCCATAGAATCAAGCTCCCTTGCGTTAAAGTACCTTCCCACTCCTACTGAGAAGATCGTGATACCGCGGGCTCTTAATCGCTTAGATACGGCGTGCACATCATCGATGGAGCCACCGTCAGTAATAACCACGATCACTTTGGAGGCACGTGACCGCCCACTTGTTCTAAACAGTCGCCTGTACGCACGCCTTAAGGCACGACCGGTTCTTGCTCCAGTCCTTGGGTAAAAGATTGGACCGTTGAGAGCGGAAAATAGCCGAGTATTGCTCTGATATCTGTCAAGGAAGATGAAAATTTTGTCACTAGTGTTCCGAACGTGGAATTTGCTGAGATTAGTATCATTTAAACTTAATGCTTGCTGTATAAATGTAGCACAAGTTAGTAAACAAAAGACTTCTGCTTTAAGTGTACGGCTACGGAGTCCTTCAAGGTCTTCTCCAACGTAAAGCAGGGTGATCTGTTGGTCCTGGTAAAGTACCAATTATTAACATTTATATCACACTTTGTTTATTATGAATTATGGAACCTTGAAATCGTCATTCTTCAACCTAACGGTCGATACACAAAGCATGTAATCAGAAGCAACGTACTCATCCTTTAGTCCGCCTTTGCATCTAACAGAGATTCTAAGAGATGGGCTAGGGGAATTTTTCCTTCCCTCACCTGGACCCAAGCATTTAACCTGAATAATCTTAAAGTATGTCTGCCTCTTATCCTTCCCCCACCCCATCTGGCATCAATCTTTTACATCTGTTATCTCTGCTCCAAAATGATTCTCCAGGCTCTTCCTTTAGATACAATTGAATGAGGATCATCTATCAGAACCGAAAAAATTAAATGAATTTTCAGTTTTTGCCGTTCGAGGGAATTGAGCTGTGAACTTCTGTCTATTTTTTCATTTTAGCTCCTGAGAATGGAGGCTTTGGGAAAATCAACGTTGTTGTATGCGTTTTTTCCAGAGGAACATTTTAACAAATGAAATAAATTTGAGCCGCTTAATACGCATGCCCACCTGCGAAAACCAAAGATGGTTTTTGGTCTTGTTCCGTAAACAACTAAAGACACTAGAGTGTTGGTTCGGGAGATCGCGAAGCCCATCGTGAGACCTCGGACAAAGTTGATGACTCTTCGGAAGTTACCGACACCATATCTTTCAACACTTGAAGATCCGTCCACCAGGAAAGCCAGGTCGATTTTAGCACTACAAGCTGTCGGGGTAAGAGAAATAAACGGCGATTAATTCTGTGAATAGATTCACAAAAACAACAACTAAATACATTACGACTGACACTTTCTAACACTTTAAGTTAGAGACTGTTAAAATAATAAATAATAAATCTATTTCTCAATAAGATTATATGAAAGGTGTATCAGACTCACGGTGGCTTATTGGTGCGTGTACCAACTTATAAAGGAAAATTTTTCTTACCTTGAGCTTTTGTTGGTTTAGCTGCGGAGAGAAAAATTAATATAATACAGGTTATAAAGTTTGCAAGGAATTTGGTTCAATGTTAGATAATTCCCAAAAATGGCTCAGAAAGTATCGGCCGATTGCACTGTGTTAGAATTCATTGATAAATGATGAAAGAACAAAGCAAAATTTAATTACATTTGGGAATGACCAGTCTCATTTACTTCGTTCTTGCCCTTTATCCTCAGGGGTAAGTGTAAATTGAAATATATCGTAATTGTTGCATCGTTTCCCGAAACCAAGGTCGATGTATTTATTAACTCATCATGTATTCACTTTTTAAAGGCCACTTAGTTAAATTCATTGTATATTTGTCAGAGACTCCTCAAAAGTATTTTTTTCTCCATTGGTCTACTTTACATCTTTGCTTTTTGCGAGTACCTCAACATAGAGGTATGTCATTTTCTGCGCCGTCTTTTATCCGCTATTTTTCTCTGCATTACTTACGGCAAGGTGGACACATTCCAGGCAGCACTCGAGGTGAAACAGCAAACGACTGGTCAGCAGGATTATTAACTCTGTTTTCCTGCGTTAAGGAGTCGTCATTAAAACGTCCCTTCTCCTTGTCGTCGTCATCGTTATTATCACTTTCATCCTCATCTCTTGCATCGTTGCTGTCGTCATCTTCAATGTCGTCGTCATCATCCACATCGTCGTCTTCGTCTTCATCTTCGTCGTCTACGTCCTCGACGATGTTTCCGCCGTGACGAGTCCCCTGTTTTTCCGACCCTTCTTTTTCAGCCTTTTCATCAGCTTCTTTTTCCTGTTCTAAGGCCTCTTTTTCGATTTCATCTTTATAGTCGTGCAGTTTAGAAGAATCGTCTTCGTTTTGTTGTGATTTGTCTTTTTTAGCATTTTTGGGAAGAAAGTTTTCTGGCAACTTTCCGTCGGCATTTTTCTCAGGCTGTTGTACAGCAGAAGAATACTGTACTACGGAGGCGCTAGTAGAATCACCTTTCTCTGGAAAAATACCTTTACTATCGCTATCTTTAGAAAAACCGCCGTAAAACTGTTTTTCATTTTCTCTTACGTCATAACCTGCGTAACTCTGGTCAGTTCCGTTATACTCCGCTTGGTCATCGACACCAGAAATAATCTGTTTTATTTGCGGCGAGGCGTCTTTTGGATTTTGCTTAGTTTTCTCTCCATCTTCAAAAGAGATCCTTCTGGTTGCTGCTTTTTCTGCGGTTGGTCGCGCTTTAATCGGTGCAGTATCGGTTCGGTCTTTAATAAATGGTGCATTATTGGAGATAGCATACTGTGGTGTTGTTGGCACAATTGGAGACTGAAAGCTCAGGGAAACAGGAGGCTTGTAGCTGGAGTATCCGGGATAATTACCGTATCCTTGGAAACCGTTATACCCACCGGTGTTTGAGCCACATGGTGGTTTACCTGAAAGAAAAAAAAAGAGTAAAATTGATATCAAATTCTTTCGCTTTTCCACTGTTCGCCAGCTTGCACTTACCAAGAGATTGGCACAGACTAGCGTATCATAGGAACCACTTAAAATAGAGGTCAGGAAAAAGAAGAGAACACCCTGAGGGCTAAATCTTTGCCAGTCTGTCAATGGTGTTATGCGCGTCCAAGGGACTTATCAGAGACCTTTTTGATTCTGGCAAACTCAAAATTTGAGCATCTCAAGTCACGTTCGCAATCAGTGCAGTAATCGCGCGTAGCTGTTAAGCAGAAAAGGAACATGTCCTGTGAAGATTCATTAACTGACTCACCTGGGCATATCATACTTGGTGGACAACACTGCTGGCTAGAATAGCCATAAGGTCTTGGGGCTCCCCAAGCTGTGATAAAAATAAGACAATGCTTTATACTGACGCCTAGAGGTACGACCAGGATCATTAATTCCGTTTAAATTAGGGTAATGATTGTGTGTAGCATGCAATTCGCGTGAACTTAAGCTGCCGCTGTATGGAATTCCTGCGTACAATCTTCGTTTGTTCCATTATTCTATAAAAAGGTATAAGAGATTAATTGTGTGAACTTGACGCTCAGCATAAAAGCGAGGCTCAGTTCATTCAAGTCGAGTTGACGAAGTTAATCCCTCATATCCTAAATATAGACAGCGTTCACACGTCACCACAAAATGGATCATTATACGTGTCTGGGAAACTGCCCACCTACCCCTCCCCTAAGTTAACATTAATACTTACTTCACATTTAGGGCAAAATGTTGGCTTAGAGGAGGGGTAGGTGGGCAGTTGCCCAGAAACGTATAATGGCAAAATTCGTGCGTTTAGATGTTGCGTTCACACGGAACCACTTTAACCGTACGAAATTTAGAGCCTAACCGTTCAAAGTTCCGTGTGAACGAAGTGTCCGGTCAAATTTTTCAGCGGGATGAAAATTCGTCCGATGCCGTGTGAATTTCGGCTTAGTCACATTGGTATGATCGTAGAGCATTTTCCATTCAAATAAAAAGCAGTCAGACTATTTCCTTGCAGAACAAGTTATTTGTCTTATATACCTAAGTTTTGCCTCTTTACTGGTTGTTCATCTTCTTCATTATCGGTAAGGAAATGTTCTTCTGATAACTTTTCACTTCCGTCTGCCTGTTCACCTGTTTCCTTGATTTTCTCGGCCTCTTGCTCAATTTCAGTTTCTTTCTTTTTGTTTTCTTGCATTGCGTTCATCACCTCACTTGCACGGTTGGCGTGTTGTGAAGAAGACTGTCCCTTTTTGTCATCTACGATATCAGTACTTTTCTCTATGTCGTCTAACATAGTCGTTCTATTACCTTTATATCCTCCGGCTCCTATAATCTCAGTGTCCCTATCATTTCCGTTTTTCCAGTCACCAGTGTCATACGCGTTGTTCTCCGCGTTGGAGGCGTTTGTTTCTAACAAAGTATACCATTCACTTGAGTTAAGATTTTCCTCGGGGACGTGACTTAATGAATCATCTGTGGTGTTACCATTATCTTCACTATTATCTTCTGTACCTCTTTTTTGACGAGTATTAGCTACATAGTAGTACTCCGTAGATTGGTCGGCATTAGCGTCATTGCCATCGACATCTCTTTTCTCTCGGAATGATGGTTTCCCACTCTGGAACATGTCCGTTGAGAGGTCAGTTCTCCAGTCAGCATGCGTGTACCATTCTTGAGTGATACAGTGCTCTGCTAGAAAAAGCAACAACGTGCTTCTAAACAGTAAGGGAACTAGCATCTCAAACCTGAAACGAAGTATAACATAGGTTAAGTTCTATTAAAATTTAGTAAAATCCAACTATTATAAATACTGCGTTCTGATTGTTTGAGCTACTACTAGGTTATAAGTTATAGCCCACTAGTAGCGAAAAGCGCCGGCTTTGAAAACCAAAACAATGGCGGCAAAATCGCGTTTTGCCAGCTAAAGTTATTTTGTCTCGATATTTTTGACCAACTAGTTGAATTTTACTAAAACAATTATTCCTGTCGACCTCATGGCCTCTGAGTCAATAGCCCATTTGGCCTCCGGCCTCATAGGATATTGACTCAGAGCACATTTGGGCTCGAGCAATAATTGCCAAATACCACTCCCCTATTTGACCTAAATAGGGACCTTAAGATCCGAGGACGGCGACGGCAGAGAAAACGTCGCTGAAAAAGTGAATTCGCGTTCTTTCAATCTTCATCGCAATTACTCCAAGTCACTAACTTTGTCAAATGTAGGCGAACCCTCCAAAAGTTGAATTCCTAAGAACCACATCCAAGTTCAGAAAGAGAGAGGAAATTTCGTCGTCGCTTGTGTACTTCCTTTGAATAATGTGGAATTAGGCATTTTCACGTCGTAGTCGTGCAGTGACGGCAAGGAAATGTACAAAAAAGCGTGATGCACGTGCAAAATTGTTGTTTTGCTAATTAAACCTATTGTTTTTGCGGCGTTCCCGTTTCCGTCGTCGGATCTTAAGGTCCCTCATCGGTATGTGACAACGAACAAGGTATGGTTTCCGGGGTCTCCAGTCTTTCAAAGGATAAGAAAATGTCATTTCTTGGCATCCTTAACAGGGTGTCTCACTGTAGCAGAAGCCTTGAAAAGGGCGTGAGCTAATCTCGTACCCAGAGTCTTCTGGCTTTTTGGTCAGGGGGGCAAATACCAGAAGAATCTGGTACGAGATTGGGCGTGAGCTTAGGCGAAGCGCAAACTACAAGTGTAATACTAGTCCACGCAGGAAGCGTTTCCGTGCGGTTTCGGAACAAAGAGCGAGGAACGGGAGTCAAAGACCGCGCATTTCTCGCGCGGCTAAAACCGAAAATCCCGTTCCTCGGTCTTTCTTTGCTCCCAAACCAAACGGAAATGCTTGTTATGCAGGCTAGTGTGATACCAACAAGTTTTTCTCTCAAAATACAATTCTAAGGGACAAAACACTTAATTCTGTAGGCGCAATGAGCTGGAGCAGGGTCACCAAAAAAAGATTATATTTGCCTTCAAAATGTTAATGAAATGAATGGATTTCGTCTTAAACAAAATCACACTTTGCCGGCCTCGGTGGCACACCCACACTCATACTTACCGTAATAGTCCTAGCTGAAAAATACAAACCATAACTTTTTCATTCAAGATACTTTATGCTTGAATTTTTTAACGAATTCTACCTTCAACCATATCATAAATTTAAATTTTATAAACTATATTTATCCTATCGAGTGGAGCATAATATTGCGGCCTTCACTACTAAAAACGTTTGGAAGCATTACAAATTTCAAAGAAACCCAGATAAAAAAATACCAAGTCTTTCTCTCGGAAATACAAGACTTCTAATAAAACAAAACCCGGTGGCAACAATAACAACAGTGCGAGCCAACAAAAAAAGCACTTCTCTCCGTTAAGTGATTATCTTTATAATTGCTTTTCCGGTTGTTGTAAAATCAGTAAATTTCACAGAAAAGTACAATACCATCCATCTAAGCATAGTTAGTAGATATGACGTAAGACATTCTTAGATTTAACAGAAAAATCTCGTCTTTCAGTTGCCACCCACTGCTTTGTCCTAACACAAAAGACAATACAACTATTGTCTAGTGAAAGAGCCTCCGTATATAGGTTAAACAGCATAGCTTCTTATTTTCGTAAGGTCGTGGACGCCTAGATTTGGGTCAAGTTTATGTTGTTCACTTAACAAAGTAACTCAAGCTTGATTTAAGAGTTATAGATAACACATTTTAACATCCACATAAATGAGGCAATCAACTACACAATTTATTTTTTACTTGCAGCAGCAGAAGAGTCTTTCCTGGAGCCCCACATGAATACGACTGTCATATACGTAAGTAAATAAGATTTGAGCAAAGATATTTGAAAGGTTTTCATTTTCACTGCGATCAACAGAAAATTCCCATCAACTGCAACAAAATTCCTTTTTTCCATTGTTTCACTTCATAATAAAAAGATAATTCAGTCGTTATGTCTATTGTGTACAATGACTTGTTCTATGAATGGCCCTACTCACCTTGCAGAACATTTTCCAGAAAAGGAGTCTTCAATTAAATGCACTAATATGACTTTATAAGAAGACGAGTAAAAAATTCATGTCTTATAATTTTTATCTCATCATCCACCTGTACCAATCAGGTCTGTTTAAAACTTTTCTGTCAAACAAAAAAACTATTGCTTATATTTTAGAAATATGTGTTTTTACTTTAAAAAAAATGAAGTGTGTCATAGATACTTTTCACTCCCCAAAATGAATTTTCTTATCCTATATTTTTTACCGGTGCGATAATTGTAACGCAAAACGGACTGATCATAAAAGCCGGGAGGTTCAAAGGCGAAACTCTTGAAGGCACAATTTTTTACTCAGCGGTCACTATGATTGTCAGTTGTTACGAGGTGGTTTATTTTGTACACTGTAGAAGGTCAAGGCCAAATACAGTTAATAATAACAAAAAAAACTCAATTTGTCAGGGGTTTCAAAACAATTTTAATTAAGTGAAATTCATTCGATATCAAGTGGTCTCCCTCCTTAACTTTTGCTCAAATGTTTCACAAGTATTTTGGCAGGTATATACATTTTTGGTTTGTAAAAATAACGGATTTGTTTTAGCTGACCCTTTAACTACCAGCATTATAAAATACATGGCTCTGAAAATGAGTTTATGCTTTTCTTTACAAATGATCTTTTGAAATCCAAAAATTTAAAAGGGGTGATTGGTTTGGAAGGGCAGCAATCATTTAATGTTTGTCTCAACTGATAATGCGATAAAGAAAAATACTTTGAAACTTACACGGGTGACATCCCAACACCAGCACACTAACATAAATATTCTCTTTGTATTCTAGCAAATTCTGTTACAGGTAATACAGTCGATCCTCCATGTGCGACCACCTCTCGTAAGCGAACACCTCCCATAAAAGAGCACCTATTAAAAACACCAAAAATTTCCCATTCAAATTACTATACTCGGAATCTCTCGTAAACCACCACCGTTCGTAAGCGACCACCTCCCATAAGTGACCACCGATCCAAAACAATTTTCCCACTCAAATTACTATACTCGGAACATCTCGTAAACTACCACCTTCCATAAGTGATCACATGTCCAAAACACCAAAAATTTCCCACTCAAATTACTATACTCGGAACATCTGGTAAACTACCACCTTCCATAAGTGATCACATGTCCAAAACACCAAAAATTTCCCATTCAAATTACTATACTCGGAATCTTTCGTAAACTACCACCTCCCATAAGTGATCACATGTCCAAAACACCAAAAATTTCCCATTCAAATTACTATACTCGGAGTCTTTCGTAAACTACCACCTCCCATAAGTGATCACATGTCCAAAACACCAAAAATTCGCATTCAAATTACTATACTCGAAATCTTTCGTAAACCACCAACTCTCGTAAGCAACCACCTCCCACAAGTGACCACCTATTCAAAACACCAAACTTTTCGAAACTTCTCGCAAACGACTGCGTCCAGTTTTTGGTGAGACAGTTTTTAAAATATTGTATTGTAGTTAACCTCTTGTAAGAAACGCATGGTTTCTCTATCTTCGCTGTATGTACTGCACTTCTCAGAGTATATGAAGAACTTTTAGTGGCAACATGGAGCTTAGCACATTGAAACGTAGAAATTGCGTGCAGTAAAAAAGTATACATGCATATGTCGGGACTGACCTCTAGTTGGAAAAGACACCCTGTGGCTCGATTCTTGCAAAGGACCACCTTCTTAAAGCGACCACCGAATCTTCATATTTTGGGTGGTCGCTTACGAAAGGTACCACTGTAGTCTTAAACGAGAAAGTTAAAAAAATGGGAGTTGGTAGATGATGGAAAACGGAAGCACTATAATTTTAATTGTCACTCGATGTCCATTACATGCTAAAGGTAAAATTGTGATGTCAGCGGGACCTTGTATCAGACAAACGGCTAAACGGCTCAGTTTAATAAATAACTGAATTCTCGAGAAAACGAGTCAAAATTCCTTTTGTATTAGTTGCCGTGCAATTGCTCTTCACATTGGAGTAAGGCCCCTTTAAGAAAACGAAGCAGGAGCCATCACAGTGTGGCCTGATGAGCAACATTAGTTATTACAATCATTGCCTGAAATATCCTCGTAAAGTATTCACCACGCACTATCGCTGACGAAAATTGGAAGATCTAAATCAGTTGTACAAAAATATAAAACAATATTGGATGAATGACGTCATGCAAAAGGCAGCGGCTCAGCTATCTCTGAAAATGGCTGAAAAATTTCAAACGTTTAGCGACTAAATAGCTGAATTAACAGTCTCTGTTAGGGACCACCAGAAAAGTTCACAACAACGTGAACCTCTATGAAAATTAATTTACTTATTAAAAATATTAAAAAGGGAGTCCATTTGCACTATGAAATCATTGACTTGCATAACCACTATCTGGGAGGTCATTAGAAGCTGAACAAGTATGCGCGATATGATGGGGTTAGGAAACCAACTCATTTACACAAAACAACACCTTGATACTATTAACAGCTGACAGGGAACTCTTCGTGACGAAATGAACAATAGGTGATAAAATGGAAATCAGTAAAGAAGTGAAGCCAGGTACAGTAATGATGTTGAAATACACGAAGATGCAATTAACCAGCACATTAAAGGTACTCACACTTCATCATCCATCAACAAAAAGCATCTAATCAGTTGTCAACATCAGCTTCTGTTGGATTTTCTTCAAATCCTTAATCAGGATATGCTGGTCCTTCAGTGCAATCTGCCATTGCTAGTATCATCCAGTCTACTGACTCAACAGGTGAGGAAGAACTGATAATTATATTTATTGCAAGGTTGAAATTAAAGGGAAAGTATTTAGGGGAGAGCGATATCCAGTAAGCCTTTCCAGTCATAGGTGGGGAGTCTCTCAGGGGGGGGGGGGGGGGGGAGAATACTCTCTATAATAGCCTATATGGGGAGGCTATGGCCAAAAGGGATACCTTTTACAGGCTTCAGGTATATGAAAGGGTGGGGATTTCACTAGTTGAAGTTTATGAACGGGTATGGAATTCCATCATTTTGGTCTGTAAAAAGGCTCAAAAGGACTAACAGATGTATTTTATGGCTGTAAAAAAGTTGACAAAACGTTCTTGTTGAGGTTAATTATTTATAACTTGAAGAGAGTGCATTTACAGCAGTTAAAAGGGATGCAAATTTCTAAACTATGTATGTGAAAGGGGTACTATTTGCCAATAGAAGATATATGAAAGGGGTTCCTCTTCTGCCAAAAATGGTATATAAAAGGAAAGGGGTTGGACCTTAGGGCAGAGCCTACACATATAAAACTTTGTTGAGTACCTCCCCCCAGGTTTATTCATCAATATTGTTTTACTAGCTTATGTTCTCAGTTTTTCAAACTACCATACAATCACGCTTCTGAGAGTTTCAAACCTAAAAATTGGCAGACCCCCCTTCTGTTTTATGCTCTTTAAATCTCTGGCATTTTTAGCTTGTATCCAGTAATTTTGGCTTTTAAGATAGGTCACATGAACCGAATTAGCTTTAAAGGTCCAATTAACTGACTGTCAGTTAATAGGACCTAACAGGGCCTCCGTGGATCTCAGATGCTCTCCTCAGATATAGAACAGGATGTACTGACCAGTATTCTGTTTACTCTCAAAAACAGGTGTAAGTGAATCAGGTTCAGTACAACCATTCCTCACTTAGTGAGTTTTCCCATTCTTCTCTAAACATGTCTTATCCAGTAAATACATTTACCTTAACAAGAGGTACATCTTCCCTTTGCTTTGTAACTGGACAGGGATGTGAACTCATCACCTCTTCCTTCTTCACATTTTGCAAGTTTGAACTAAGTGCATCCATCCACAGATGTTCCCTCAGGGAAAAACATATTTGTTATGAGACTAGTCATATCAGTCTTCTTTTGCAGGTAAACACACTTCCATTGTGCCTTCTCCTTTTGCTAGGCACATAGACAAATGGCCCTTAAATTCATTGTTCTAGTGATGCCATCCCACTTGAATTTTTTTGAAGGCATGCAGGCTTTTGTGGATGCTCACTATCCCTTGATGTGCCTTGTTTTTTTCCCAGGCAGAGGAGTGTGGAGAGAACAACTCAGAAAAAAGTTCTGAGTTCCAGGTGAAAAAATAAAGTGAACAGCAAAAAAAATTAGTGGCATAAAAAATGAGCAAACCAAAAAATGTGTGAGCAGCTGAAAAAAGAGAGAAGTGGACAAAAACAAGACAGAAAAAGGAGAGGAGTAAACATGTTCCTCAAAAAAGGAGAGATGAACAATATGCCCCTTTAAATTAAAGCAACACTATGGGTGATACTGTCTCAAAAAAAAAAAAAACATTTTTTGACTATGTACAACAATTTACACATCAGTGTAATTTATTAAAATTAATGAACTTGTTTGGTGTACATCTATAATGAAAACTAACTCTGTGGGACCTAGAAAAAGATGAATGTGACTACTTTATGAAGATGAATGCTAAAAGAGGTCAGTTTTGAGACTTTTATAAAATACAGGTCACTACATAAAAGGCGGCATATCCACTTAATACAAGATTGAATGCCTTTAGGATGAAGGAAAACAGTCTCTGTCACTAGCACACCATGGTAAACAGGCATAGGTGGCAGAAGCGGGGGTTCCCCCCACTATTGTAGATAAATAACTTTCTTTTATTTTACCACCGTTAACTCATTAGGACTTGAAAACACTATTTTGGAAAGTCCAAGTAAACGTCGACTCGTCTGTTTGAATCAAGAAACAATGTGTAACCGGATGGATTGAAACATTTCATTTTTTTATCCGCACTCCCTCCCCTCCCCACCCCCCTATAGAAGGCTGTCCTATGTAGTTTTTGTTGTCAGCATCATTGAAGATTGATGCTGACAATCAATCTTCAATGGGGTCCAAAATTGTGTCTGCATCTTAAAAAAAAAAAGACAAAGGCCGCCTTTTATTGCTTATTGGGGGAGGGAAGAAAAAAAATGGAAAGTGCAATTTTATTTTCAGCCCCCTCCCCAATCTTTTATTTTGCTCTGCTATCCCTGAGAGGAGTCAATTTATTAAAACTCTTAAAGTGTAATTAATTTACAACTATACTGTAGCCATCAGACACATCATTCTGATTGTTAAGAATATCTTTATTCTTACACATCTTATTTAAATTCTGCAAAGTACCGGTACTAACCATATTAGCATCAACACATTTAATTACAAAAGTCAGTCAAATACAAATAATAATTTGCACTTAGCAATGAAATGGTGAGGCTTCTTCAAGAAAAATACATCTCTTCTTAGTAAAGAGAAAATTACCCGGTAAGCTTTAACTCAGTGTTATGCAACACCAGCTTAAAGTGGTCATCACAGTGTTCCACAACAACTTCCTAAGTGTACTTAATTCCTCATGACAAAATCCAACAGCCAAATATGTTTAACTTGATTGCAACTTCTTCATAGGATATGAATGGACCCCTACAGGCAAAACAAGGCATGGATGAAAAATAAATACCAGTAATTACTTATTTATGACAGCACTTTCACGTCTGATACAGTTTCATGCCTGTGTTTCAGTTCATGTTTCTCACATGATGGTCTTCTTGTAAAGTACATATTGCAATACTTGCACTTATGAGGTTTAATTCCTGTATGTGTAAGTTCATGACGCTTGCGATCTGATGACCTTCTAAAGCAATTATCACAAAACCAGCAATTATAAGGTTTCACACCTCTGTGTGAAAGTTCATGCTGCTTGCATTCTTTTGACCAATAGAAGCGCTTATCGCAGTGCTTGCACTGATGAGATTTCACTTCTGCATGGAACACTTCATGCCTCATGCAATATGATGGCAACCTAAAACACTTATCACAATACTTGCACTGATAAGGCTTCTGTACCTTCATGGTTTTTATGAATTGAGGAAGAGTTAATTTTAAAAGCACTTTTGACAATATTTGCCCTGATAGGGTTTTGCTCCAGTGTGAATGAATTCATGTTTCTTGCAGTCATCTGACTGGGTGAAGCACTTGTCACAAAACTTGCACTTGTATTGTTTTACTCCTGTGTGCGTAAGTTCATGCCGATTGCGATGTGTTGGCATGCAAAAGAATGTGTCACAATAATTGCACTTGTGTGGTTTTACTCCAGAATGTGTAAGTTCATGCCAATTGCGAAGTGATGACAAGTGAAAGGACTTGTCACAATACTTGCACTTGTGTGGTTTTACTCCTGTGTCAATTACTTCATGTCGATTCCTGGTTGATGACCTATCAAAGTTGTTATCACAATACCTACACTTGTAGGATTTCTCTCCATTGTGAATTGGTTCATGTTGTCTACAAACGGCTTCCTTGGCAAAGTACCTATCACAGTAACTACACTTAACGCTCTCACCTCATTGTTGCAAAGGGCTTGTTGTGTTAAATTATCAATTTCTCTTGGCTTGTTGACGTTTTCGTCTTCCACTATTTCCATCCTGAATCTGGCAAATTACATATAATTTGATATCTTGAGGCAGTTGTTGCCTTTATCTCTCTTAAAGAAAGTTTCCATTATAGTCTTAAAATGAAAAATAAAACAATGTAGTTACCCAAAAGGTTATGCATGAAATAAATACTACTTGTCTTTTGCCTTATAGTCAAATACCGGTACACAGCGAACTGAAAGGAATGAAAATTGGTAAACCGCAAAATGTTCAAGATACGGCTTTTAATGAGAACAAAAAAAAACAAAACAATCAAACCAGCACCCTCATGATCTACACCTCATTCAATCTCATTAAGACCAGTGAGTGGTTCTGCGAGGAGAAATATTTTTTAACTCTTTCTATGCTTAGTACTCACACATTTACTTAAAATTATGGTTTTAACAATGTACAAATTCAGGGGAAAAATTACCCAATAGACCTTGTTCACAATAATTACTGCCATCTTTACATATGCTTTTTAGGAATGATGGAATAAAAACATGATGTCACATGGTATTTCAGGGAGGAAAAAAGTCATAAAATTTACGAATACCAGAAATCGCGGCCAAGTTTGTTTATTCTCTCAAAACAAGACAATTATAATTTTAGTCATACATGTACAAAGTTTGCAGTTTGAGTTTTGACAATTTTTACTGCTTGCTGTGAGGATATATACTAACAGTAGCTACTGCATCCAAAAGAGTGAAAATGAGCACTTTCACCCATAATTTGCCATTACTGTTATTAAGATATAATGTTCATCATTAACCATTTTCTGTTGTATAGAATAAACAAACTTGACCACGATTTCTTGAATTGGCAGATTTTTACAGTTGTCTGCCCACTGAGAAACCACATGACACTACTTTTAATGTTATCAGTCCTAAAGCGAATGCAAAGCCACATGGCAGGTTGGGTGAATAAGATCTATTGCTAAGAACACTGTATGTCTGTTTTTTTTTTATAGACAAATCACAAAAGCCTACATGAATTATACATAAAGGCAACTGGTATCTTTATTTTCAGGTGAAAATGTGAAAAACAGAACTTAAGACTGTTTTAAGTTCTATTTTGTGCTCAAGAGTGGGAATAATTATGCCAAATGGTGGTGCAAGAACAGTAGTGGCATCAAAGCCAGACACACTTTACACTGTGATTTGTTATGTAAATTTTGATGACTGTGGTACTGTACAGGGCCCAGTTCCTGAAAGGCCATGCTAATCCAGGATTACAATTTTGTTGCACTTTTGGTATTTATCTTCCTCTGTATTGCTTAGAGTGACAATTTGTGTTATCATTGCTGTATCTCAGAGTAAAGACTCAACAGTATTTTGCAAGTTTGAGTTACATGTTCTTAGACGAGAAAACCCTGCTTAAAATTTGGATTAATCTGGGGTTTAATCACCTTTCGAGAAACTGAGCCCAGATGTATATTTTAAAGTTGCTCAATGCTGGGTATTCTGAAGTTTAGCCTTAAGCTTTAATAATGAGCTTAATTTAAGTGGCCTGCGTGCAGATGTCTCTTTTTTCCTTTATTGCTCTCAGAAAAGGGACGACAACAAAGAAAAT
Source organism: Porites divaricata (assembly GCA_038088405.1). NCBI lineage: Eukaryota > Metazoa > Cnidaria > Anthozoa > Scleractinia > Poritidae > Porites > Porites divaricata. The sequence goes on along the minus strand of JBBMOI010000001.1, from coordinate 28,146,314 downwards.
AGGAGAAAAACCCTGTACACAGGCTAAATTCAAATAAAAGTACATTAGTTAATAATTTGCTATTATGATTTTTGAGGAGACATATAGTTACCTTTATATAGAATTTTTATAGAAGATCTGGAAATTCCCTGAAGCGATAATGTAGAATAAACAATTACAAGCAGCGAAGAAGAAAAAGTCAAACAAGGATAACCACAATTAGGTACCCACAATTACAACCAAACTCGCCGCCATTTTGATTACTGGAGCCCAGTCTGTGGATGATCGTCCCATACGACTGGGCACTAGTAATCAATATGGCGGCGTTAAATGGTGGCGGGTTGACCGATCTCTTCGATGCTTTGAAGGTGTCACTGTTCGAGGAGATTTTTCGATCTTATCTCTGAAGGTAAGAATATTTCTCCCAGAACATATCAGCAACGTTTAATGTAGTTTTTCTTGAATACTATAAATAGATATCTTAAGGAAATTCTTTTTCAAATTAAAACTAATAAGTTACATGTACCACTGTTCAATAGAGTCTAATATAAAACCGGCCACTTGATAAAGAGCTTTGAAGAACGAGGTATGAAAGGATAGACACTAGCCTTCTGAACTGTATCTATGTGTAAGCAGCACAGCATCTCCGAATCATACATGCAAGGCTGCAATTTTCACACTTACCTAGATTATATTTAATGGAAGCAATAAAGTTGAAGTTAAACCTAAACAGTTCATTTGTCAGAATAGATACAAGATCTGATCTTGCAAGGGAGCAAACTGGTCAGGCATAAAAGATTCCAGTTAAAAGAACAATTAAAAACAAATTTTTAAAAATAATAACAGTAATAAGATTTGGTAATATTTCCACTCAGCCTCATACTTTTACTATGCATACATATATCGACTCAATTCACATAAACTATTTGTGTGAAAAAGTACGAGATTGCTGCATTATTAATGAATGGGACTGTACATAAATCTTACCAAAGAACTGAACAAAGCAACCATTTTTACTGCTTTGATTGCACACTTTGCAAATCATAGACTAACCTGAGATCAGGCAGCCTAGTTTTTAACAGCTTTTGTACTATTCTCTGTCATGGTTATCCTAAAATTGGACCTGGTTAGATTTAGGTTGCAACACTTATTGACTGTTAGAAAAAATGTGGTAAGAACTGATTTTCTCTTAGAATCACTGGAAGTAATTATGTAGAACACATCTGAATATTATGCCTTGCTTGGCTTGCCTAAAAAAATTTCCTCAAGGGAATCTGTTTTGAGTCATGGTTAAGTAATATTTTGAGATCTTATTTACAGTGTGTAGAGATCACCCCATCTGCAATTCAATTAGGGTATTATTCAGTTTGATAAGGAATATGTAGACAAAATAGGCAAGAAGAAACTATGGGAAAGTGGGTATGCTACTGTTAATTGTTATTTATTTGATAAATTATTTATTCAGATTTTTTAAGTATTTAATTTGGGTTTTAAAACTTACATTACAATTATTCAAATTTTACCTTTTTTGTAGTAATACAAAGCAAGCAAAACACAAACAAGGTATGTCTGTTATTTTCCACATAAAAGGATCTTCATCATATGAAGCAAGAACAAAACACCAACAAACCAAAGCAAACGGTTAATTCAATGAAACAAGATACGAGCAACAATGCAGCAAGACCATACAAATGCAACTATTGTGACAAGTGCTTTCCCTTTCCGTCATATTGGAGGGAACATGAACGTGTTCATACAGGAGAGAAACCTCACAAATGCAAGTATTGTGATAAGTTCTTTAGTAAGTTATCAGATTGCAAGAGACATGAACGTACACATACTGGACTGAGAGCTTATGAGTGCAAGTATTGTGATAAGCGCTTTACTCAATCATCACATTGCAAGCAACATGAACTGACACACAGAGGAGTAAAACCTCATCAGTGCAAGTATTGTGCTAAGTGCTTTACAGATTCATCAAATTGCAAGAAGCATGAACTCACACACACAGGTCTGAAGCCTTATAAATGCAAGTTTTGCAACAAGAGCTTCAGGGTTTCATCAAATTGCAAACGGCATGAACTGACACACAAAGGTGTGAAATGGTATCAGTGAGGTTCGAAATTGCTAGGAACCTATTAATTTTAATTTATTGTCATGTTGCAAGACACATCAAGGAATTCACACAAGGTAGTGGTCCATTCACAAGTTTCTGAAGAAGTTTCAAACAAGTTATACCTAATTTACTCAGCTGTTGGATCTTTCCAAAGAACTAGGTACTCCTCAAAAATATTATACCCACATGATACTATAACAAAATGATCTCTGCCATTTTATTTTTTATGCATTCATTCTGATTATGAACACAGTGTTTTTAGTTTGAAATAAAATCTTTCACTAACACAATTCATTATGGTTCATGGTAAATAATTCCAGTTAGTCATAATGGTTTATCTGTGACTGGGTAATTTATCTGTAAAAATACTGTTTTGTTTAATTTTAATGGCAACTACACTGCATCTTTGCCTTACCAGCAATACATTTAGCAAAGCGGATTTAGTTTTATTCTGACCACAGGATATCCTGGGTGCCAGAGGTTTTTTCTTTGCCTAATTCTGACAGTGAGGTGTGAAGCACTAAGAATAAAAATGTTCCATTGCATGGATGGTTCTGCTTCTGATTCACCTCTGATCTTAAAATCCATAAGGCCCAGGATGTTTGCGCTACATTCCATTTAAAAAATTACTTGTTGGGCTACGAGAACGCTTGCATACAGTGTCGTCAATGGAGGAACAATAAACCTCCCTCCCCTGATGTTTTGCAACTTTATTGGAATGTGCAACTCACTGCAATACAGCGAAAACCTGAACCCAGGTTTTTAAGCATTAAAGCGTTTACCATCAAAGCACCAAGTTAACTTGAAAATGGACTGTTCTCAAGATTTCCCGAGAATATTCCTTGTACATGATTATGTAAGATGAGCAGATTTTACCACAAAGCCAATGTTAATTAGTTAAGTTTTCCCAAATGAATTCCAAAGATAGTTTATTTGAAAAGAATAGGCATGCACAAAGAGTGCAAATGCAAAAAAGGTTGTTCTCAAATGACGCTGGGGGGTGAAACTTGCTTGTCTGACATAAACCTGTGGGCATTTAGGGCCATGGCATTAACAGTTTGCTCTATACATATAGCTTCAATTCACTGCCAACCAAAACTACGGTAAGTAGCTTCAAATATTCTGAGAGGCACCCAATAAGAGGCATCTGTGATAAAAATTAATTTTATTTAGAAATCTAAATCACCAAACTGCAAAGCTGTGCTATACTTAACAAAAGTTTTCAATTTCTACAAATACAAAATGTACTTTAGAAGTCATTAATTTTCAAGTTTCAAAAAAGGAAAAATAAGTGAATGCTTGCAAACTAGTCAAACAGTCACAGGTGCATTCATAAAAATTATGGAAGTTAGTTAATTCTAAATTTGCTCGTTCTGTTCAAAGAGGATAAGGTAACCAAAAATAAATGAAAGTGATCCTGCCTTTTTGCTTGCGGTTTTTGACATGTATGTTTAAATGTCAGTATTACGAGCAAAATATATTATTTGTGTTATAAATATAAGCAACTTTGACACCACCATTTGTAGCTGAAGCACTCTTTCAAATAATTATATGAGTTGTCATATGGTATTTTGTGCATGTATAGATTACGAATAATTGTATCTACAATCATTAATTTTTTACCAACAATTATTAAGAAGACTGCTGTACTATATTTTTGGAAAAGTTAAGGGCTTAATTCTTCATTGACGTATTTCTAGCACATATCCACTGACTCTTCAAATTGATGCATAGTTTCTTTTGAAAATTTTTCTTGTAGAAGAGTGCAGGCACTGGTGTCATGGGAACGGCCTGTCATCAACCGGCATAGCATACTAGAACGACAGCTATCATCACAGGAATGGCCGGGTGCAGATTTCCAAAAAAACCTGTAACACAAATTATTAGCTATTATTGGGTGTGGCACGACAATTACAGTCCAGTCTCTCCAGACAGAAAGAGTGTGATTTAAGACTGACAGGAGAGCAATTCTGCCCCTTTAAAATCACTGCTTTTTTAATGATGGTCCCAATCACCACTCAAATGCTTAGTCATTTTGTAATGTTTGAATGAGAGAGGAGCTTCATGAAGCACACAAGGGAAAAGGAAAATTTTGAAAATTATTCAGTGAGTATGAAATCTTTCCCATTTCAACTTCCAAAATAATTGTGGTTTTCCCCCCTTCCATGGACAATATGGACAACAAGCGTCCCTGTTTTTGTGTGGGCTTATAGAGCACAAGTTATGTTCCACAGATTGCATAGTGATAAATAGAAGTCTGAATCTGAAAGCTGGATTCCCACCAAAGTTCTACATCATGCCTGGTAAATAATTTATTACATTACTCGACTGTCACTTACTTGTAGAATGTGTCAAAGAGGGTCTTATTAGCTGCAAAGCGATGAACAAGGTTGTTCCAGTCATCAGGTAAAAGTGAGGGCATATCATAAGCTTCCTAAATGCACAAATAAGAACTCGAGTCAATAAAGGACACCACAAAAATCTTTAAAGTAGGAGTTGAAAAGTAAACCACATGTAATAATATATATTAAGCTGACCTCTTTCTTGCATGTAAGACATGTTTTTTTGCCCTTACAAATGAAATACACTCAAATATTACTATTATCCAGCAACCTAATAAGCTGACCCAGTGCAGTGGAACCCCGCCTTACGGTACCCTCGATAATACAGTCAACTCGTTATTATTGCCAGTTTTTTTCAGCCCAGAAAAATGGCCATACATTTCATTACGAAAAAAACCTGTTAATGCAGTCAACTGTTATTACGGCCAACAGCCACATTTTAAAATCCCAAACAGTAGAATTTCATTCAATTTCACCCCGTTAATACTGCCACTAGTCCGAAATAGTCAAAATGCTTGTGACGTCAATTTATTGAACTTATTCTTGTACTGTTTTTAGATCACTTAAAATGCACTTGTGGTGATTTGCGCATTTGATCATATTCACATGTATTTTGTGCAATATAAATGTTAAATTATTATTATTACTATTATTTATAGCCATACCAGAAAGTCATGAAATTTGAGCCCACCCCGGTAATACAGCCACCCCGTTAATATGGCCAAATTTTTTTGGCCCATTGATGACCGCATTAATGGGGTTTCACTGTACTATTAGCCTGTGTATGCAAAAGACAAGGACTGCTGCCCTCATTGCCTAGAATAAGTGCCCCCTTGCCTCCCCCCCCCAACTCTGAGTAAGCAGCCTCCCCTTTGTCAAAACTAGCAAATAAGCACTTCCTCTTCCCATCCCCTCATTTAACTAAACTCATTTAAGGCCTTTGTTCTAGGAAATAACAAATCATGGCATCAATATTACCTTGGCATTATACTCCAGTTTCCACTGTACATTTCCCTTGTTTGCCTCAACCAAGTCTAGGATGTATGTTTCATGATTCAGGACGACCTATAATAATTGTAAACAATAAGAGTTTGACTACAGACCAAGAAACTGTGTTTCAGAGTTAGAGGTACAATCACTTAGTCTTAATAAAGAAGTCTTTTAAAATTTTTTTTCATTTTTTTAAAAATTGCACATGGACAAGCAAGCAAAAGTAAATGTTCCATGTCAAATTTGATCAAATTTCGATCTGCATAAAGCTATATTTAATTACGTTATGTCACTTTTAAATATGTTATCGTTTTTATCGCCTTAGTATTTCTTTCATTATTCAAGCTGTAATTTTCTTGTATTGTTTCTATGTAAATATTTTAGAGTTTTTAGTCAATATCTCATTAGCTGTTTCACAATATATTAATTGTTTAAAACCACATGCTAATTTTTTTCTAAACTTCTTTGCAGGTTTATTAATTATAAGCAGACAGGTCAAATAAAAACTGCTCTTTTATACATACTCCACATCAAATTTGATATTTTTCTTGTAGATTTATTTAGAAGGGCAGGTCAAATGAAAATCTCTATAATAATGAGTTACTTGGGGCCTCATTATTCTACATGCAAATCCCATTATTTTCACTGAACAATCTACTGTGTACAAGTACCCTAGAGCTATTGGCATAATCTCCATCCACGTCATATATTCTGTATCCAGGATTATGGGTTTGGTACATTGTAACACTTGGTCCAATAAAAGCTATGCTGGAAACAAAAACAAAACAACCATGTTACTTTCTTCCTGTGACTATACCATTCAATCATTCAATCATAAGCATAATTTATATTAACAGAGAAACATCTTGACAGTTTAAAAAACGTTACCTATAACCACAACCACTACTTCTCACTCAAGTTCATGCCCAGTTGATTAAAAGGGAAATGATTTTGGGTAACACACTAGGTGATGGGGCAAGGTAACCCGACTTTAGGCATTTTCACTAACAATATTGATAATAGTTTGCTCATACTGTTTAATGAAAAGTTAAAAAAAAAAATCAGATTGAACTGTAGAAAAACATAAAAAGAAACAATTGGAACTACACTGTACAGCTACATATAAATGTAGATACACAAATCTGGACTACTTTCTAACTTAATCACAATTTTGCATGGGAAATCTTAAGCACATTAATTGAAGACATAGTATGGTTGGTAAAAGTACTTATAATTTATGCACAGTGAAAACATGAGAGATGTACCACAAAAAATGTACAGCAAGTGTCTCCACTTCCTTCTGACTGGGTACTTACAAGTAACTTAAATAAGCCCCATATGAATATTTTAATGAGAGGCTAGGAAGTGTGATACATTGAAATACATACTAGGTTTTCCCTTAATGGAAGACAGTGGATGCCAGTTTGATTTTAATTTCATGGTAAAATAAAAAACTGCCAGACATGTGCAGTAATGCTAAGGGCAAACTGAGTCAGGTATATTAATAATAATTATTTGCAAAACAACATTCAGCAAGTCAACTCCCACATTGTATCAGACATCACATTATGACTGTTTTCAAGTTTCATCATGAGTATAAGTACTGTAGAACAGGTGAAGGAGCAATATTATTATTGTAAACTTACTTTGTGGGTATTTTCCTAGTTTTTTCATCATAAAAGATCTCAAACTCATCAGCATGGGTGTGGGCAAAGAACTGTGCTGTTACAGTGCTCTGGTAACGGTTCACTATCTTGTAATAATTCCAGCTCCATGGCTTGAGACAATCTGGGCTTCCAGGCAAAATGTGGCCAATAATATGAACCTGTTCACAATAGAAGAAGTGGTAGCATGAGTTCACATAATTATTATGGATTACATAGAGCATTACACCAATTGTCCATGTAGTATATTTTGCAGCTCCCATATTAACTTTAACCTGGATGGTGGCATTAGTCGAGGATGCATTAATCCTTGACTTTTCTTTTAATATCCATGTTTGAGTTCCTGGTAAACAATTTTGACACCCTCCCAGCATATTGCATTTGCATTGTTTCCTTCGAGGACGAACTTTACTCCACTTTGTCCCTCCTCAACTAGGTGTGTAAATGTATACCAGCGACATACTGCCAAATCCAGCAGGGGGGGAGTAGCAATACTCCTATTAGGCATACTTCATGCTAAGGAAGCCGGGATAATTAAGCTCCGGCTACTTGGGCCTTTGGCTCGTTACCTTTACTAACAGATTGCATAGTTGGGATTGAACTGATAATCCCAGATGGTAGATGTTGACTTACAGGTGTGTACTGGTACTTAATTAATTTTGCTTGTGAAGTCTTCTCCCAAGCTCTTAGCTCTGTTTCACTTGTGCAGAGCTCCAATAATCCCCACATACAGTTGTAAGGGATGAATGTGATGTTGCAGTTGAAAGCTGCATAATTTGCTCCTACATTTTGGCCTTGCAGTCAGAATATTTGTCAAGTAGTTTTTCAAATACCAATTATGGACTTTTTTAAAAAACTTGAAAATAATGCTGAAATAAGAACAAACCTTTTCACCATTGTCTTCTGCTTCCTGTAAGGTATCTATCAACCACTGGAGCTGTTGAGCTGGATCAGTGTTGTTTATTAAAAGCCACCTAACATGAAACATGTTGCTGTTGTTAAGCCATTTACCTCCAACCTGGAAAAGTCCCTGGGCATGGCCTTCCCCTCAAGAATGTCAGAACAAGAAGTACAGAGTGTACGTTGAGCTCCCTTTTGAATTGATATGGACGAATGAGGAAGAAAACGCCAATCATCATTGGAACTAAGACAAGGTCTTGAATCAAAGCCAATAACAACCACTTTTTTTTATAAATGACCCTGGTTATTGGCCTGATCACAGACATACCTAATGAACCCACAACTCTCAACTCAGGAGACTGGAGCTCTTCCAACTTATAGCTAACTCAGAAGCAGTTTAGCTCAAATAAAATTGACCTTACTTAATTGCTCAGTTGTCTCTGTATGGTATCATTTCAGAACACGTGATACAATAAACATTGTAATGGTACTCAAAGCATGCAGTTTCTTTCAAAACTGGTATAATCCATGCTAACCTGCACCAAGAAAAAGGTAATAATTCTTAAAAGGATCAGGACGTTTTCAACTGTTACTTATATTTACTAGGAACATTTATTGCTTAAGAAAAATAATCCTTAAGTTAATTAAGGACCAAAAATTTTCAATAGTATATATCTGTCTGGATTTGTTAAAACGTGGCTAAAGAAATTTCAAGTGGATTTTAACTATTTGACATCTAAGTGGAGTAGGAAGCAGTTCAAAGTCACTAGCTGAAGCTAAACAATGACAGCATTATTGCTGGCAATAGACAGTAAAGTTTTGTCACAGAAGTAACAGGATTTTGCGATGAAATAAACAACATTTGAAAGGTCCAGAAATTGTAATCTTTTAGCCAGTCAAACCGTGAGGCCACAGCTCAGTGTCGGCCAAACACAGATTGAGAATCCACAATCTTTGAGCGCAGAATAGGCTTTCTAAGACAAAATCACCTAAACTAAAGACTCACAAAGCCTTTTTATGCTTGACACAAAGTATTCTTAGTAACACGAGGTCAGCCGCACATACCTGAGATTTGTCTGTCAACACTTTCGGGAAATCACACAATAAACAACTTTGGCGGCAATCACAACACCTCCCAAAACCACTCATGATACTTCCACACTTAACACGGGCGAAACATCATCAAATTACTCCATAAATCTCTCGCTTTCTCCACATAAATCGTCACATGGAACTTTTCTCGACTCACTGACAATCGATTTATTCAAGATCCCGGATGTAAACCAGCGGTTGAAAAGGAGACATAAAGCCCCCGCCTTCCACACAATTTTTTACTAAGTCTTTGGCCTGGTCAGAAATCAGCATGAATTTCCATCTTGCCTAATAGAGTTCAACCCTAGAACCTACTTTGTGAGGCCAAAGACTTGTTACTGCCAACAACAAAGCTCGTAATATCCACTCTTTCGATCTCAAGCCCGGGATCAGTCTTTCACCCGTGTAGCCTGAAATGAGACGAAATACCAGAAGATATTGGACGCAGCACACTTTGCCAGACGTGAGAATTGTTCCTTCATAAGGCTTAATGATGCCTTCCGGAAAACTTTGCTCAAGGCAGCCAAAAAAACTCTACGACAACCCACTATGAGAGCCGAGGTCAGTCTAATACGCGTGCTGATTCTGACATAGAGAGAATTATGGGAAGTTATGAAAAACAGTTTTTGTTAGGGGGTGGCGGGGAGGTAATAGATTAATAGCCAGTGAGAAACTTATCAAAGTCTATCAACTGTGGCCTATCCGTTACCGATTAAATAAATAAAAAGTAACTGCGAAATAAAAAAAAAAAACTGCTCTGCTACGAGACTCAGTCAGAGGGTATAATTATAAGAGAGATTTCTGTAGCCACGTTTTTGCAAATCCAGACAGATATATAAAACTATATTTTCTCACCAGTTCATGTTGTTACAGTAGTTCATGTTGAGGGACACTAGTCTAAATCCTTTTGACAGCAACACTGTATAGTAACTTCCTCTGAAATCAAGAAACAACATGCAAAAATTTAACCAGGGGTTGTTTATCTTAACTTGTACAGGGTGTCAAAAGTTCGTTCTGATTGTAAATTGTATTTTGCGCAAACATTAAATGCTTCTTCAGCGAAATGTAAACTGATTCAGGTACGAAATTTATCTAAATAATCGTTCAAAGCAATTTTAAATTAAAATTTGAAGAAAATATTATATTTTTTATTTTTTGCCCCAAATGTGCACATACGCATAATTTTCCCTGTCCATTTTGTAGGTTTTGTTTTTTCGTGTTTTTGCCGTTTTCTTTTGTTGTCCCAAAACTGAAGGCCTACACTGTTTGTGCCAGAGCTCATGCATCTATTTCCATGGTATTCTGGCCATTCAGTCAAAGACATTGCCAAATTGTTGAAGAAGTCTGAACGATGAGTGAACAAGTGGTCAAAAGTAGACCTCAGAAAACAAACCAAGGAGTAGATGGCCTTTTTTTTTTAACTGAGTGAGAAATGTTATCAAAAAAGCTGTAAGTATATGCGTAGTAATCCAACAAGACAGAAAGGTAAAAAAAAAAATTTCAACTTCACAATATCAAAGTTTCGAGCACAACAGTATGAAGATATGTGACCAACAAAGGTTGGAAAGCCTTGAAGAGAAAAAAGGTGGTGCACACTTCATGCTGGCATGGTTTCAGAAGAATTTGCAAACTTTATACCAAAGGATGACCGACTGGCAAACTCGCGTGATGTGAACCCTCTAGAGATTATCTGGATTATCGTTGGTGAGACAACATATACAGATTGAGCCCCCCCAAAAAAAACTGGATGAGCTAAGACAGCGACTACGCTTTGCCTGGAAAAATGTGAATTTAGACATGCTATGAAGACATTCTGGTTACTAATATTTCAGTTAGTCAATGTTAAATGAATAATGAATAACATACTTAGTTTTACAAAAGGTATTTTCAATAATCAGGTGAAATTTAAGTGAAGAAAAAATCTGAACGAACTTTTGAAACACCCTGTAATTAACACATCGGTTCATTAGAATAGTAATAAAATTATTGATTGTTATTTTTAGCCTATTCTGCCTCATATAACTGTATTAATAACAATTACTGCTTGAATTGAAGGATGCTAAAAATAATATTTAAATATTTTATGTGTTTAATAGATCTCCTAACAACCTGTTAATAATAATTAAGAGATAACCAATTGCAGGTTACCAACCAACAATAATTATTAATTCTTATGTGATGCACACTCACTTGTAAATTGTAGGCAAGGCATAATCTGGTAACCACATCTTCCAGTGGTCTGCTAAAGAGTTGCGTAACCACTGATTTGAATCAGGGCCTGTGATGAATGGCGGAGGAAAGCTGTGTGTAAAACACAATAATATGAAACAAAAATCACTCATTAAATTAACTTGCTCATCATGCGTTTCTTAGATGGGTATACATTTTAACTGGAGCCCGTCATGTATAACAGTATGTTGAAGTATAGCTGATGCAAACTGAATGGCAATAAGTTCACAATTATTATTATCTATCAAAATTTAACATTATTTTAATGTTCTAAAGTTTTGATTGGTATCGAGATCACTGCATCTGAACCTGCAGATACTTGTGCCTGCCTGCCTTTAGATAATACTCAATCAGTTCTATACCCTTATACACAGTTTGTTCCATTTGTTCAGGAAACAGTGGTTGCATGTTTCTCGAAATAAATTCCAAAACAAAACCAGCACACTGGTTGAATAACTAAAACCACTGTCAGTTGAACTAAGTTTGCAAAGTTTTGTCACTTTAATATAGTTTTGTATTGAATTATTAACAATTCTTAAAAATACTGCCAATGAATAAATTTGATCAACCTGTTAACTGGAGCACCCTCATGATTTCCAACTGCAGGAAACACTTTCAATCCTGGAAGGTATTTTAAAATCAGTTTGTTTGCATAGTCCAAAGCTGCTATCTGCAGAAAGAAAACATACAAAAATGCCTCAGATGGGTTCTTTTACTCTTTCCACCAAAGAGAAAAGAAATGACATACCAAAACTGGCAATAGAAATAACTTAATGGGAGGAAAATGTCCCACAGACTGGTCAGGTTTGTAGTTATCATAACAGGGAAATCAAGAATTTCTGGAATTATTTTTTTTGCCAGTGATGGCTTACAGGGGTTATAAATTAACTGCTCAATATAACAATATAGTTTCATTTCATATAGGTTTCAATATATGAAATGTATATATGGACAGCAACAGAGCTGTAACAGACAATCACTTTCATTTTTGTACCTGTATATATGATCAATTATACACTTCACCTGATCTGCCCGTGACTGATTCCAAATATTGTGTGGAGGAACATCTCCAGTCCATATGGCATAATCAAACTTCTGTAAAATAAAATAATATAGGAAACAAACTAAGGTAAGTGGAAGGGCTTGAAATGAGGGATCAAGTTGCTGAGATTCATTGTGCATTCCAATTCTGCCTGTTTTTCATCTAAGCCATTGACTTTTCTGATTATTTTGATCTCTGTCCTTCCCTCCCTTTCACTTAAGCGTATACAGTTGAATCTCGATTATCTGGACTCGTTGGGACTTGAGTAAATAGTCCGAATAATCAAGAGTCTGGAAATTGAAAATATGAATATTTAATTTAATGAGACAATAATGTCAATATTGGGAATGAACAAAACAAAACTTTATTGTGAATTAGTTCCTACTTGAATTCATGTACGGACCGTAAGTGAAATAATTGTTTCCTTATCCTTTGTGAAGAGAACAGACCGCTAGTTTTCGATCGATTGGTCTTGTGTTTACATAACCAACGCGGAATCAAGCATGACATTCCCTTAGCAACATAAAACTGAGCCAATCAGAATTCAGCTGAATGCATCAGAATAATAATATATTGTTCATCTTGTGCCACTCCTGCTTTTTCAAAGGGAAACAGATTAAAAAACAGTGTTTTAACAACATGTTTGGAAGGATCAATGAACTTTTAGTTGTTTCAATTTTTGTAAGATCAGACCTTATTCATGAAAAAATTGGGATGAAGTCTGGATAATCGACTGTACTGTGTTTTAATTAGAACTACTGAATGGATTCAACTGGTCAGTGTGATGGTGGCAGTGGTGTGATTGCTGCTTACTAGTTGCCATGAATACATTGTGTTTGTCTCTTAACATAGATCCCTTGTAATAAATTTAAATTTGCTGAAAACAAAACATTCTGATGGTAAAATACAGGAGTACTCTGATTTGCTACATTAGTTTGTAGTCATTTCAGATAAATGAACTTGTGAAAAGATGGAAAAAGTTAATATACAGTGTAAACTAGGAAAGCTTCATTGAAGAATTGTTGTTGTGGCACAATAATGTTTTAACCCTTAGATTAATTTTTTCCCTTTGTGTCAGAATCATTATCATATACTCCCCCCTACACAGTGTTCTCCCTAAATTTTAGCTCAGCAGGTTTAAGGGACCATTCTTGACCGGTAAGGTCAAGGGGGGAGGGGAGGGGGCTTCGCGTTCATGAAGGCTTTTTATTAATTTATGTTCGAGCATCCTGTCAACAAATAATTGACTGAAAAGTATTTTAAACACCTCAAAACAAAGAATTTTTTGAATGAAGGCTGCCTATATTGTCGCTAGGGTCAATTTAGTAACACAAGTCGCTGAAGTTGCGAACTTTTCCTGCTGGTCAAGAAAGTTTAGAATTGGGGCAGAAGCCCAGGAAAAAAATTGTTAGCCTGCAGTGCTTCGAAAGGTACCAGTCAACATTTAAATAAAGTAATCAGAGAGAATAGCTATGCATACTTAATGTTTTTCTGTATTGACTTCCTTGTCTTGTAAGGATTGGCTTGGATCATAATTTGAAAAAACTTATTTAATATCTCAGAAACACTTCAAGTGGTTGTGGGCGGTAAGAAGTGTTGCTTCAAGTGGTAAATTTTACCGGTTACCGCCTGATAAGGAGAACACTGCTACAGCACACCAGCTAAAAACAAAGAAAAATACTGGTAACAGTTAAGCCAAGGGCAAAATTGAATGAGCTTTCTTATTTTGACAGTCAGAACTTGATATCAGGTAATGGTACATGTTGAATTAAGTTACCTGTTGGGCATGAGTTGCATTGAGATGTTGGAGCATATTCTCAAATGTGATGGTTGGAATGTCACACTGATAATCTCCATATTTTCCAGCCTTTGGTTTTCCAGGATCTGAAAAAAGCAAAAATGATAATCTCATTCTAAAGATAAATCCCTCAAATAAGAACCAAAGAATATACCAACCACTTATTGACAAGTTATATATCCACCTCAGCCGATTACACCCTCCAGATGATCTGCATAATTCTTTGTTAATTAAAAAACTAATTCTTGATGACTTTTGATATTTATTTTTAACCCTTTCATACCCAAACAAAAAATATTCCCCATGGATCTTTTTAATTTGGTTTTGCAAAATGTTTTTAGCACTTAAACAAAAACACACCTGGGGGTTTATCATTACTTCGACAACAAAGAGGTTCTCCACAATATGGATTACTGCCTTCCTGATACAAGAAATCAAGATGAATGTCCGAGAACTGCAGAACTCTTGACACAGGAGAACCAGGCTGAAAACAAAAAGTACATATTCTTTTAGCACAAATAAAGTAACTAACATTTTCTAGTGGGGATTATCAGAGTCCTACCAATAATTTGAAACTGTGAAATGAAGGTATGATCGTCGCAGTGAAACGCAATTTAAGCAATTGCGTAAAGAAGCCTGAAAAAAATTCAGGACTTCAACGGGGTTTGAACCCGCGACCTCGCGATACCGGTGCGATGCTCTACCAACTGAGCTATGAAGCCACTGACGTTGGGAGCAGGTCAATTATGGGTTCATATGTTCCCGTGAAAGAAATGAGTGTTAATGAAACTGTGTTGCTGACTGCACCTGTCGGGAGTTGCAATGAATGATCTGGACACAAAGTGTCACCTCCAACAGCGCACCTTAAATACTTGGAGCCGGTGAATATGCCAAACTGAAAACAGAAAGTGCACTGAAAACGACAAGCCAATACGAGGAGATTATTGAAGATAAGAGGAAAGCAGGCATTGTCCAAAGAGCAGAAGAGCCCTGCGCGGGTGTACATTCAAGAATTTTTCATAGCACACAAACCAGTTGTGCAAGGCACAGCAGAACTGATGAAGCTAGCAGTAGTGTATGACACTTCTGCATGAGCTTTTGATGGTGCTGCCGCCATTGCTCAACGGTTGTTTATATGCAGTACTGAGGTCACTGGCGGTACACCAGGAAGATATACTGCACATTGAGCCACATTCATTTGTAGACATGTGCGAATGGAGTAGCAGCCTGTGTTTATGGAGTTGTCCATCAAACATCCAGAACCAATCAAAGTGTAATTGCAGCCCAATCAAGAATGGCCAAACAAGCTAAGGACTGACCATCCCACAGATGGAACAAATCGCTGGTCACGTGGCCGTGAATCTTGTGGCCAAAGTCAGAAATGCAATGGATGGGCTTCACATAAGCAGCACACACTGTTGGCTGGACAGTTCAGTAGCTTTGTACTGGATCAGGAGACAAGGAGAGTAACGACGGACGAAAGCAAAGTCGAGGCCAAAGTCGTGAAAAAGGTGCTAGCAGTCGCAATTGATGACAAGAATGAGATTGAAGGAGTACTAGATAAATTTCAGTTATGGAAAGCCAAACGTGTCTGTGTGTGGATGAGGAGATTTGCAAACAACTCTCGATCTCTCTGTAGCCAAAGAGTGCCTCACATGCATTGTGGAGCCACTGACCACTGAAGAAACAGACTGCCAGAGAGTGTTTTGGGAGAGATGGACCCAGAAGAGTAACTCACAGAAGAAGCACACCAGCAAATGCTGCATAGAGGGGTGGGGTTAACTATGGCCAAGGTGCGCAGTTGGTACTGGATCCCAAGGCTGAGACAACTCGTGAGGAAAGTTCAAGGGGAATGCCAATGATGCAAGCATTTTCAAGCACCAGCGTATGCAGCTCCTCCACCTATTAATTTACCGACCACCTGAACTCATGGGATCAACCCATATGATCATGAAGTGATCGGAGTGGACTAAGCTGGACCCAAATGATATCAGATATCCAAGCAATGAGAAGTGTAGGCCTACCTCCTGTTATATATGCCTGCAGTCTCACCTGAGGGGTTTACTTAGGTCTCCCCCAAGTATGAAAACAGCAAAGAGTCTCAGAGAAGCCTGAAAAAGTTCATCGCATGCTGGGGGAGGCCAGAGCAGATCTACTCCGACAATGGCCAAACCTTTGTTGGTGCTGCACAGTGGATGAAAGCGGTCATGAAGGATGAATGACTGCAGACCTACAGTAACTATCCACCAATCAGACCAAATGGCACGTTAACCTAAGCAGTGCCCCATTACACATGGTGAGGAGGTCAGTTCAAAAGAATAATCAATAAAATAATAACAATAAAACGGGACAATTAAGGCTGTTTCGTTGGGAAGAGATACAGGAAGTGCTTTTAGACATAGAGATCAACTTAAACAATTGACCACTAAGCTATGACTGTAGAAGATGATGTGCAGTTACTGCATTGCACTTGGACTATAAAAAAGCTAGTCTCTTGTCTTCATTAAACAGGGTATCAAAATGAAGAGATTTTGTCTTATACAGGGTCAAGGTTTGAAGGTCTTGGTGATACACCCCCACTCAAACTTCCCTTCCTCCCACCAGGGGATAGCTAAATATATTGACTGTATTCCATACAAAACCATTTTTAGGTCATCTTGCATTCTATAAAGATTTTAGTCTTCCTTTAAAGGACACTGATTTAGAATCTTTAAAAAATTCAACCAGTGAAGAATTACAGTTACAAGAAAAACTGGACGTGTTGCCACACAGTCAAGGAACCAAAGGAGTTTTAAAATATTTTAAATAATAAAAGCAGACCATCACCATGAATCAGCAGTAAATTTTTGTACATTTTTTAAGTGACACTGGCATCAGTCTTTCAGTTTCTCAGAAAAATAAAATTTGGAATAATGCTGTTACAGCTGTATGTTTTAGATTGTTCACTGTGAAAGGTTTGAACCCAGGAGTCATTTCAAAAGTAAGTTGAGTTTGATCATCCGGGTGAACATAGCCCTGAAAAGGACTGTTGTTGTTGACAGTGACTGATGTTTCAAAAACCTGTGTAGTAGTCATCTTCAGAGTCAAAGTGAGTTGTAACCACAGTATAATACCATCAACTGACGTGATAAAACTCACTTTGACTCTGAAGATGACTACCAGACAGGTGGTCGAAACATCAGTCACTGTCAACAACAACAGTCCTATTTAGATTGTTCACTGCTACGGTAAAAAAATTGAAAGGAGCAAACACAGAGTCATTTTACTCAACCCATGAAATAGAATAAAGTATCTGACTACAGAGTGTATTTTCACTTCAGTTCACTTGGAACTTTTTGGTACTAAATTATTGGACACTGTTAATGTTTCACGGGGCAGGTTAAAATCATTCTACATGCAAGTCACAAGACTCAAAAAAATCGATAACACTTGATACCCCTTGACTTGAATAGATGTGGGAACCTGCTGATTCAAAATAAAATGTATTGAATTACATCTGCACTAGCTATAATACATACCTTTGGGGGTGGTATAGGCTTTACAGGCGGCTTCTTATCTGGTATAGTAACATTCCAAAATTCACTGGGGTCTCTTACATGTGCACATGAAGGTCCCAGAAGGCTTCCACATATTTCAGAAGGACTAAGAAAGACTTTGTCCACAACTGTTAAAACTTCAACTTTGAATTCAGATATAACCTCCGTGCAAACTCTGTTGTCTTCTATCTTTAGCTCTTTGCAGACGTCTCTTGATATATGAACCACAGCATTCGCAACGTTGTTTGTCTTGAACGCTATTTGAGCAGCAAAACTCAACAGTTTACAGGCATCACAGACGCCGGTTGACAAAATTTTGTTTCGTAAGTCGCTTTCCAGGCGTTCAAGCCAAGAGGTGAATGCTTTGTCCAAAGGTTTCGAAAACGAACTCGAAGAAAATGAAATAATAAAGAGGGAAAAAACTAGACCAAATGACTTTCCTGAAATCATTTCAACGCTAAAAGCTCGATATGAAATCAGAAAAGCCAAAGAAAAACACACAAAACACGACCAACTTCGACTCACACTCCCGACATTGCCGTTCTGACGATCGAGAAATCTGGGAACAAGTCACGAGGGAGGTGTATTGTGAGGCGTTTCCGAGGGTGTGTAAAGCGTGATACATGCATGATTGGCTAAACAACCTCGCGCCACTTACTGGTACATGGTCTGTCCTGATCTTGCGCAATAGTACATTTGCATGATGACGTCACGCGCGCACTGCATGCTGGTATTTGTAGTCAAGAAAAGAACAAAATGGCGGCTCGTAGTGGAGGCGGGTTCACTTGTTGTGTTCCAGGCTGTTTTACGAACAGTAAAAGAGACACGCATCTGTCGTTTTATGTTTTCCCAAAGGAAAAGAACTTGAGGTGTCGCTGGTTGCACTCAATATCGAGAAAAAATTTCAAGCCCACCACTGGACACCGAGTATGTAGCTTGCATTTCAAAGGAAGAAAAAAAACCTACATGAACAATGTTCCTGTCATTTTTCCTTTGGCAAAATCTCATCCCAGGCGGTCACCCGAACCAAGGAGAAAACTAATTGTTAACAAATCTTCGATATCCAACCAAGAGACACAGCCTTCACCTAGTTTACCAGCTTCGACCACTACATCAAAGGCTGATGAGTCGGAGCGTGATCGTCAAGAGATTAGACGATTGAAAGAAGAACTGGGAAACGTTCTACGTTTAAAAGGATCATTGGAACGGGATCTGTCCATCCTAAAATTTGGTTTAAAGCGTTTTAAAGAATCAGAAAAGGATATGATCTTCTACACTGGCCTGACCTTTGGTCAGTTTGTGGCATTATTCAATTTCCTAAATGCCCATGGTATTTGTTATCGTCTAAATTACTGGGGCTCTGATTATGCCAAGGTACAATTACCTGATATAGAAAAGAAGGGACAAAAGCGCTTCTTAGAGCCTGATGATGAGCTTTTTCTGACATTGTGTAGATTGAGGGTTAATATACCAGAGAAAGTACTGGCTGATAACTATAATATTAGTGTATCAGAGGTCTCATGGATTTTTGCTACCTGGCTCGACTTACTTTTTTCAAGGTTAATTCAACTTCCTGTTTGGGCTGCGAGAAGAACAGTTGAAGAAACAATGCCTGAAGTGTTTCGGCAGAAATACCCACTCACAAGGGTCGTTCTTGACTGTACTGAATTATTCATTGAAAAGCCCTCATGTTTCCGTGCACAATCTGAGACTTACTCTTCATATAAGTCCCACAATACAGCTAAGGGCCTTGTTGCAATAGCACCTAATGGTGCTTTAACCTTTGTGTCAGATTTGTATGGAGGTCATTGTAGTGACAAAGTTATTGTTGAGCATTGTGGCATTCTACACCTTCTTGAAGAGGGTGATGCAGTAATGGCAGATCGTGGTTTTGAAATCCAAGACTTATTAGCCTCGAAGAAAGTTTACCTTAATATTCCACCCTTCATGAGAAGTAAAGACCAGCTAAATCCTGATGAGGAAGATGAAACCAGGGAGATTGCGTCAGTTCGCATACATGTGGAACGGGCTATTGAAAGAGTGAAAAACTTTAACATTCTTAAACAGATATTACCAAATTCTATGGCTGAAGATGTTGACAAAATTTGGAAAGTTTGCTGTTTACTGGCTAATTTCAAAGGCCCACTGGTAGTTTAGTCAAGGCCCCTTGAAATTAGCCAGTAAACAGCAGACTTTCCAAATTTTGTCAACATCTTCATCTTTTTAAAAATTAATAACTTCTTGAATTTGTAAGAAATACAAGGTACATAGTATTGGTGTCCAGTTCTTGGGTAGATTTTTCCTCAAGATTTTGAGCAGCAAACCCTTCTTTTTTTTCATTTTCGAAGTCTATAATGGGTGTGATCAGCATCTAATAAATAATTAGATTTCCCCTTAAAATCTATTAAGCCCCCGTCTAAAATAAGCCTCGTTTCTCTAATAAGCCCTCCCCTTTTCAGGAAAATAAGAAGTTAATAAGCCCCTCCTCTCTTTTAAGCCCTGCCTCCCCACCCCTAACAATCCTGTACTAATGAATAATAGACTGTACAAGGGGTTATTAATCAATCACGACTGTAAAGCTTCATGTGGACTTATCTCATTGATTACATAAATATCTGCAGACATTGAACTTAATCAACTCTTTGCATAGTTCTTAAACTTGTAGACATTATTTCCTGGTGTGATTATTTTCAGTCATTTGTAGCAAAAGATGTTTGGGTACATGGGCATTCCTCTCTTCACCCGTCCAGTTAGTAGCTCAGGAACCATAGCATAGAGATAAAAGTCAAGAAGCTTTTTCTTGAGTGCTTCCCAGAATGTGGGATCAAAGAAAATTCTTTCAATGTGTATATCCTCACGTTCCTTG
The DNA here is from genome assembly GCA_038088405.1 of Porites divaricata. Taxonomy (NCBI): domain Eukaryota; kingdom Metazoa; phylum Cnidaria; class Anthozoa; order Scleractinia; family Poritidae; genus Porites; species Porites divaricata. Next base: position 28,125,760 of record JBBMOI010000001.1, on the reverse strand, counting down.
AAATAAGTGTACACAACAAAATCACACCATGGCTTTCTAGTTATTGCCATACCCCCCTGAACTTGTTTATAGTATGAATGTTTTTGTTTGAGTCTGAGTCCTGATTCTGTAATCTCCAAGCAGAAATTCTTGGTGTGTTTTGCAAGAGCTTTAAGTAATGAAGTTTGCTTTGTATCCACTTGTTCCTTTAACTTTGATGGGAATAACTTGTATTTTGTCTCAAGGTTTCCAGTTGGGTGATATTTATTTGTTGGATCACTAACTTCACCATCAACACTTGCAGCCAGCACAGGATAATCCTTATCAATAACAAGGCCTTTATCTTTCACAGTGATGCCCTCGTGATCATTGTTTTCTTGATGTTGAATGTATTTACCTATAATGACTGGTTCCATTTCCAACCCCACCTGACACTGATATGGTATATTTGGCCTGCAGTTGTACTGAAACACATCCCTCACAAGCCTATCAGGGGGTGTAGTTACTCTTCTGTTACTGATTTCACCAAATTTTGATGCAGTTAGTCTTCCACGTCTGTATTGAAACCAATCTGAGTTGCTAGATTGCCCTCTTGTTTTTTCCTCGACAGTGTTGATACCATCTTCAGTTATTTTGATGGTTTTCATGTACTCTTTACAAACTGCTATAAAGTTCTCATCAGTGAAATCTAAGTCATCTGGGTAGCACTGTGTGGGATTGGGTAAGGTAAAGTTACTATTGCTTTGAAAATCAGTATCATCCTTTAGAGTTTCCTCAGAAATCGTGGCTTCATCAGTTTCAGTTTCTACAATCATGCTAGTTTCAGTCTGTTGTTCAGGTAAGTTAGAAATTGCTACAGAATGGGAAATGATTAAGTCTGGTAAAAAGTTGATGTCTAATGGCTCACACTGATTTTCCCCAAAACAATGTACTGGGGCTTTCTTGAAGAGATGATCTAATTCACATTTAGAAGCTTCTACCTCTGTCTGAGTTTCATTTCTTTCATGTTTACCAGGTAAATAATCATGATCAACAAGAACAGTGTGTTTGGCAAACTTATCTTCTATTGTTTTCACAGTTACAGGCTGCCAATCGTTGCCTTGTAACACATTGAGAATTACTGCATTTGACTCCTTGGGCAAGTTTTTTAATTCATTGTAGAGGTCCTTTATCTGTTTTCTTGTAACCTGTAGAGCAAAGGAGGGACATGATGAATATTCCGCTTTCTCGTTTTTCCTTTCAATCCTTTTTTCAGTCTTCTTTCTTTTGTCAGCATCATAATCATGCTTTATCATCAGTATATCTTTGAAAAGAACTGGTACGTTTGAGGTTCGTTGGGTTGGTTTATGCCACTGCTGAGGCCTTTCTGTGCAAGAAGTGTTTGGAGGAATCTGCCCAAGGCCACTTTCAGAGAAGTCAAGTATGGCATATAATAAGGCCCCAACATGTTTACAATATCCATTGGCGCCAGCTTTACAAGTGCATTGACCAGAAACAACTTCACCTGTTTTGTTTTGTCTAACTTTTGTTCTATACGTCTTGTTTCTGGTCATAGAAGCCTTTACTCTTGCATCAAAAAAGCAGAAATCATCATGAGAGCTGTTAAATTTTACATCCCAGACATGGGAAGCCTTAAACAAAGCGTACCCTTCTCGTTTGCTTTTAAACGCCCCTCTTCTTTTTTCCTCGCTGTTTCTCCCTCCAGACAGATACGAAAATATAAAACAATGTTGAAACTCTGGTGCTTTTTCAAGGCTTAAGGTCCAGCCTTCTTTGGGCCACTTAACAACCTTGTCATCACGTTCATTGCCAGTACCTTCGAATTGTCTTTTTCCAATGGAGTGAATTCCCCCATCAGGATCAGTTACCTTCACGTGCAGTCCACTGGAAATATAATCTTTAACCCTAAAAATTAAAAATTGGCCAAAAAAAAAAATAAATAAATAACCCAGCATGGATGCCAAAACACTGCACAAATATCATGTTTACCTTTCAAGTAGTTGCACGCGAGTGCCAGAAACACTCGCCCCTCGGCACTTCAACCAACGTTTCAGCTCATCGTTTTTTAACTGTTCAGGTTTCCGTCCCTTTAAAGATGCCCCTGGAATGTCGTCTTCCGTTAAAATTGTTGGTAAAGTTTTGTTCTTTGACCTTTTAACATCTTTACAGTTGTCATTGAACGCCTCGTTTGCCGCCATTGTTTTTGAATCTCCCGGGAGTTTGACTACAAATACCAGCATGCAGTGCGCGCGTGACGTCATCATGCAAATGTGCTATTGCAAGTTATAAGAAAGGCTCTTTATCTACAACAAACATTTCGGACACGGGAATATGATTCATTTCTCTCGTGTAACAATTTATAAACTAAGACTTGACCTTAAAAAAAATTAAGTCCAAAAAACTCCCCCAGGGGGAATGGGGGGTACTCGACCAATATTTGGGTATAGATCAGGGTCGGCCAGGGGTGTGGGGGGGGGGGGGGATAGTGGCATACCAAAATACCCGAAATAAACCTTCCAATATACCATTTATAAACTAAAACTTGTGTAAAATACAAAATTAATAAAACCACGGTATACTTTATACCCAAAATTAGTCGTGAGCGAAGTAAGGAGTACGAGGCCTAATTTTTAGCACTCCAACATCTGTAGAGTAAAGAGCCATGTTTTGGGGTTCGAGACAATCAATAGAACTCATCAGTAACTCATTGAAAATTCAATTTATCCAACTTTAATTTACATAGACATTTTGAAAATTATTTTCCTATCAATTACTGGTGGTTTCAGCTGATAATGGCTGTTATGAGAGAAATGAAAGTCAGTTGATGCAGCCACGCGGCCACTCTTCTTCTTTTTTGGGCCTACTAGCCTGTGGTGGTCATTTACGAGAGGTTCCAAGTGTATTTATTTGACTGGAAAAATTTTAGTCTTTTCGCTCATAAATAATTGCACTTATCTGAGGTAGCCTCGACTTTGCTTTTATCTTGCAATAGGGTTTAACGTTAAACAGCATTTCAGGATTGTCTTTTACCGAAAATTCCGAGTTGTTTTCTGTCGTAAACTCCAGCCAATCAGACGCCAACTGTCAAAGATCTGCCTGTTCAAGTGCTTTGGTGCTAAGCAACCCGCACAAGGGGTTGCCAATTCAGGAAACTTGATGGTAACGCCTTTTATATTTAGATAACTGCAGTTGGTAGGTGGCTTTGAGGTTCGTGAAACAGTTGAAACATCTGTAATCTTCTAAGTTCCCTTTTACCTATACCCAAAAACCCTGGCCGACCCTGATAGATGAGCCACCGAGAATTTTAAAAACTCTGATCATACCAAAATACATACCCAGTTTAGAACAAGAACGTCCCTGCTAGCAGAGGCCTTTTCGCCCTGGTATTCGGGTATTCTAATGTTCCGCCCATCAAAAAAATATACCAGTTAGCCTGTTGCAGGCGTTCAGATAGTATAGCGCGGCAGTCAGTGGGGAGCGAGTTTTTACTTACAATTTAAAAATTGTGCTTCGGTAAAACAGGGGGGGGGGGGACGAGAGAGTCGAGTTGTTGTTTTTTTTCTTCATGAATTTTTCTCCCGTGCTCTACTATCTGAGCACCTGGAACAGGCTATATACTAGTGAAAAGAAGCTTCTACTTGCTGGGAAACAAAGGACCAATTGCACACTATCTTTAATCAAAGCAGGAGCCTGTTTTAAATTTTCATTTTTGGTGGCAATTTCAATCGAGCAAGTTCATGTTATTAATGTTACAGTCATTGCTTTTGTATACTTGAAGTAGAAAAAGAATTTCAAGCAAATCGAATCAATCATGGCAGCATGCAATACCCTGTTTATATTTCAATCCTTTTGTAACCCATTCAAAAAAATACTAATTGCTATCCACAGGGAATGAGCTTGTTCTGAAATTTATAACCACTGAATAGTGTTTATCTGGTGGATATAGTGCTTATCCAATTCTTTGAGCTAAGGACCTAGTGTAGTTGTTGCTAGTTTTAGAATGAGTCGATGAATAGACTGTACACCTTCAAAAAGACTTACATTTAATTTACAACAAATACTGCAGCCTGGGTATTTTGCAGAACGCCGAATGCCTACTCACTAACTTTCAGAGTCATTCAATGTTCTGAATTCGGCATTCGGCATTCTGCAAAATAATTCTGCCGATACAAATAGGCAGCCAGACTAAATACATTGTATAAATAAAACAACAACAGGCCTGGCTTTCACTAGCAACACAAACATGATGCAAGCACAAGTATGCACACATAAACACTCTTGTATTACATGAAAAAATGGTATAAGCACAATGAACACACAATTAAGTAAAAAACAAAAAAAAAAATGATGCAAATGTGTTTTGCATGCACGGTGTCTAGGCAGCTGTTTTCCTTAATATGCTTGTTTGCATGACTAGTAAAAACCAGGCCTCTGGAAACAATAAACAATGGCTTAATTTGTGTGGTATTTTTGAGCCCAGAGAGCCATATAGGAATGTTCCTCCAAAGGGTATGGTTTTTGCACTGTGATTTGGTCTCAAACGAGTATAGACTTTGCCCATAATGGTCTGGAATCAGGTAAGGTTTTTAAGGACTGAATGTATTAATTTGTTGTTTCAATTCCAAATGAATCAGAAAGGAAGAGTAATGTGCGAATTCAAAATGGATTTTAAGAAATCTTTTTGTTTAAGCTCTACTCTAAAAATGGTGACCTAATATTTCTACCAGCTACCAGGTCTGAAAATGGGTATGAAAATGGGTGTGGAGAATAACATTTGTTTAGGCTGATATACCAGTCAGGATTTGGCGAACTATGCAGTACACCCTCATCAAAAATTCCCTGAATACCCCCCCGAGTTTTTGAGCTAAAGTGATTAAAAAATATGACTGTTAATTTGTTTTTTTAAAATGGAAATTTAACTCTCTGACTCTTTCTTATTTCATCAATACACAATAAAGCATGGTGACTTTACTACTTTTCTTTTATTTATGACAGACAATTTAGTATTATAAATGATTATGTAATAATAATTACACAAATTGTTCAAAACTGTAGAAATGTGATGATATGGTGCTGGAATAAAATACCAATACTTTACTAATGTTCTGTATACTTGGTAGCACTTCCATTTTGTGTCAGGTACATGTAAATATTATTCTATTCCTGTATTTTTAATTCTTTGCTGGTTTTAAATATTGGAATTGTACCATACACTGAAAAAGAAAGAAGTACATACATGTAATGACTTCCAATTCCCATTTATAATAATATATAAAAAATTTAATTTAATTATTAAAGGATCTCACAGTGCTAAAATGCTTTTAAGTCTCAGTAAATTGCTGATAGAAAAACAGACAGATAAGGCAATCATGCAGGCTTTTGAAGCAAACTCTGGATCCCGTGGCTGACGTTAGACCAGAAGAAAGAAGTTAGTTCAAGAGGTGCTGTTGATTATCTTCAGTGCACTGCTGATAATCTGCTGTTGATCATCTAATTCAGAATTTCATTGCCATGATGGGAAATGCCAGAATTCTCCCTCCTTAAGAATCCAAGGTGCTTTATATTTAATAATCAGTTGCACTTTAATAATTAAGTCTCAAGACTTCTGCTTGCAGGTTTTGAAACTATGTGTCTACTCTTCAGTTCAAACTTACTCTCACAGCCATCAGACTGCATTTTTCTGTCCACGAACGACACAGAACACAGAAAAGAATGATAATTATATCGCTACATACCATTCAGTAAATGTGGTGTCATTAGGGTGCTGCTCAATGATTGACTTGACTTCTCTTGGTGGGTAAAGCCCATATTCCTCAGCTCTCTCCCACCTCTCTAATCTGGTAATTCCTTGAAAAATCACAACATTGTGTAACAGAAAATTAATAATGACAACACCTATCGACACAATTTACTGGACTTGTTTATTATATCCAACAAAAGTGTAATTACATGCTGCATGATCAAACACTTTTTAGTTGCAGCCACCTTAGCTTGAAAGAATCAAAACCAAAAAACCAAAACTGTAATAATGGGTGAAAAGTGAATGCAACATGGTCATCACACTCCATGACCCACAGCCCTCCCGAGAAGTATTTCTTTCTTTCTTCTTTACTTGGTGTCCTTATTCACTTTGTGTGTTGTAGTCTAAAACAGAGTTTCAATCTCCATACCTTAAGAACAATAATGACTGCATTTGAAGGCAACAGTTTCTGTTAACTAAAAAGCTTCAATTTTGTTTGAAATGTTTTACCAGAAGAAAGTTTTAATTTTATAGAGTGAAGCCATCAAGATTCTTAAACATGATACTCCAGTATTAGCATGATGAGACTATGCTGGAAAACTCCCATTTAAATTATTAGTATTGGGTAAGGGGAGGGGACCCACCTCTTCCCCTCATGTTTATGTTGGAAAGATTTAGCAAAGACAATGCAGCATCAAATGAGAATGTGGAAATGTGTAGAAAGGACTGAATGAAATCAAAGTCGTTCTTATAGGCTCAATTACCAGCTTTCCACCAACATCATTCTGCCAGTAGTCAAGTTGATTTTAACGATTGGCACACACTGTCATCACTATCATCTTGTGAATTATTGTCTTTGCTAAACCTCCTACTATACCACCACCACAGTATTAAACATTGTTAACTTACCAATACAGGGGCCATATTCAGAGTCTAAGTCAAATTCTTTTAACACCAAGAGGTCTTTTTCAAGGTTCAGTTCCTCGTCCTTACTAGTTTCCTCTTGATCTAAAGAAAAGATAAACAGCTGTTGAATGTTTGGCAATTGAAATCAATCCAAGAATTGATCAAGACTGGTAATTGAACAAACTCAAACAAACCATTGTCTATATTTGATTACCAAACACTCTTAGCTTGCAGCGTGTAGACTGCCAAGCAGTATGCTAAGCACATGAACAATCAGATAGAATGGAGCAATATTATTGTCACCAATAATACAACCGCTACTTGTACGTTATGCAGTGCTGTCACTAACATTTTAAGCTGTTGGGTAAATGCAATAAGCAGGCAGGAAGTTTAACAACGAGCACGTTTTTTTATCTTTTGCCGGGGGTTGTCCTAAAGCAGCCAGGGGAAATCTATGGGTACAGCTGTTTTCAAAATGTCTCCCCGATCATGTCACTCTGATGTCACCATTGTGAGGCTACCCCCTCTTACGGCTTCCCAAAACTAGTGAGTAATTCTTACCTTTTTGAATCACATCTTTGGCCTTTGATTGTTTTAGCTTTTGGTTAATCGGCCTGTCTTTTTTAGTCTTTGGAAAGGAATCAGTAACTAACCTGGTAGAAGACGCCATTGCCATTCCAACAACACGAAACGGTCCAAACAGCTGATTGGACGAATTAGACGCGGAATCGACGCGGAGACCGAGACGCGGTTGCATAGGACCTAGTCTCAGTCCCCTACGGTGCACATATTGTCGCGCTTGACTGGGAAGGATGTCCCACAAAAAATGGCGACTGAGAACCCGTCGATTTCTAAAACCGTTCTGTATGCTGGAGAAGGAGAAATACCTGCATTTGAAAGTGGATCCAAGGTAAACTCAACTAAAAGAGACAAATATTCGTTATATTTTTGAACACAAAATAAGTAAAAGTCGAGCAAGATCGTAAATTCTGGGTTTTTCACCGTGAAAGAAACGATGAAGTTTTTCTTTGTTTTGTAAAAGCTTTCTTCTATTTTTTTAGGCTTTTTATTTAAGCTTAGTTGAATTTTTAGTTTTCTTTGTTTTACGTCTCTCTTGATTGTTGAGGATTATTTTCCCTCAGGGCCTAAATTCTTGGCGTAGTCTGCTTGATTTTCTCATAGTACTCTCTACCTATAGTAAAATACAGTTCGAGGCATTTTTTATCGTTATGAAATTAAGTAAAATGAAGCACATGAGGAAGAGCTCCCCTAAAGTCTGTCGGCCGACTGCTTATCAGAGGGTTGCTGTGTAGTGGAAGTTCAACTGTAAAAATATCTCTGATAATAAACATATTTACGTTTTGTTTTAGGCTACCTTTCATTTCAAGACTTTCAAAGCAGATGAAGATAAAACTCCTATTGACTGTAGTAAAGAGCTTGGACAGCCATTCGAGCTTCTTATTGGGAAGAAGTTCAAATTAGAAGTGTGGGAGGAACTTATAAAGACCATGAGAGAAAAAGAAGTGGCTCGGTTTACATGTAACAAATTGGTATGAAGTTATCAAGTGTTTATTTCATATTAACGTTCGTCCAAGATTAATAATAAATATATTGTTCAGGGCTGTCACTAAGATTTCAAGTTACCATATATATGCAATTAGGCGATGAAAAATTGAGCAGCTAGGAATTTCTTCTGGTTCCATTTTCCTTTTGTTTCCTTTGAAAATAGCGAGGGATCACGTTCATAGTATTGGGGGGAATCCCCAGCCCTAAGTAAGAGCTGTGATTGTTGGACAAAGGACATATATAGGCAGCAATACTGCTCATCTATTTTGGAAGTGTGGAGTTTGAGAAAGTAGAAAATATGAGGAAAGATAGGCTCAAAAAGAAAGGGTTGAAGGATGCGAACTCATTCTTGCTTTTACATCGAAAAAAAAAAAACCTGTTCATGTTATGAGCTATGAAAAATGTCAACATGTTCCCACCAAAAGCATAGCCCCAACCTTCAAAACATAAATCACACACAGATAACAATCCCTTGATTTTTTATGACAAAGGGTTAGATTTTAAAATATCAGCTTCATGAATGTTTTTAGCCTTATAAATTGACTTTATAAATTCAGTTGATAAGACAGAGTTTGTGTCTTTCACTTCCCCACCATCACAGAACCACAGTTTCTATTAAAAGAGATTCCATTCTTCAAAGTAGGAATTGTTTGTTTTAGTGTTGTGGTCTAGGCTTACCCTGTTGTGTACCATAAATTGTGACACCGTATTTCCTCTAATGAGCTAATGACTGGTATTTTTAGCTGGTGGGAGGTTATCCAATTGTGTCCAAGAGCCTGCGCACTATTGCTAAGAAGGCAAAAGGAGAATTACCTGAGGAACATAGTCATCATGAACATTCATGTAGCTTGTCAGCCATGAAATCCACAGGATACCCAGACTTGGATGAATTACTGGTCAATGAACAGGATCTTGTCTTTGAAATAGAACTTTTGAAGTATGAAAAGCCTGGTGAATTCTTAAAGGAGACATGGCAAATGGATGCCGAAGAGAAGTTGTCAATTGTTCCTGGATTGAAGAAGACGGGGAATAAACTATACGAAGAGAAAAAGTACAAAGAGGCAGCAGAAAAATATGCAGAGGCATTGGGTTGTCTGGAGCAGTTATGTCTGCGAGAAAAACCAGGTGATGAACCCTGGTTAAACCTTGATCGAATGAAGATTCCTTTTTTGCTTAACTTTGCACAGTGCAAGTTTTTTCTTGGTGATTATTATGAAGTTATTGAACACACATCAACAGTTCTTGAAAAAGATAAGGATAATGTCAAGGCTTTGTTTAGACGTGCAAAGGCTCATGTGAAATGCTGGAATCCTCAAGAGGCTAAGGATGATTTCAATAGGGTTATAGTTTTGGACGCATCACTAGCAAAAGCTGTCAAGAAAGAACTTGAGGAGCTAGAAAGACTCACTAGAGAGCATAATGCCCAGGACAGAGTGAGGTTAAAAGCACTTTTTAAGTAATGTGATTAAGGTGTAGAGAGTTGAGTAAAGAGTAAAATCTGCAGTGCCAATGGTACAATTATTGTTTGAAGGTGAAAGCAGTGAAGGGTGTGATAAACTGAGAGGTTTTGGGACTACTCTCCCTTCATCAGTGAAATAGACCCTTTTTCAGCTTAACACAATTGATACAAAAACACCTTGTGGGAGAGCTAACAATACAGTGGGACCCTGAAAGAAAGGAAATAAGCTTTTTAAATCATGCCTCTCATGTTCTCCAGGAAGGTGTTTTTTCATGTAACAGACTGTTCAGTTGTAAAGAGCTCATGGGCTGTTGAACTACATGCACATTTTGACATCTTTTAGAAACATATCCAAGTGTTATGTTTATGGATTCTTCTTTGCATGACATGAGGTTTTAGTGATTTTGAAAGAAATGCAGTAAGACTATTTTGCAAAATTCTTAAGGATGTCATGGCATCCTAGTCAGTGTCAGCAAGAAAGAGAAAAATTTTTTTGTTCACTTTCTCCAAAAGAAACGTCTCATTAGAAAGTTGCTGTTGAAAACAGCAAAGAGGGGTACAGTCAAACCCTGTTAATATGGACACTAAAGGGGCTATAGAAAGTGTCTGTATTAAAGGAGTGTCTGTATTTATTAATTAGCAGATCATGTTATTAAAGAAAAAAAAGCCTGTTATTTGAACAGAAGACTAAAGTGATAATTAAAAAGAGTTCATAGCATTGTCAAATTAAACATCTCTTACCTTCACAAAGCCGTCAGTCCATGGCTTAAATCCATAGAAACACTGAAACTTGCCCATCTATGAATTACTTACTAAACCGTTCTCTGCATAAATCGTTTGATGCCAAAATTAGCCTGGTTTTAACAGCTGGCCCTGTATCAGTATATCCTTGGCAGATACAGGCTGCGTGCAAATGGGCGCAACAATGTTGGGAGCTGTTGCATGCGTGTTGGCAGTGGTGTGCAAACGGATGCAAGAACTTCCAACAAGTTTGGGACCTGCAGCGCATCATGGGAAGAATACAACCCATAAGTCTTTGTAATCCATGCGTAATGAGCGTGCGTGGCCCCAACAATGCTGCGCTACGCTTCGGCGATCACGATCATGTTGCGTCCGTTTGCACGTGGCTTTATGAAAAACGTCCAGTTGCAAGTTGAACATGTACAATAGTTGTGTGATTTTAGACAATTAAAGACAACAAGAAATTGCCATGCCATGCCATTCCATGCCACTATTAGTCCACATAACCAGTTAGAAGGGTCTTGGGGGTGGGGCTGTACACAGGCTACTGTCCCTTATGCTGCAATTCTAGCTATGACTTGATGCTAGCATTGCCCGTTACTCACTGAACCCTGTCACCCCTGTGAGTGATCAGTTTTTGATTTGAAGTTTACCATACGAACAAAATGATCAAGTGCCACAGGAAAAGTATAGTCAAAAGTTTGCAGAATATATAGGCTGATGTTACAGATATTTGGCTTAATTTAAAGGTTAATGTTAGACCTTTCAAAAGTCCGTTTTGGCCATGAGGCATTGGCCAGGAGACCTCTTGTGACATTCGACGCTCGTTTTTTGGCCGCTCCAAAAATCGACTTGTGGGTAGGTCTGTAAGTCATGTCCATTGAGTCTAATGCAAAAGCATCGCTCATAAGATTGTCGACCCGTCCCTCTAAAAGTAGGCTCTGATTTACGTCTTTGTAGGTAAATATGAATTAATCATACTGGTAAATTCCTGACTTGTCTGTTTAAAAGATGATAGGCATTTGAAAACATTAGGAGTCAAATTTAGAAGTTGAAGCGAAGCTGAACAAAAGACTTTCACTGATTTAACGAGAATTGTGTGTTTAATGAATGTTGAGCTTTTATTGATTTTTGTACTTGTGATGAGTGTTGCATGTACATGTAACTACAACTACTACAACAACGAATATTAATAGCCACTAGCTTTGGACGATCCAACACAAAACCAGTCATACTGATGAAAAGAAAAGGAGACCACTCCAGCAATTCAACGAAGGAATTTGATTAAGCTTTTTTACAGCCTCTTTCCTTGATCTTGTGAAGCCCTAGCCTTCCCAGAATTTTTCGTGGTACTTGTTTCAAGCTGAGCAAAACACACCGAAAATACGCATGAACCTGTGTTTACTGCCCAAAAAAATTACTCCATCGTACCGTTAGTTTCAACTTTAACACACTGGCAGACTAAGCGTTGAGCAAGGTCAGTTCTCTTCCTTAGGGCCATTCACCCTCGTTGCGAATATAAAACTGAAAAGCCTGTCGTAAACCAGACTCCAAGGCACCCTGAATCCATCCTGTAGCAAAGGAAAGGCCGTCTCCAGCAAAGAAGATGTTTTCCATTGGGTATTCCATAAGGTAGCGGACGTTTTGGTACTGGGTCGGTTTGAGTAGGGCGTATGCTCCTTGAGCGTTCGGTCGGTTGTACCACGCGCAGACGGCGCTCGTTTCAACCTGCTCTTTGATCTGTGGGTGAATGGTGGCTATTTGCTCTATTGCCTCGTGAACCGCAGTTTGAGGATCAAGGGAACCAAAGAGTAAGGCCTCCGATTTCCACGTGTAGACCAATAGGATGCCCTTTTCCCCGGGATGGTCCCCGTCGCAGTTACTTGGATAATGGAGCTGACCAATGGGAAGATTTGTTTTGGAAAATCCCCCTTTGATGCCCTCATCCTCCCAAAATCTAGTCTTGGTCTGTATGAATATTTTAGTCGCAGCACCTGTAAAGATGTCTTCTATGGCCTTGTGAAAGCGCTGTGGTGGAGGCGGAGTAGCAGTATCATTGGGCGTGAACTTGATTTGTCTAAGAATGTTGATTGGAGTGGCCACTATAACAGCATCTCCTTCGACCTGAAAAGGCTGTCGGCTGTTGCTGAAGTAGCCTTTCACCACCACATGATTTTTTTCAGTGTCATCCTCATCAAATGTATCGAGTACCTCTTTGACTGTACGGTTGAGGCGTATTTTCCTGTGGAGGTGGACGTCGGGATTCCAGCCTCATCCTTTATTAGGCTCGGTGAAGGCTTCTGGCAACAAAGGCGTCCCCCCTACAATACGGTGCATGTTTGGCGCCCAAGACTGTCCTAGCTGATCTCGGAGGTATTGAGCCAGACTTTGGGGAAGGTACTTCTTAAGCTCTTGGAGGCCTTTCAGAGAGATTCTGCGGGCTTTGTTCTTGATTTTTGTCATGACGGCTTCGTAGCTATTTTGTAGGAACCCATCAAATGAGAACTGACCCCAGATATCAATCCATTCTTTCCAGGCATCACATGGTTTAACGTCAGGATTATCAAGAAGGTCACGCAGCTGGTCTGTTATGACTTTGATGGTACATTATAGTAGTCATCTGCAGTGAGATGAAGATGAAATTTTAGAAAAAAAATACGCACGTAATTTCACAAAAAAGAAGGCGGTATGTAATAGCGTTGCTAATTAAGTTAAGCTCGCTAATTAAAAAGGTGATTTTCCAATGCATCGCCGACTTTGTTACACCATAACTGTTCCAGTTCCACCTCATGACATTTCTTTAAGACTCTTCATTCTACTCCAAACTACTCCCTTCTTCAACTGCTTTCTGCCCCAAGTCATGAAGAAAAATGGCCGGATAGCTATCTCTTTAAGCTTTGAAATTCAAAATGCTACGAATGACGTTTCTAAAGTAGGTTAAGTTTGATCGTCCGGGTGAACGTAGTCCTGAATAGGACTGTTGTTGTTGACAGTGACTGACGTTTCGACAACCTGTGCGGTAGTCATCTTCAGAGTCAAAGTGAGTTGTATCACGTCAGTAGATGGTATTATATACTCTGGTTATTGATACCGACACATACCGACCGATTACTAGACCAGTCTTCGTACAACCCGACCTCTCACAAGGCTACTACTATCCGGACTTTGACGAGGCGAGCGCAACTAGTTTGCGATTCACCTGACAGCCTAAAAGACGAGACTGATTATCTTTACAACGTTTTTAGTAAGAACAATTACAACACGGACTTTGTTAGACGGAACACCCACAGCAACTCTGACACTCAGACGAACGTCAACTCTAGCCCTGTTGCGACAGCTACTGTACCGTACATCAGAGGTACCTCTGAAACTATTGCACGTATATTACAACCTTACAATATACGTGTTGCACACAAACCCATAACTACTTTACGACGCCTGCTTACTAATGTCAAGGACAAAGAGAAACCGGAGGACAGACAGGGAGCAGTATACAAGATCAAATGCTGCGACTGCCAGGCTTCTTACATTGGTGAAACCGGCAGAAACCTTAGCACGCGACTGACCGAACACAAACGAGCAACGAGGAATGGTGACGTCAACAATCACATTGCTGAGCATCATTTACAGACGAAACATCAAATTGACTGGGACTCTGCGACATGTATAACGTATTCTACAGACTACCATCAACGCTTTACTTTGGAAAGCTGGTTCACTAACTTAGAACAAACGCCACTGAATCGTAGCCAACAGTTACCGGCGTGAGTTCACTCCGGTTGTCGCGCCGGGGCGAGAATTTCACTCCAGTACGAAATCTCGCAACGGTATCATGTAAACACGAAACGACCACCCGTTTCGGTGTGAAATCGGTCTAATGTTCGCGATTTTGAATCATACGTGCATTTTATCAAAATGAAGTGTACCTTCAAATAACGAGATCATATGTGAAATAACCCAGTCATCATGTAAACGCGATACGAAATCAAAAAGTCATGTCGGTATGAAACTCGCGCCGGTGCGAGTTTTCTCATGTAAACACCCCCTAACTACGAGAGATCGACTGGAGAACTGACAATTTGACTAACAATAGACGACTGCTTAACTGTGACAATAGACGGATCGAAACGCACCAATTACTGATTACGAGTCTTCATAGCCAATAACACCACGGCTTAACTGACAGACGACCAATAACATCTTGACTTTATTGACCAATCAGATCAATAACCAGAGTATATAATACCACTGACGTGATACAACTCACTTTGACTCTGAAGATGACTACCGCACAGGTTGTCGAAACGTCAGTCACTGTCAACAACAACAGTCCTATTCAGGACTACGTTCACCCGGACGATCAAACTCAACCTACTTATGAAATGACTCCTGGGTTCAAACCTTTCACAATGACGTTTCTTTCAGCTAGAAGCTGAAGGAATTCCTTCGAATCCCTCTTATCACAAACCTTTTCGTATATTAATTTTTTCTGTTTCATTTTTAGTTTTCATTTTAGCCTAATAATGCTGAACGCAATACGATATCTGATGCAAAATGATGTTGCCTGCAGTCCACCATTAATTTTATTATTTATTTGAATTCCACTTCGAGTCTACTTGTTAAGAAAACTAATAGAGGAAACCTGTTAATTAAAAGAGAGGTGATTTCTATATTGGGCTTACCCGTCTTAATGTTTCTATACATTTGTACTTTTATGCATATAATGATAGAGCGGCAAAGTTCAGTTCTAACTACGACTTGACAACTATAGTCAGTTGTACAGTTTAGCTTCTTTCAAGCTTACCGATACTTGCAACACCCTCTACTCCATTTTCTTTGAGGGTGTCATTCCATCCAGGCCAAAGTTTGTCAAAATTTGCGTTATCCCATTCTGTTATAATTAAAGATAAAATATTTTGTCACAGCGATAACAATTTTCCCTAAGCCACCCATCAGCCCATCAGCCGTATTTCGAATTAAGCAATAAACGTGAATAAACGTTGTGTAGCAGACCAGAAAACCTAATGGGGGTGGGGAGGGGGGGGGGAGGCACGTAAAGGACTTATGGGTAGGGATGTGCCGCCAATGGATCATGTACGTTTCTGGAAAACTTCCCACCTACCCCTCTCCTAAACCAACATTTTGCCCTAAGTGAGAAGTAAGTGTTAAAGTGTTAATGTTGGCTTTGGGGAGCGGTAGGTGGGCAGTTTCCCAGAAACGTATACTGCTAAGCAGGCTAGATTCCGAAGACCATACCCTGTTCAGTGGCATACCCTTTTAGGCCCAAAAAAGAGAGTGTTAGCCCTCCAGAAGTAGACCACAGACAACCATAGTGGTTGAATTATGGGGTTACATTTGATATCATATAG